>CM049861.1:2171454-2691454 GCA_027422415.1 Schizothorax lantsangensis | reverse complement strand
TAGGACGCACACACACAAACATGCATGCAAGCCAGCTGCCTCCCTGTTTGTCCTCACTGAGAACACTCTACGAGCGGGAGAGAGGGGGTTGACTACAACATAAAGACAGACTCTCCTTCTCTGCGCCCTGGGTTAAGGCTGATTAACTAGCAAAATTAGAAAACCAACCACAATGGCCTCACGCCAAACACATTTTTGAAATAATTGATCTCCGCAATTCCCTCATGCTTTATACCCATTGATTTCCAAAGAGTGCCATTGGCCCCCAAGGAAAGTTCCATCACTGGTGAATAAGAATGCAGGAAGGGAAATGAGGCCACATTTAACATCAGTGCACACAAAAAAAGGGTCTGTCTGAATGCTTACTGAACTGATAAGAGCTTTATTTATTATAGCATGGCTACTCATAAACAAAGAGAGGGAGGCATGGCTCACCGATGAAAAATAGAGAGCGCTCACGGTGATTTTGATTTTCAAAAAGGAAAGATAACTTCACTTTATGAGTTGTGTTTATGCAGCTCGTGTGAAACAAACAGTCTTCTTTTATTATTTCCCCAGATACCGTGCAATAGGCTGTTCGGTTTCAAAGTGAAACTAGTAACATGATTACATAGCTTCCCACATGTTTGTAAATGATGAAACTAATTCACATCTGAAATTATACTGGCTGCCGTTCCCACACTTATCTGCTGGGAAACAAACCAGCTCAATAATCGTGGCTTTGATGTGTTTGTCTGAATCTAATTCCAATTCCATACAAAGATTTCATTTCTGAACTCGGCCGAGGATTCAGACACAGTTCTTTTGCATGAAATTTTATGCCGCAAGTCCCCAGAGTTTTTGTCCTTTTATTAAATGCTTGCAAGCAAAACCTTCTTATACCACTGCTGTATGTGATCTGTCGTTGCTTGCAAAGAAAATGTATTATTATAACAAATCTGTCATGCGCTGATCTGTTTACTTCATACATAAATATGAAGATGCATTACAGATGCAATATATATTGCTGTATGGGTATTTAAATTGTAAAGTACACACACACACACACATATATATATATATACATACATATATATATATATATATATATATATATATATTTATTTATTTTTGTATAATTTTTTGGACCAAAATATTTAGTTTCAACCCTCGTGTACCAAAACATATTTCAAAATGTATTTCAGGAGCAAGAAAATACATTTCCAATCTTACAACATGATTGTAAAGCGCTTTGGGTGAACAGCAATACACAATAAAGCGCTATATAAATGCTTCATTCATTCATTCATTCATTCATTCATTCATTCATTCAATCATTCAATAGCCTACATTTATAGGCAAAATGCAAATGTGGAATAGCCAAGAGATCTGCATTAATAATGATTTAATCATGCTTATTTTATAATATTATTTATATTATGATATTATTTTATAATTTTATTTTATTATTACATTTTATTCAAATGTGTTATATGTAAATTTGTGTTATACACAACAAATAATGCTTTTCTTCAAATGTGTAGATGTGCTTTCTTGGATTGAAATGTTTTCAAAAATATACAAATATATTGGTAGAAAATATATTTTTAAGCATATTTTAGCAATTATATTTATTGGCCCTTTATGTATATTTTGAAATATATTTAAAAATATTTGAAAATATTTTTTCATATGGGTTTAGTAATGAAACTTCTTCCCATTAGTAGGCTACTAAGAAGGGATGACGAATAGAGATGGGTGCATATTTGTCATGAAAATGTAAAAATACAAAATTTCTCAATGTGAAAAATGGTTAATAATATATTACATACAGCGGGTAAAATAAGTATTGAACACATCACCATTTTTCTCAGTAAATATATTTCTAAAGGTGCTGTTGACTTGAAATGTTCACCAGATGTCGGTAACAACTCAAGTAATCCATACATACAAAGAAAACAAAATTCCATTTTATAACACGTAACTTAATTTCTGAAATTATTTGTTTTGTTTTGTTTTCTTCGTATGTATGGATTACTTGAGTTGTTACCGACATCTGGTGAAAATTTCAAGTCAACAGCACCTTTAGAAATATATTTACTGGGAAAAATGGTGATGTGTTCAATACTTATTTTACCCGCTGTAAATGACCTAGACATGGCTGAAAACCCTTATGTATTTTATGCATTATATTGTACATACATTACACAGAGGCTTGACTTTTTGAACTCATTCTTACAAATTAGCACCCTGACTCTCACATGATTGTGATGCTACCTAATGCTGACAGAGTGATGACACCTCTTCATTGAGAGCGGCTGAAGAAGCCAGGCCTGATATGAAAAGCACATGAGGTGAAGTGACAGAGAAATAGAACCAAGCGCATGCAGGCCATGGCTGCAAATGAACCACATATTCACAATGTGGCAAAATAGCGAGGATAAAATGTCGCCTGCACCCCGAGGCATTCCCGAGTATCTCTCATGGGTCACAAACCACCCCATCATCATGGCAAACACACGGAGCCAGGCTATTCTGTGTTCATTTTTCAGTAGTGACAGCTTGCCCTCTCTGGAACATGTTAGACAAATACTCCAGTCTGGTGCCATTTAGAACCTGATTTCGTTTTGAGGTCACGTATATTTCTTTCCTCTTAAATGCTTCTTTCAAGTAATCAGTTTTCTTCTTGTTTACCCTCGGCGCCCTGTGGCTCACGTCTCTGTTCACCTGTACAGCATGCAGGAGCTATTGAGAAATATCTGCATCTGTGAAACAGCTTGAATCAAAACAAGTCAGCCAGGCCGGGGGTCGGACTATAGATTTAACTCGAGTTCATTAAGAATCTCTCAAGGCTCACCTTGCAACATAATGACTGTGGTGCCTTGATTTGATGAGTCGGTGATTCTTTGTACAGATGGAGCAGCATTAATGTTATCCATAGCAATAAATTAAAAGAATAAGCAATAAGCAAAGCAATCTGTTTCCAATGTACTGACATGACAAAAAAACTTCATTTAGAACTAGATTGTTATATTTTCTTAAGAAAAGTGAGTGAAAACTCATTGCCGTGATGCTAGGAAAAAGTAGGCCAAAAGACTAGAATGTCTGAATTCATAGTTTGCAAAAAAAGCATGCAAAAAGAGTAGTATGTTAAAATTCATAGGATGTGAAAAACAGTATGCCAAAAGAATAGTATATATGTCTGAATTCTTAATATGCAAAAACAATATGCCAGAAGAATTGTTGTTAATTTGTATTAATTAATTATGATCAATAACAGCATTTGTATCAGGTAACTTGTGGTCAACTGATTGATCGTTTTTGCCGATGGACCCTTTTCACAAGACTGTGATATTGCGTTTCAATGGTCATCAGCATCTTAAATCCTTTTTATATTTCGATTTTTTTTATGCATGTAGCCTACATTTATAACACCATACTTTGTAATATATCACCTTTGCATCAAATTACAAAAAAACGAGTAATCGCTCATGCGAGGGTGTTTCTAATGCAGCGTCTATGGGAGGGACGGTAAATTTGACATTGTTCTCTCTTCTGATTGCCATTATCAGTCTTTCTCAATTTTTGATTGAAAGTCGTGAAAACACTATAGTAGAGTTTTTCTTTTGCTATTTGAGCAAATGGAAATGCAAAAAAATATATTTGTGGTACTCTCCCATTCAAGGCCCTCGAAGTTTACCCAACTATGACGACTTCCGCTGCTGAGAAACCCGGAAATGTAAAAAAGGTCTATTAATCGGCACCGATATCAACAAAAATCCATACCGATAGAAGGTCTAATGTCATTACAGCACAAGAGCGACCTCTAGAGGCGGAATCACTCGTGTTTGTTTTGACACGTGACACTGCGCGTGGCAGAGCGGGAAATTTGAGGATTTAAACATCGACAATGAAACGGTATACTGTACACTACAGTACATGTTTTCATATCATTTTAAAGTAATTCATTTGTTGACTAGGTGCTGCATTGGTAGAGAAAGAAAGAGCAGCAGTAGGCTATGTTTGCTGACAGAGACAATGCTATCATTAGCAGCACCGCAAACGGTTAAAACAGTGACAGAAATACACACAAGTCCGACCCAAATGTTTGATGTCATGACTGTAATTATCTATTTGCATTAGTTTATGTCCAGTTGGTCACTTTTATGCATTCTTTAACCCCTTAACTGTCACCCCCCTTTTTGAAAATAGACTTGAAAGTGCACTATTTAAAGTTAAATTGTTATAATTCATGAACACTTTTGAATACAGACCTAAGGTTGGTCTCTTTTTAAAGAAGACAATCAGCAAATTATTGCAGAAGTAAAATCATTTAAAAAAATTAAAGTAAAAAAAAGTTATAAAAGTTTAAATTTACTGTAAATAAAATGTACTGTACTATTTAAATTTTATTTTATATAAAATAAATATTTTACAAAATAGGTTTTAATCCAAATTTGGCATAAAATTAAAGCCATATGTCTAAACAAGTTGTGTTCCAAATTTGAAGTTGATATAAAAAAAATTGAGGTTACTATGCAATTTTGTTTAGGCGTTATACCACAAACAGCCACCGGGTGCCCTTCAAACCCCATTGAATTTTTTTAATGCATTTTTCTATCACAAATGTATCAATTTCTCTCTCAGTATTACTCCCATCACAAAATAACCATGAAATATGAAATCTTGAGACTCAGACCTTTCCGATGATATGTATTTTGTCAAGATTATAAAAAGTTTTGATTCTGTAAGACCGTAATACATTTGGAATATGACACCTCCCACTAAGGGGGAGGAGCCCGCTAAAAGATTTTAAAGTACAATTTCTATGGTAACGCAATGTCCGATTTCACAGGATGAATTTTGAGATTTTAAGCTTTCAAATGATATAAAATATATGATAATTGCTAAAATATATGATAGGAAAAAAAGGAAACAAATAGAATTTTTGTGTCAAAGGTCAGAGCTCCTGTTATGGTGTATATGTACTGAGGTGCACTCTTGTCATAAATTAATCTATTACTGCTCCTACATATTTTTTAACAACAAACAGTGGTAAAATATCTATTTACGAGACTTGGACCTTTCCAAGGATATATAGTTTGTCATGATTAGATTAGGATTTAATGGTAATATATTGAAGTAAAGTTAGGCGTCCCGTATACGGGTCGGTGACAGAACCAGCAAAGTAACAAAAATGTAAAGCTAGTGACGTGAAAAATCAAACTGATATGTTCATGCAGTCGACAGAAACATGTAAACAAATCAGAAACGCCGAACTTCAAACTCATCTGCACCACTTTGTTCATTCCTG
Source organism: Schizothorax lantsangensis (assembly GCA_027422415.1). NCBI lineage: Eukaryota > Metazoa > Chordata > Actinopteri > Cypriniformes > Cyprinidae > Schizothorax > Schizothorax lantsangensis. The sequence continues at coordinate 2,686,161 of CM049861.1, read as the reverse complement.
AAGTGAACTTTTGTCTTTTGTTGATTAAAAACCCGCCGCTTGAATTGAATGCGACCGTCATAATTTGTTATTTTGATTAAATTATCATGGAGTGTTCTGAGATGTAAATGAAGTGTGAGAGTATACATATATAAGTCCATTTGTTACATTAGCTAAGTTTAATATATGTGACCCTGGCTGTGAAAACCCAGTCCTTGTGTGTGTGTGTGTGTGTTTGTGATTTACTGTTTCCTACAACAAAAAAAAAATATATATAAAAAATAAAATCATCCTTCATAAGGTAAAGAAAATTCTGTGAAAATGTAACCTTGATATCTTAAATATTAAATAAATATAAAATATTAAATCTTGAATATTAAATGAGTAAAACCATGTTCAAATAATAAATTAATGGTTGAAATCAAACTTTGATGCTTGTTATCTCATAATTAGATTTTGAGACTTTAGCCTGGATTTCACAGAGAGGGTCACATATCCTGTAGAAGTGCTGTTCAGTGTTAGAGTGTGTTCATTTCAATATTTAGTAATACATTTTCAAATTTTAAAGATGTATCTGTTAACATTAGTTAATGCACTATGAACTAACATTAATAATCAATGTATAATAAATAATATTTACATTTTTATTCCATTTAAAAAAAAAAGTATGGTACATTTTCATGGTTCAGTACTGTTTTTTTCAGCACTATTTTAGTTTTCATTCAGTATCTATTTTAAAAACCATCACTTGACTGATTGTTATCGGCCAGTGCAGTCCAACCTAGTTATTGGACTGGAGTGAGGATTACTGAAATCCAATATGTTGACCTCTACGAGTCACTGGTTTGGGGATTCCTGTCAGAATCAGTCTTAGACGTCCTGCGAATGTTTAGTGAGAACATTTGTAGACTATAGTGGAATATTACTCTCTTGGCCATAGGTAATAATATCCTAATACTCATCCAACACACTTTTAACAGCAACTGTGATCGGCATGATTAGGGATTTTAGTTATGGCAGTATTTGATATTCAGCAGATTTAAAGCTTGAAGGAAACATCAGTTTCTCAGTTCTGACACACCTTTGTGAAATGGGCTAGGTCATACTTAATGTATCAGTTGAGAAGACCAAGTTTAATACTTGCACGTCTTGCCCGTTTGAAAGAGAGTCTGATGCAATTCACTGAGGCTCCAGTTGATGTCTGCTGAAGTTTTGTTGACGAGAGAGACCCGGGTTTGATGCAGAAGGTCTTTGATGAATGGAAAGGCAAGGTCACAGCCTAGTGCAAACTTAAGGGTCCTTCGAAGACTTCTAGCAAAGCATCATCTTCACTAAGAATCTTTCTCTGAAAAGTTTCTCTCTTGTGTTCTTAGACGGTGATCTTTCAAAGCATGAAGATATCACACCATCAGGAGATCAATGAGGAATTGTACTTCCGGAGGGAAAGGTTATGATCCTTTGTCATCCAGCAAGGTGATTTTGCATATTTGCATGTAAAATTTGATAAAGGAAAAACCTTAAAGATTCTTATAACACTAAAATGTAACATTTAGCTAAATATAGTTCAAATAATTATTGAGGCAATTAAAATTTCAACTCATAGATACCAAATATGCTATACATGTTATTTTGATTAACTACAAGAGTAAGAAATTGAAAATGGTATGTGAAAGAGTTTGTAGCTTGTGCAAAAAACAGTATGCCAGAAGAATAGTATAGTATGTATGTACAAAATAATTATCTTGAAAATAGCATCATATGACCTCTTTTATGGTCGTGAAGCAAGTTTCAAACCACATGTAGTAGGCTACCTACCAGGCAGTATGTGATTTCGGTGTTGCACCGGTTTTGTGATCCGCTAGGCTTAAAATAATAGACCAGACCTCTAAGAACCAACCCTTAACCCTAAGCATGAGCAATAATAAATGTGCTGCTTAGCAGAGCAAACACAGCTAATAGATAGAAGTGCTCTCAGTGAGACTGAGCTGCTGTGTGTGGCTCCTCTTTGAAAGAGTGGGCCGAACAGATCACTTAAAGGAGGAAGAGTGCAAGCTTTTATGATAAATGATCTCTCTCTGCCCCCCACCACACCATCAAGGAGGTAAACATCATCTGTTCTGGTCCTGTTTTCTGATGGGTAGATAATAACTCACATCAGGAGGCTAAATGAAACTCACCAGGAAAAAGGAGGAGCAAATTACTCTGCCTTTCTAGCCCTTGACACTCATAGCAATAGAGATAAATGTGAGAGTGTTTATGAAGCAACTCGCCACAAATATTTTCACCCGATTAGGTGCCACAGCGTATTCCTCTTGATAACATCAAGTTAGCATCATTAAATATTTTGTATTTTGCTAATGACAATGCCATGCTTGTACGGTTTCTATGTTTTCAAATGCATTTGACAAATTACTGTAAAATGTAATATTGTACATTTTGAGTGAGCAGTACAGATTGTTTTCATCCTAAATAATTATGCTGTTTAATACATGTCTCTTTATATAAGAGCTACAATTGCGAAAGAAAAAATCATAACTGACTTTTTTTTAATGGATTAACTTAAACAGATTAATTGTTCACCACAAGACTAATTTTGCATTTAAAAAAGTCAAAATCAAAATAGGGTCTATTTTGATTTCATGTGGACTTTCATGTGGCAACTGTACAGTATGTAAGTTTTTTTAATTTTGAAATATCAGTTTCAAAATAATTCTGATGGCGACTGATTCTGCTTCTTTCACAAAACATCTGTTGCAGGAGTGAGTAAGTTTGCTGACCAGATACAAAATTCTGTGAAAAGGGTGGCTTACTTTACAGCAGCAACAAACGCATGTGTACAGCTATACACTGTAATTACAACAGTGATATTTACCACAGTGAATTCAGCTCACTTAACTGTAAAAGGTATATAAAAAGGTAATTGCAACACTTTATCTCACAATTCTTTATTTTTTTATTTTTTGCAATTCTGAGAAGAAAAATGCCAGATTTGTGAGATATAAACTCTATTCTGAGTTTACATTTCGCATTTATTTTTGTTCCCACCTTAAAATAAAAAAAGGCAGCGGCTATTTGCACTAAGTGTAAATAGCATATTTTCTTAGCGATATATGCTATTTATACTAAGTGCAAATAGCAATGGATTCTATTTACATTGTTAAAAAAGCAGGATTTTCTGCTATTTATACTACTTATCGCAAATAGTGGCAATTATCTGCACCTAAGTATTGTAGTACATTATAAAACAGTACGCAATAATATTGAGTGTAAATTATAGTTTTAATTCAAATTATTAAATGGATGCCACCTTATATTGGGACAATAAAGCCCTCCCTACACCTACCCTAACCCTACCCAATACTTTATTTTCAACTTTTTTGATTATTTCCTTCATTTTTATTGAAAATAAATGCCTTTCCGATGTGATATGAGATTTGAAAAGGGAGAAAAAAAAGTTCGGCCAAAGGCGGTCTCGAACTCGGGTCAAAAAGCATGTGCATTATCATCTACTACGTCACTGGAACTGATGTTTAACGAGCGGCTTTTGTAGTGTTGAGTCGACTATCCCAATCACACGTTGGTGGGCGGAGTTACACTGCACTTAGTGTAAATTAGTCTCGCGTAGCCAGACCTTTAGACTGACGGCTGAAGGTCTGGAGTCTATGGTAGCTTTCATTGGCCAAGGCCCGCCCATGAGGCCATTTGACCGACATGTCAAACAACCAATCACAGTTCGTTTCGTTCAGCATCACGTTTGTATTGTATTGTAGTCGCTGCAATAACAGACCGGTGTGTAAAACTCTCGGACGTATTTTAAAGATTCCATGCCGTGAACTTTAAATATTTCACATACTTTTGAAAATCCAGCGTTTAGTTGACCCTGATAAGTGCTCGTCGTCACATTTGTAAACACGATGGCTTTCTTCTTTCGTGAGGGGGTTTGGCGCCACGGCATCTTTGTTTCCAGGCGGAACGTTAAAGAACGTGACACACAAGTCTCCCGGAAATCCTGTATAATCTAACCAATCCGACGACGTCTTCAACACTCCTGAAGTGTTTCCAGATAAGTGTGCCATATGCATCAGACGTTTAGCCAACGGTCCGTGTGCGTGACGTCTGAGGCTGAGACTAAGTGTAAATAGACACTCCGAATTAAAAAAGAAGGCAATTTTGACTTTTTATATCACAATTCTGACTTTTTCAAAATGTCTAACTCACAGTTGTGAGAAAAAAATTATGAGATAAAAAGTCACAGTAATATTTTTATTTTGTGGTGGGGGAAAAAAACAGGATCTCGCAAATCTGTTTTTTTTTTTCTTGTTTCCGCCACGAAATTTAGAATTCTTTTTTTCTCATAATTTTGAGTTTACATCTTGCAATTGTTTTTTGTTCCCACCATGAAATAAAACATTTACAAAGGTAATTGTGACTTTTTATTCCACAATTATTATTTTTTTGACTTTGTCTCAGAATTTATAACTCGCAATTGCAAAAAATAAAAAATGTTGTGAGAGAAAAAGTTGCAATTATATATATTTTTTGTTGGCAGAATTGACTTTTTTCTTGAAATTCTGAGTTTACATCTCACAAATCAGTTTTTTTTTCTTGTTTCCACCAAGAAAAGTCAGAATTGCGAGATATAAACTCAGAATTCTAACTTTCGTTCTCACAATTCTGAGTTTACTTCTCACATTTGTTTTTTTTGTTCCTGCCACAAAATAAAAAATAAAAAGGTAATTGTGATTTTTTTTTTCTCTCACAATTCTGACTTTTTCAGAATTTCTAACTAGCAATTGTGAGGAAAAAGTGAGATAAAGTCACAATGACATTTGTTTTATTTTTGTGACAGGAAATCTTATACAGTAAATCTGTTTTTTTGTTTCTACCTCAAAGTCAGAATTGTGAGATATAAACTCTGAACTGCATGAAAAAAAATCAGAATTGTGAGAAGTCACAATTAAATTTTTTATTTTGTGGCATATTTTTTATTTTTCTTGCAATTCTGTGTTTACATCTCACAAATTTTTGATTTCGCCACAATAAGTCAGAATTGTGTGACATAAATTCAGAACTGCGTGAAAAAAGTCTGACTTGTGAGATAAGAAGTTAACTTTTTTTTATATACCGTGGTGGAAACAAGCTTCCATACAAATTACACAAAGCTATACAGTTGCTTTAACATGATTCCAATTTCTTTCCCACCCTCACATACTGTACTACCAGCCGTCTCTTTCTGGCAGTGTAATGCACAGCTCAATTGATGTGCACATGCACAGAAGTTAATGAACACATATGTTGTGGTGGATGACTGTGACAGCTTGTGCATTTTCTCAAAACATTGAGCGAAGGCTCCAGACATCAGCTGTCTCATTATTTCCTGCACTGACATATTAATAATCCAAAATACAAATACAGTACAACATAAATGCCACACTGGAACACAAATAAATTAATAACCTAATTATCTTGTGTTTTTCTAGATTACTAAAGTGCTTGTAACAAATGATGAGCTTTTCCACAGTAAACAACTAACCGCAAATACAACATGCTCTACAAAAGAGGGATTTATTTAATTAAAACAGAGTCACTCAATGTTTCCAAATGAAGTGGTCAATACACTGTATAGACACAGAGTTTTTACACTTCCTTTCTGATTTAGGAGCGGTTCAGCAGTATTGGCAGCAGACTGTTTCTCTCAAGGCAATGTTTATAAAGTGTTGAATTTACCTCCAAACCCAACGTTTATCTACACACATATTGATATGGGGGAAATACTCCGAACTAATTAGTGGTGCTTAAAAATACATTTTCACCTTTAGCTATAATTCTAGCGTGCATCTTTAATCACAGCAGGGGAATTGCTTGCATAGTGAAAGATCTGCTCTCCTCATCTAAAGAAGTGTTAGTCAAATACAGACCTCGGGGAAAATGCATGGGCCCATTTGAACATGTTTTAGCAGACATGTATAAGCAGACACATAGAATATTGTGATAAATTAGTTCATTTAATAGTGCACTGCATGAAGAAATGTGTTCAAGTAATTATGAACACAGTTTTGGAGACTGAAACTCATAACAGAGTGATGGAAGACTGAACTGATAAGCCTGAGGTGAAAATATGTAAGTTAATTATTAGACGTTAAACTCTGCGACATGCTGTCAATTACCCAGATAATCATTTTGTAAAAAAACAAGAGTGTTCACAGTACAATGGGGAAAGACATTGCACTGAAATAAATGTTACAAAACACATTATTTGGTCAACACTTACCATTATACATGCTGTTAGCAAGAGACTGACGTACACTGAAAACAAAGGACACTTTAGCATAACTTAAAGCATAAAAAGAGTACTTATAACTGAATAATAAATAAAAATAATAATAGTGTAAAATAATATGCTTAAGTGCAAACTGAATGCTATGACAATGTTTTCTTCATTGCATGTTATTTGACAAATAAATGAAAATGTCTTGAGTAGAACGTTACTAAATCTTTATATGTAAGTTTTTTAATAATTACTCCTGTTGTCTTTGAAATATGTTTAAAGTGTAATTCTGAATCTATATTTATTTATGGTAAATAAAATATATTTAATGTCATTTATATGGAAGCTGGTATATATTTGTATATACACATTTGTAATTATGAAGGGGCAATTTAGTTGATTTAAAATATACTGTTATACCTTTAAATATGATATCAAACAAGATTACTTATTTTTTAAATAAAACTAAAATGATTAAAAATGACATGCTTTAGTATGTTAGTCAACACTTCAAAGTAGGTGTACTTCTTTAAAGCGTGACAAAAGATTATTAAAGCAATGATTTGTACTTAAAAGTAAAAAAAATAATTTGACAATATTGCAAAGAGTGCATATATATATATATATATATATATATAAATAATGTGATGTATTGTCAAGTATGGTGACCCATACTCGAAATTGGTGCTCTGCATTTAACCCATCCAAGTGCACACACACAGCAGTGAGTAGTGAACACACACACACCGTGAACACACACCCGGAGCAGTATGTGTGTGTGTGTGCGTGCGTGCGTGTGTGTGTGTGTGTGTGTGTGTGTTTCTTTGGTAACACTTTATTTTAAAGTGTCCTTGTTACAAGTTACATATACTTACTATTGTAATAACAATAAATTATGCATAATTACATGAAGGTTACCCTAAACCAAATCCTAAGCCTAACCCTATAGTAAGTACATGTAGTTAATTAATACTCAGTACTTAATTGTATAACTACACTGTAACAAGGACACCTTAAAATAAAGTGTAAAGCCCCATTCATACCAAGAAGGATAACTATAAAAGATAACTATAAAGATAACGATATTAGTGTCCACACCAGCAGATGATATTGTCTGTTTATTCTCAGCGCATGATCGTCTGCTGCTTTAAATTCTCAAGCTCGTTATAGCAGGATGGATTCTGATTGGGTGTCAATGTTTTTATCAGCTGGAAAAAAATCATTCTGAAATTGATTCCAACTATATCTTTTCTCTGTGCTTTTATCGTTATAGATGTGGTGTGGACTCGATTTTACGATTTTAAGAACTATACCTTTATCGTTGTCTTTATAGTTATTGTGCTTAGTGTGAACGGGCTTAACCCACTTCTTTTTCACAAGGGCTGTTACATAAAGCTTTTGCACATGAAGGGGCTGTTTTATACAAGGTATCACAATGTGTCAGGTTAGCATTGTCCACTGAGCCAGATAGCATGTTCCCCTGCTGGTAGATGTCATAACTACAGCATTATGCCGGCAAACCCTGTTTCTCCCTTGATGGCCATTCAAAAGCATCCATGTTTTCTGATGGAATGCATTTTATTTGCAAGCAAATAGAGATCATAAATATTTCACTATATGTTATAGTTGATGTTTTGCCAGTGCCAGTGTTTGAAGGGCTTTGCACTCTGTGTGCTCATCATTTTTCTGTGACTACATACTAAATTGTCACATGACGAATGTTTCTAGAGCACCCCTGAGTCAAAAAGGCAACATGCAGGTCACATATTTATGTGGTCACATGAGCCAGTCAAGACAGCCATAGAGAAAATAAAGAAGAAATGCTATAGCACTCTAGTGCATAACCCAAACTAAACAAACCAAGGACCATTTAGATTACTTTACATCTATTTAGATTACTTTTAGATTACTTTACATTTCAAAAAGCATGTCTTGCACTGTAGACTTCAGTGCAGAACTGTGGGATGAGTAGAAAATACTGTCAGCATATCATACAGCTTAACTTTTGAATGCAAAACATTCCTTCAACACTGAGAAGAATGTAGAGTGACTGATATAATTGGCCCATAAAATATTACGACTATGACACATAAATTTCAGACTTTTCAATGTTCAACGGTGGGCCTCGTCGTGATGCAGCCAACTCAGTTTATGAGTCACTATGGCTGTTTCTTCATATGATGCACATGTTCATAGTGCAAAATGACAAGGTGATGACACTATGTCTAGTTAAGCAAATGAGAAGCAATGATGCATGAATAGATATTGTTAATTGTGAGTGAACCATATGCTACACATGTCCATGTCTTCACCATCATCAACCAATGGATTAAGAGATCAAAAATGGTGATGATTTCTAAAATTCAATTCTCAGGCACTGATACAGGCAAAGATGACTGTGCCGATAACCCACACCTCTGTCCATGAAATCATTTCAGCAGCAAACTGATGAATGTGTCACACATGGGCTGGTCCTGATGAGAACTTCTCTGCAACTGTGCCGCTTCAAGAATACATATTAACCCTCAGTCAGGCTTTAAATGAAAAAATATTGGGAGATACAACTATAAAACTATAAAACATAACTTAGTTTTAGTTATCAGAGCTCCATGTCTCCAAGATATATGTAGCTTTAGTCTAAATTGGTGAGGTTTGCTATAGGGCTTTGAACAAAGTATTAAAGCAATAGTTCATCCAAAAAATTAAATTCAGAACAGATTTAGATTTAAATGTCAGATTTGGAGTGGTGTGGATTACTTGTGGATCATTGAAATGTTTTTATCAGCTGTTTGGACTCTCATTCTGACGGCACCCATTCACTGCAGAGGATCCATTGGTGAGCAAGTGATGTGATGCTACATTTCTCCAAATTTGATGAAGAAACAAACTCATCTACATCTTGGATGGCATGAGGGTGGGAAAAATTCCAGCAAATTTTTATTTTTAGGTGAACTATTCCTTTAAGAAGTTTGCACTAAAGACATGAAGGATACTTCAAATCATGTAGCTTGTTGAGGAGAGGTTTGATATTACTTTTCAAGGTGACCAAACTTGTGACTTTATGCCTGGCGGATCATAAAACAAATGAACAAGTCACATGTATTGAAAGACGAACTGAGTCATATCTAGAGATGAAAAGAAGTTGAGATGAACTTAAATTGCAATGCAGAGAAATTAACTCAGTGAATTCATTCTGTGAAATTAAGTGTTTATCCCCCATAATATACCAAATTTAATTATTAAATATAATGAAAATAGGTGGCTTTTTAAGCTTTTTTTTCAAGACTTTTAAACAAGGTTTTGTGAAGCCATACTCTCAGAATAAAAGGTACAAAAGCTGTCACTGGGGCAGAATGTACACCTTTGTACCATATTTACCCCTAAAGGGTGAATTTTGGTCTCTAAAATGTACATATTAGTACCTTTTGAAAGGGAACCGCCCCAGTGACCGCTTTTGTACCTTTGTTTTCTGAGAGTGCAAGACTGAATATTTGATTTGCTTTACAAGCTAAAACACAGTCAAATGAATTACTCTAAATTTCAGTTCATTTTAATATTCAAATTAAATTTCTATCCTGTTTGCTACCTCCATGCAATTCAAATTATATTTTGAACTGTGCACAACCCTGGCAAGCAACTACCCAAAACATCCCATGCAGCAACTAGAAACCACTTTGAGCTAGTGCTGTCAATTCTGAGCGGTGTTTCCCAAAAGCATTGTAGTCTAGATCGTAGAACCATTGTCACCAATGATCTCTACGATCAACTTGGCTCACGTTGATTTTGAGAAAAGCAGCCCTGGTTAGGTTCTCTCAAAGTTATAAACAAAAGACCTTAATCAGGTTAGATGCCATATTGAATTTAGTACAGATAAAAACAAGGCTTTGAGGGATAGACTTACAATCTTTACAATGGCATGCACTTTATAATTGTCCTAGATCACATTTTTATAACTTAGAACTTTGTCCATTTATTTTAATTTTTTCAGAAAGACATTTGTTCAGCTAAGCAATCCATTAAATGCACTGTACTTCAATCCCTCACAGCCTCATTTTCATAACTTTCAAAAGTTAAATATGGTGCTACCCTGATTATAATCTCTATTTTATTAATGTTCTTCCAGTAATATTAATAGAACGTTCATCAAAGTTATCTGGTCTTTAATAATGTTCTCAAAATGTTATCACAAAAATATGATTTATACATCATTCATTGAACATTTTCCTGAAACATTTTTTTTAAATTTGTTTCAGAATGATCAGAGAACATTTAAAATGAACATTCCATTAATGTTTGCAAAATGATCAAATGGAATGTTCTGTTAATGTTTACATAGCCAAGATTTTTTTTTTTTTACGTTTTTAAAAAAGACTGCATTTTCTAAATGTTTAAAGAACATTCAGGCAACGTTAGCAAAATGTTCTTAGAATATATTTTTGTTAACTGGGTTATATTCCAACATGTAATAACTTGGTATTTTGGTAATGAAGCATTCCTTAAATGTGCTTGTTTGTAAATTTAGGCATGAGTGTTTGTATTACAAGGCCAGAGGGAGTCCAGGTTATATCCAAACATATGGTGTCTTGTTTCAGCGTATCAACATGTTACATTTGTCTTTGCAATCCTCTTTACGGTGCGCCATAAATTTCTCCGTAGCTTGTACCTCGGAGTTGAAAGCAGGCCCCGTTTGTACTGCCCTGTGGCAGGCCTGATTAGTAACCCTGGGAAATGATTAATAACCACTGGGATTGCTGGTCAGAATGGCTAAATTGACTTTCTGTAAATTCGGAGGCAGTCCTTGAGAGAAGATTAGGTAATGAGGGGGAAAATGACAAGCCGCCGCAGTAAATCTCTCCTCCTCTAGCCAAGCGAATGAGAACAGGTTCGTGAGCAGTCACCAGCCAACTGTGATGCTGTCGAAGTAGACACAGCTCGCTGACTCCAGGGTAGGCTGTTTATAGGTATCTTGCCATCTAACTGTCTCTCTCAGCATTAATCTATAGTTAGAGCCAAGAGGGGGGAAACACAGATGAGCATCGGAATTTTACAAGGCCTGCATCCCTTCCCCCCTGACGCTTGTGCAGGAGCCAAAGGCACCTCTCTCATTAAGGGCCGCTCACCTGCAGCGCTGGCGCCCGGCTCTGCTGAGGGCGGCTCTCTGGGGAGGACACTGAGAGTCGTAGATAAGAGTCAGGGGCTGCGCTGCTGAGCTCAGAGAAAATAGAAACCACACAGAGAAGAGTGTGGAAGCTCTCCCAGGATTGAATAATGGGCCGTGCTCTTTCTCGCCGCGCTGTGTAGCTGATGGAAGGACGTTTTGTTTGTGTCTGAAATGGAAAGCAGCAGCCTTGCTGCCTCGCTGACCAGTCGGTCAACTCAATTTATTGTTTAGAGCCTTTCACGGTACAGTCTGGCAGTGCTGTGAAAGATAACTGTGGCGAGGAAGATTCACTAAGACGATAAGTAGATAAGGAAGAAACCTTGGGAGGAACCAAGACTTTAAACCAAGACACTACTGGCCAAATTTTTCTAAATTGCCAAAAATGTCTTTGTTGTCTTATTGTTTTCATTCTTGCTAAAGATAGACCAATATCGTTCGGGTTTTGTACACAATCAAGCAGTCGTGGCGTATGAGAAGGAGGGAGGTACAGAGAAAGGTCAAAGCAATGCAAATACCCATAACTAAAGTAAAAATAAAAATATATGTTCTCATTATTCTCTCAACATCCTTATGATGTTATTTGTACTTCATGAACATTCCAAGAAACTTTTTTTTGTAACCTTTAAAATAACGTTCTAATCACAACATAAAAACATTTTAACATTCTTAGAATATTAAAAATAAACATTCAAATAACACTATTGGGTGAAAATAAAGTTGGAATGTTATAAGAAACGTTTTTAAAACCTTTAACTAACGTTCTAATCATGAACCAATTTTTCTGTTTAACACCACAACTGAAAGATGGTTATACATTATATTTAATGTAACATTCACACTTATAAGAAATATATATGGATTATATTATATTCATAATACAGAATGAATTTAGGAAAAACTTCAGGATGTTTAAGGACACTTTTATAGTACGAATGTAAACATGAATTGAAAGTAATGATAAAAATGGATATTCATAAATGAATACACTTCTTTTAACCACACTGTAAGAAACCTTTTTCTTTTAACTAACCAGTCAACCACGCAGCCAGGATCTCAGGATATCAAAGACAGTGAAGGATCTATATAAGCTTCAAAAATCTTTCAGATGAAGACATCACATTTGACAAGATGTTACATAAACACTGGACTCGGACGAGCCTCGATGCTTTCCTACCTTTGTATACATGCTTGAAAAAGCAGCAAGATTTTGTACAGAGCCATTGAATTGTTTGAGGATCCAAGTGCCTTCGGGCTGAAAAAGAGAAATGTGCAGTTCCATGTTACGAGACCTGCTCCTCAGATAAACAAAGTTCCTATGATTCAATTATCAACTCACACATTCTTACAGACACACACAAGTACATAGACATCCAATAGTTTTAGATCAGGAAATAAACATTTAAATATATTATTTATTTAAAAACCTGGACTGCAAGCGGAAATCCACAATAAACCATTAAAAATGAGTCTTTCTTTATTTCATGAAGGACTACTTTGAGCAAAAACACACAGCTGTTCAGTTGAGACCCGAAGGGGTGATGATAATGCAGCTCAGCTGGAGACGCATGAATCTCAACAGCACCCAGAAGACCTCAGAGGGCAAATTTGAGCTAAACCATATCATTTATTCTGTGAGTGTTGCTATGAGGCAGGATCTTCTGTGCTTCATACTGAGATGCTGCAGCTAAAATAAATATATTACATAACACACTTTTACATGCTAGAATAGACCTTGACGTCCTGTAATGCATCATTCTAGACAGCATGTCATTAAAGTGCTGTAAAAGCATCAGTACTGGGATCGTGAACGTGTTTCTTGGTGTCTTTTGGTTCATATTATTTTCTATAAGATACTGTATTAAATAAAGCCTGATTGATTAATACTGTAATATTATACTATGCAATGACCTCAAAAGGTATTTAGATACTGAAGCCAGACTTAAAATGTACAAAGTGCAATGCATTAGAAAAATAAAATATCAAACCAAGTGAAATCTGCAAACAATCAATGCTAGAGCTTTCTTCAGAACAAACCTAACTTTTTTTGAGACATTTTACCAACTGCACAGAGTATTAAGAAGCTCTTAAGGTGACATTTAATCTAACTACAAATAAATAGTTTAGAAGTTAAAAACTAATTCTGAGACTATTCCCAGCTATGTTGAGTGTTTTATCTGTGCCACATATTAGTGCATTAGTGCCCGTCCACTTTTCCAGAAGTGTTTTTTTCATCCATTTAGTCTAAAAGTTTAGAAGTTACTAAGTTATGAAACAAGCCAACCAGTTTTGAAGTGAATCATGACATTACAAACTTTGATTTGAAGTAAAAACAGTATTTTAAAAATCATAGAGAAAGACAGGTACAAGACTGTGAATGACAATTATAAAACTATTGATTTAAAGATGCTGTTTTTAGAAACAGTATATTTTACACTTATTGCAAAATATGCATATATATACTGTATATATATATACATACAAATATTCAAGTAGTTTGAGAGTGAACTAACTAACATTGCTAAAGAGATCTTTTGGTCTTCATGTAACCCATAATCATGTGGCCCGTGAACAACAGAATTCAAATGGCCACTGTATAATTTATATATTACATATAATATACAGTTCTAGAACTAGACAGATGATGGTAGATTACTTACAAATTGTAGTTATTTGTAGTTAGTAACGTGATCATTATACATTTTAGGTAATACAATCAATATTTTAAAAAAATAAAAAGAATAATTAGGAGAATCGATAAATTATTTATATCAATTGCCATTATGTGAATAATATGTAATCAATAAAAAAAGTAACTCTGATTACGAGTATTTTAAAATGTAATCTAATCTAATTACAAGAATCTGATTACTAATCCAGATTACATGTAATCAGTTACTACCCAGTACTGATTTTATAATATATTATTAAAATACATTTATATTTTAGATATACTATAATATACATAATACAATACATGTAAGTATTATATCTTATACATATTACATTTAAATAAATGAGTACTAATTCAATAAAAACAGATTGTTTTTTAAAGAACTATTTCTTTATGTCTCTCAGTTTATCTTTGCAGGAACTGTTTGATGAGATCGGGCTGAGGTTAGCCGCTGGTCATTCGTTCTTTCTCTTGTCTGACCAGGGGATTTTACTCACCCTGAGCTTCCCTCAGGAAGTTCTGCTATTGATTCTCAAAGACAGAAGTGTGTCGGTGCACAGGGCCACATTTTTGGATCCTTCCCATGCCCTTTCATTGATCTGTTTGGGAGTATATTATGGACACAAGGAATACATGGAGGGGTCATTCTGGTTTTTGAACACGGGGCACAAGTAGACAAGACTGAAGCGGGATCAAAAGAGGATGAAGATGACAAATGCCTTTGATGCTGATTGAAATATTTCAACTGCAAAATCAATTAAATGCATCTTGAAGTTATATCATTAGTATGCATGTTGGGTTTGAACTGTGTTGCTGAGCAAAAAACTATGGAGACAGCAGTCTGTGAATCTCCCACTCACAAAATATTGACCAGGAAACTAGATGTTTAATGCATTAGATGAAAAAATACAGTTAGCTGAGGATCATAATATGATAATAGCATAACACAAAAATGTTGCCGGAAACCTCACACATCTAAACCTCCTGGTTTCCCGGAGTTACAGAGCGAATCCTATTACTTCAGCATGAATAACTTATATTTCACTAACTGAATGACAGTATATTAGAGTGTCACCTTTATAAGATGCTTTCTAGCAGATTTGTAGAAGCCCATTTAAGCCACTAAATAAAAAATAAAACAGGTGACTTTTTATCTCACATTTCGCACAATTCTTTTCTCGCAATTGAGAGTTTACATCTTGCAGTTCTGACTTTTCTCAGAATCGCATGATATAAACTTGTAATTGCGAGCTATACACTCAGAATTGCAAGATATAAACTCAGAATTGCAAGATATAAAATCACAATTGTGAGAAATAAAGTCAAAATTGCGAGATATAAACTCACAAACTTTTTTCTTGCAATTGCGAGTTTGTATCTCACGATTCTGACTTTTTTTCTTGCAATTCTTTACTTAGACTTGTGAGATATAAACTCTCAATTGCGAGTTCAAAAGTCAAATTCTTAGGGGAAAAGACTGATAATTCTGACTTTATAACTCACAATTGCATGTTATAAAGTCAGAATTGGGAGATATAAACTCACAAGTATGAGAAAAAAGTCAGAATTGTGAGTTTATATATCTCAATTCTGACTTTATTTCTCAGAATAGCTACTTTATTTCTCAGAGTTGCGCAGTTTATATCTCACAATTCTGACTTAATTCCTCAGAAATGTGAGTTTGTATCATGCAGTTCTGACTTTGTAACTCACAATTGCGAGTTGAGCCTATATCATGCACTTCTGGAAAAAAGTCAGAATTGTGAGATAAGTCGCAGTTATCTTTTTATTTTCTCTATTCAGTGACGGAAACAGGCTTCCATGCATAAAGTTCTTCAAGTATGTCATGCTTCTGCACCCTCAAAGCTTCTTCTCTGTTGTAGATGAAATGTAGCAACACTGCAGAATCTAATGGCTAAAAATAGTCAGTTAAAAATGGTACTTGTGATGCATGAATTTATCAACAATTTTCCCTCACAGTGACAGAAAAAGAGAAAACTAATATATCAGGCAGCAGAACGCAAAATTACACCGCTATGCATCTGAAATCATCTGAATATTGTAAGGGGTGTTGCAAAGAGATTTGTCTGGCAGTTTAGTATTAGATTCGGCAAAGCTCATAATCTGTTAAATTCAGAGAGAAGGGTAAGGTCATCTGCCATGTTCGTGAAGAGACAATTTACCCTCCCGCATCTTCTATCTGATTTGCATACATATATTAATTTGACACAAATAAGAAACAAGCAGCTCTTGATTTTTTCTGTCAAGAATCCACTTTCAATGCTGTGCCTACTCTAATGCCAAACCGCAAGAGGTGCAACATTGCAATGTGTCAGGATTATACCAACTCGAATGAACAAATTGTATTTTAAACCCAGTTCATTTAATGATTCATTGCACATTCAGAACAAAACATCCTCATATACCCACAAGCAAAATCAAAAGTCTCAGCACAAACGTTCACAATGACAAACAGAAACAGCTTAATATTTCAGTCCGATCCTGTTGATGTATTTCCTCTGGGTTTGAATGAATGGTGAATAATGTAGATCACATCACAAACTAAATGCGTTCATTGATACGAGTCATTACTCTATATGAATGAAATAACATGCATTGTCATCTGTACCGCAGAAACATACTCACTTGTGCTGTTTTAAACTCTTTAAATAAAGGGTAAATTTGTGGTAAAGGAATAGCTCACCCAAAAATATAAATATGCTGAACATTGACTCACTCTCAGGCCATCAAAGATGTAGATGAGTTTGTTTCTTCATCAGATTTGGAGAAATGTAGCATTGCATCACTTGCTCAGCAATGGATCCTCTGCAGTGAATGGGTGCCGTCAGAATGAGAGTCCAAACAGCTGATAAAAACATCACAATAATCCACAAGTAATCCACACCACTCCAGTCCATCAGTTAACATCTTGAGAAGTGAAAAGCTGTGTGTTTGTAAGAAACAAATCCATCATTAAGATGTCTTGACTTCAAACCATTGCTTCAAACCGTACGAGTCCTCCATGATATTGATTTCTCCAGTGAAAAAGTCATCTCATCTCGATCAGGAGAGAAATATGCACAGATCAAGCACTG
Source organism: Schizothorax lantsangensis (assembly GCA_027422415.1). Lineage (NCBI taxonomy): Eukaryota > Metazoa > Chordata > Actinopteri > Cypriniformes > Cyprinidae > Schizothorax > Schizothorax lantsangensis. The sequence goes on along the minus strand of CM049861.1, from coordinate 2,668,987 downwards.
TTTACAAGCTAAAACAGTCCAAAAACAGTCAGTGGATTTTGATGTGAGAGGATGGACTTTTTCACTGGAGGAAGCATTATTATGGATTATGTATTTTGTCCTGAAGCGACGGTTTAATGTAAAAATGTCTTAATGACGGATTTGTTTATTACAAAGACTCAGTGCTTCACATCACAAGACATTAACTGGAGTGGTGTGGATTACTTGTGGATTATTGTGATGTTTTTATCAGCTGTTTGGACTCTCATTCTGACGGCACCCATTCACTGCAGAGCATCCATTGCTGAGACACTGATTGAATGCTACATTTCTCCAAATCTGATGAAGAAACAAACTCATCTACATCTTGGATGGCCTGAGAATACATTTTCAGCAAATTTTTTATTTCTGGGTGAACTATTCCTCCATCAGTTAAACACAGTATCGAATAATGCAAACCACATTCACATACGAATCCTGCAGTTCTCAAATGTGCATTACATTTACAGGTGGAACGCCGTACAAAAGTGCTGTGCTATCCGTGCACTGACTTTGAGCATCACCAGGTAATACACACTTGTGATTATTGTGTATATATATACAATCTGTTTTTTATTTGAGAGGTTCGTCTAGACGCCGTGAAATTGGTTTAGACTTTAATGTCATTGTGCCAAACAGGACCGGTCCCTTTAGGAATCACTTGAGGTTCACTGAATTGTTAATTGTGCATCTTGCCGCATGATTACACAGACGAGCCAATTAAGCCTAAGCAAAGAAGAATTATGTCGTCGTATGCGCTGAGAGCTCTGTTGTGTTGCACTAATATGCTCGGTGAGCCTGCAGGAAATCATTTCAGAGCCGATATTTTTTCAAGAGCTCCGACTGCCACATGTTCTTCCTCTCCGGAAAGCGCTCTGGAATTTTAATCCGCCGGAAGTCCTGGATGCATTTATCCAGCTCCTGCTCCGGAGTCAGCTTCTCTTTGGCCGGTTTCCTCTTTCCCGCCATGGCATCACGAGGCCCGGCGGTTCGAACACGGAGCAGATCAGTCCTCCTGGGAATTGGGGTCGGACCCTTTTTCACCGGCCGGTCCAGAGTCTGGATGTTGGGCTGGCGGGTGACGGGACGCACAATGACCGTTTCCTGCGGAGAACTGGCTTCCGATTGGGTCTCGGAACAGGAAGTGGAGAGCTCGTTGAAGGAAGTGCCGCTCTCACCCTCGCGCTCACTCTTGTGGCTCTTGCAGCAGCAGTCGCAGTGAGAAGACGACCATCCGGATGGGCCACCTTAAAAACACAAAGCCACAAAAGCCACAGATGTCATCAAAGCACATACAGCCCAAACGATAACACTGGGAGTCGTTTCGGAAGTCAGTGTGATTTTGTCGTTGGTATCAGTTTGCAGAACGGTAAATTCAGGAATCAGGATGTGTGAAACCTGATAACAAAGGAGAAAGAACTGAGGTGAACAAAGATATTCTTCATTTCCATTTATAATACAGCACTTCAACCAACACAAATGCTCCTCTAATGGCACGGATGTTTCTCATTTTACACAGTCGATGTTTAAGCAGCCCATTAAAAATGCATCATTTGCTCAAAAGCAAATTAAAGTCAAACTTGAAAATAAAAAAGCATCACGTGCACACGATGAAATGCATTAATATGCACGAGTGTGAGCCAGTCACTTGGCATTGAGCAGGTTGCCCTTATCAAGTTGACCTTATCAAAGACATAAAGAATCCACATTTAAATCACAGTTTGAACTATATGTATCGATCTGTTTTGTGTTTTGGACAAAGAACTGTACTAAAACCACAAAGGGCCGAGTCCTTGTCTCAAAAAGATAACAGTGTGCATCAATCGCTTTTGTTATCTGATGGATATGTGCATGCATCAAAACAGACTATGACTGCAGAGAAATCTCCAAACATCAAAGTATTAGCTGAATAAAGGGACAGAACACCTTCAAATGCATTTGCATATTCATATTTTCGTATAATCCTTGAGTGCGATAGAGTTGGAGAATCTGAGCTCTGAAAACAGTATTAGTGAACATGCTTTCTGTTTAAAACTAAATTTAAATGTCTGAAAATCCAACTTTGAAGCACTTTGTGAAACTGTGAATGGATGACATCCCGTTCACCTTCACAGGCAGACCGCAAACCAACCTCTAGCTATTCTGTTTCCTGGCAGGCCTGTATCAGCCCTCCAGCCCAGGTGTCTCCTTCAGTTCATGGACACAAATCACCTCCCACTGCAGGGATCCGTGTCCGGGTCATATTTCATGTCAAGATCAAGGCAAAAATTATATTTTGTATAAAGAAAATAAGTTTTTTTTTTCAAGACCATTACAATTCTCATTATTACTGTAATGCATAAATACATAAAAAAAATATTTAAATAGCAAAGAGATAATGATATTAAGACAAATCTTTAGTTATGACCATTAAATTATCTTTAGTCTAATAAATAAATAAATGTAAGTAGTAAAGACTTTATATGTCATAGTATTTAAAATGAATCATTAGTTAAGACCATTAAAATGCTCTTTATTGTAATGATAAAAGAAAATACCGAAAATATTTATGAATTTATAAACCATGGTAAATGGTCCTTTATCGAGCATAAAAATTCTCATTCTCATCAAATTCTCATTCTCTGCATAATGTAAATAGATAAATGCATAAAGAATTTTTTTTTTTAAACAGTTAAGACTATTAAAATTCTCTGTATCGTGATGCAAAAAGAAAATACATTTTCAATAAATAAATTATATAAATAAATGCAAGTAGTAAAGATTGTATATGTCTTGGTATTAAAATGATTCATTATTTAAATCCATTAAAATTCTCTTTGTTGTAATGAAAAAAGTAAATCTAATTTAAATAAACAGTTACACATTTATACACCATGGAAAATGGTTCTTTATGGACCATTACAATTCTTATTAATGCAAAATGTAAATAAATAAATACATGCATAAATAAATAAAAAAATAGTAAAGAATTTAAACATTGTGGTAAAATGAAGCATTAGTTAAGACCATTAAAATTATCTTTATTGTAATGCAAAAATATTATTAAAAAAACATTAAAAAATATTTTTTAAGGCCATTAAAATTCTCAATATTGAAATGTGAAAGTAAATAAATAAATGCATGCATAAATATAAAAAAAAGGTTGAACATGTTGCACTAAATTAAAGCATAGTTAATATAATTACAATTCTTATAAATAAATAAATAAATAGCAAAGCTTTTATAGATACTGTAGCTTTTTATAGATTATAGATTTATAGATGGTGTTGCTTGTTTTGCTTGCATTTACTGATTTTGATTTTAAAAAATTTTTTTTTAAATTCATCACCTTTACAGTAATGAGAATTTATATTGTTTACATTATGATAATTTGGTTTAAATAATTTAGCTAATTTGATCAATTGGTTCAATAACTTTTTAATGCAATTTCTCATGTAAATTGTTCCTATAATTTGGGTGATGAAATATGACCTGGACATTACATTGAGAGATTCACCCACCCAAATCAAAGTATGTGTATGATCTTTCACGTTTGTGTGTGTATATAATCGCTGCTGTGCTTTCTCAGTCCAATCCCTATGAATCGCTGCTGTGTTTTCGAGAACATAAAATGCAATACCTATAGCTTGACAGAGGCTTGATAAAATAAGTCTGGCGTTTTCTCCCCAGGGGTCACCGTATCTCCACCTTCCTGTTATTGGTGTTTCTCACGTATAGAATTTCAACCCTTTTCCCATCAGCTTGACATACTATTAAAAAGAATGATCACCAGTGAGACGTCATCTGCATTGAGGGATGCTATTTTACATCTGAGTATCGTTATTAGCTAAACATGACTCTCAGAAGCAATCATTTGTGTTCATTGTGTCTCCGAAGCTGCTAATTTATCCTGATTAATAACAAAATCATTCAGCTGAGCTGCAAATATATTTTACTGAATGCAATAACAGGCTAATTGAAGGCGGTGTGATTGCTAGTGGCTTTCTAATGGGAATCCATGAATCTGACACCAGAATAAGCAGAACATTTCCCTGCATAACAATTAAAGCAGGTTCTCCTCTCTGTCCATCTCTCATCTTCTCTTCCCTTTGCCTGCAGCATATGAAGGGTGAATAGAAAGGCTTTTACTGAAGGATTGTTTCTAAATGGACGGTGCAGCCTGATGGGACCACAAGTCAAGAAGCATGGTGAACAACAATGCCATAAAACTAAATAATTTTCACCTTTTATTCTACTAAATAAAACACATCAGTAATACCCCACTCTAGACTTGAAGTTTTTATGTGTCTGGACAAAAAGGCGACTGCTAACAAGTGGCTAAATAGAGGTTATCAAGGACATTAAACGTCTTCATGCAGAGCTGGAAAACTCATTCACTTTCTAGTCTGATTTTACACTTGTGCTCTTGGAAACTCAAACTTTCCAACTTGTAGATTGCAAATAATGATTGAAAGAGTGAGTTGTTGGAAGCTTAGTGATGGAGAAGTTACAGCAAAGACTATAGAAATACCAAAACTCACATTACTGTGAATGGGAGAAAATGCAATGCGCAATGCTTTTTGTCAGAATAAGTCCCGCCTTCTAAATGAAAGAGCCAATCACCAGTTGGTGAAGTCGTTGCATCACTGCTGCTGCCAAACTGTCAGTGTTATCAGTCTGTGAAAGAAACTGAACATTATTTACAACATTATTACCTCTAATGCAGAGCCTCAGACAAACGGTTTGGAGTGATGTCCGGTTGAAGAATGAATCATTTTTTTGAACTGGTTCTTTTTGGTGAGCTAATCGGACTGAAGCGTCTGAAACAGTTCGAGGCTCCAGCAGCACAGATCTACAAGTTACTTGATCAAAACTCACTTTCAGACGCCTGACAGTCACTCCGACTCTAATTGAGCTTTGATAATATAATTGCGTATACGTGACATCATTGCGAGATTACATAAACAAACTAGTGAATTGAAGCAGTTCATAGAAACGAACTGTTCGAAAGAGCCAGTTCACAAAAAGGAATCGTATTTCCCTGTTTGTCTGAGGCTCTGGATTACAGGTAATGTTAATAATGTTGTAAATAATGTTCAGTGTCTTGCACAGACTGATCATTTCACTTCATAAGACCTCAATATATTGTCAGGAGTGGTGGTTATTAATTTTGTGCTCCTTGATATGCTTTTTTTTTATTCTCAAAACCGCTTTTTGCTCTCTCCTCTGCGTTTCCGCATTAGTCACTTCTCACTGGAGCTTACATCTCTCTCGTGAACACGCGTACGACAGGTAGCAGGAGCTAAAGATTACGGTTTATAAAGTTTTAAATGTGGATATTTTTCTTACAAAACTGCATCGCTTCACTTCAGAAGGACTTTATTAACCCCCCGGAGCTGTGTGAGACACTTTTTATGATGGATGGACACACTTTATTGGACTTCAAAATCTCAACCACCATTCACTGCCATTATAAAGCTTGGACATTTTTTAATATAACTCTGATTGTATTCATCTGAAAGAAGAAAGTCATATACACATAGGATGGCTTGAGGGTGAGTAAATCATGGGATCATTTTCATTTTTGGGTGAACTATCCCTTTAACTTCAGGTTTGGTCTACAAAAATACCGGCATAAGCCGACTATTTCCCTGTATAACAATTAAAGCAGGTTCTCCTGTTTCCTCTGCACACACTTCTCTCTGTCCATCTCTCATCTTTGTTTCTCTGCAGCATATGAAGGGTAAATAGAAAGGCTTTTATTGAAGGATTGTTTCAAACTGAATGGTGCAGCTTGATGGGACCACAAGTCAAGAAGCGAGGCGAGCAACTATAACACTTGCCATAAAACTAAATAAGCTGAGCTGGAACTGCTCCTCAACTTGCTGTTGTTCTCAGACGGCGCATTTATATGGAAAGAGTCAGACTGTAAAGATCTGGAGACAGTGCATTCCACGATCATTGCTTATTGGTATTACTGTAAGCGGTAAATATCAAATGGCCTTGGTCAGCAGGACATTAGGCTAATCTGTTGCTGTTTACCATTAATACTCACCAAGCTTATGGCTGCAGTTTCTATCAGACAAGAAATTGATTGCATTTTGCTGTATCCACCCCATCCTCTGTCTTCTGATCTCCGAGCGACTACAGAGCTGCGTATACGGCTGCACGGATCATATTGCAGGCCCATTACGGTTGGGGCTTGTCTGCAGAGCTAAATCAGTTACCGTATGTGAGTGCCTTCTCATGAATTACACAAGCCTGAGAGATGCATTTGGCACCGGGCTCGAGCAGAGACAATCTCATCACAAGAGGCAAACACCCACCAGCGTCTACCCACAATGCATTGCGTCTAAATGCCTGAGAGTGCTTCAGATCGCAATTCTCCTGAGCGGCGTGCTCGGCGTAATGTGTTTGCTAGCACTACAGCGCAGCTCAGACAGCGATCCTAAAAATAGTGTGATGCACATCTATGCATTTTTAATTAACACTCAATCTCCTAATGCTCACATGAAGCAGCTGATGCTAATATGGGTAAATCATCTGGGCAGCAACTAATGTATTTGTCTTTATGACCTGCAGTCATAATGCTTCCTGCGTATCTGTACATTAAAGTTTGCAGAGATGTTTAACTGCTCAGAACTATGGTATTAATTATGGATTATGTCTACAGGAAATTACAAGGAATACACACCCATTATCTACTTTTTTACTTCACTTGATTTCCTCTTCCGTAGGAAAGAGACACCACAAATGAGATTTCTTTAATATCCTAATTGTTTTTCCTACACTAATAAGATTAAATTGAGAACAGAGAGATTTAGCTTAAATCTTCTGATTCTCCGATTTTTTTCCCTGAGAAAAAAACCCCAATAGTAATCACATCTCCTCTACTCATATCAAACTGTTCTTAGAATATGCAATCAAAAGTCTGACATTTCAATATAAACTCAACGATTTCTCATCAAATTTATCCAAGACCCCAAAAAAAGGAAATGAGTGGGTATTTTTGCACTTCATCATAATGAACCTTTAATATATATAGCCTATTGACGCATAAAGCACTGGTAAAAGTAATGACTATGAATGTGTCAAAAAAAATTGCAAGGAGATATTTTAATTATTTATTAATAAACTAGTGTTTTCTGAGTCAGTGTGTCAGCTGCAAAGATGAAGATTACAGATTACATAATCAGAGAATATTTGTTTTCGATTTGAATTGGTTCATCTAAAAGTAGGCATATCAAGCTTTCTGTAGATATATTTCTCATGTCTATTAGGCAAGTAGTCTATATGCTGAGTTTTGCTTCATTTTTGTGACATGCTCCAGTACACGGAGAACAAGACTGCAGAAAGCATGTCCTGTTTGTTTATTTTACAAAAGCACAACGTTTTGTTGATAGTGTGTTGATAGTGTGAGCATAGATTTGAGTGCACACAAATACAAGTAGACCTTTTCAAATTTAAATGATGTATTACTCTTATTTGCATGAGCAAAATGATGGCATATTTTAAGTTGTTTCCACTTTTATCAGGAAAAAATGCCAGTGATTGCATCAACAGCTTCCACACAATTACATGGACATGCACCTAGCACACTTTTATCTAAGTAAATGTTAGAGCGAGCAGTCGTGTAAAGTTTCTGCTACTTACACGTTTCACTTTCAAATGAGAAGCATATTTGAGGTCAATGAATGATAGGCGAACGTTTGGATTTCCTACCAGATATACTGTAATTACCTCAAGGACCAGAAGTTAACAATCAGTTCATCACAGAAACAGACAGTTTTTTTCTGTGACTAACCGATGGTCGACTATTTAGTCAACTACTGGGGGGAAGCCCTACCGCTTTCACAGCCTCATTGTGTGTGAACTTGCAATCTATTCTCTTAATTTCCAACTTGTAGATTTCAAAATGAGTTGTTGGAACCTTAATGGTGGTGACTTTAAAGTAATGTGACCGTGGTGTAGAGCATTTACATATATATCCTAACTTTAACTTTTACTTCTGCCCACTGTAATAAACAACAACAACAAAAAAAAAACAATTCTGTTTGTTTGTGAATATTATCTTGATGAGCAAAAGATTATTAATTGTCAGTTAGCTTCAGTTAACAAAACCTGCAAACTGAGGGCAGAAGGTCTGGAAGCAGCTTTCACTGGACAAGGACCGCCATTTGACCGACATGTAAACAACCAATCAAAGTTAGCTTTGTTCAGTGTCATGTTTAGGGGCATGAAATTGTAGCCAATATCCCCACAATAACAGACCGGCGTGCAACCAATAAATCGTTCATTCAAGATGTCATCTTCAGTTGCCAAGAGTCTGTGCTGTGAACTTCACATACTTTTGAAAATCCAGCATTTAGTTGATAACATATTTTGTTTGTCTTTTGCATCAGACATTCAACGGTCTGTGGGCTGAGACTGTAGGGTGATGCTAACTTCTAGGTTGGCCTACAAAAATACATCATCACCGCAGCACTCGGTAGCTTGGATCAACAATTTGCTCATTCGTGTCAATTATATTTCAAATCTGTGAAAGATGTACTAATCAAATATCCTAAAATTGGGGCAAAACAATTTTCCTGTGATCGGTGTGGATCCAAAACCATCCAGCTCTCAAATATAGCTACAAACAGCAAAGGGAAAAAAAATCATATTCTCAGCTCTTGATAAATGACTGAGTCAAGCCGTCCATTTTGGTATGCCAGGAAAGTCAACCAATCATACTCACCACCACAACCCTGCAGGCATTTCTGGATTGGAGCTATTTCCACACCCACCCCCACACACACACACACACACACACATATACGCATATGGGTCTCAGTTTGCTTAATACAGTGATAACCATAAATTTTACAGACATAGAAATAAAAGTCTTTCTGCACCCACAGCTTTTATGGCTCTGATTTCAGATCATAGAAAAGACAAAAAAACAAGCCTCTTCATTCTCAACAGATCGGTTTGCATTTACATTTACATTTAATCATTTAGCAGACGCTTTTATCCAAAGCGACTTACAAATGAGGAGAACAATAGAAGCAATCAGACCATCGAGAGAGCAACAGTATACAAGTGCCATGACAAGTCTCAGTTAGTCTAGCACAGTACACGTAGCTAGGAATTTTTTTTATTTTTTATATAGAATAGGTAAGTGTCAGTATTAGTTGGTCAGGTGCTGGCGAAAAAGATGTGTCTTTACATGTTTTTTGAAAATGGCTAAAGACTCAGCTGTTGGAATTGAGATCGGGAGGTCATTCCACCAGCTGGGCACAGTCCAGGAAAAGGTCCGTGAGAGTGATTTGGTACCTCTTTGGGATGGCACCACAAGGCGTCGTTCACTTGCAGAACGCAAGCTTCTGGAGGGCGCATAAGTCAACCCTGTGAAAGATGGTTTGATGAGAAATTAGCAAAGGAATCTTTGCACACTTGAGGCTTGTTAAAGAGAACGGGACCACTGATGCTAAATCTTAAATACTGTGAGTCTGTGCCATATTTTCATCCTACGAAAAAACGAAGATCAACATCAATTCAATGCATGATGATCAGCTATGTGCATCTCAGGGTTATGTTAGTTCAGTACAAGAGCTCTGTGTAAATCTGTATAATGTCTGATTAAAGTCCTTCTTTTATGGTTTTTGAGCTTCGCCTGAGGTCTGATCATGTGTATGTGCTTGTTAATGTACAAAGTAGGCCAATTTTGTCCTTGCAGGGGAGCAGTCATATAGAAAACTCATCTTTGCAAATAAAAAAAGCTTGTACTGTTTCTAAGAAACAAACATTTTACATTGGAATATTAAGCTGAGGAAACACAAACTGTGCTGATAATAATACAAACGAGGTGTCCGAATGTAAAAAGAGCTGATGCATCATGGGAAATGAGGCAGGGTGACAGAAGGGTCCAAATGGGCTGGACTTAATAAACACCCATTGTCCTAATCCAAGGACAAGTAACGCCAATCCCAGTCTCCAAGTCTGCTATCCAGAGGCTTTGTGCTGGAAGATTACAGACAATATGACAATTTCATCCTCTGACTGATGTTGACACAAGCTGCAATCTCCTTCCATTGTTAAAGGCAGCCATGTGCGTCTGAGGGAAAGAAGCGTCTGACAGACAGATTGGAGAGCCCAGATCATCTCAGTGTAGTCATGACCCTCTCTAAGCGCTGATGGGGCGCAATAAAACCAGCAGAATGAGATGACAGAGAACCTGTCATTACTACAGTGGCTTCTTTTGAGACGTGGAGAAAGGCAAATTTCACAGCGTCATAGAGAAAGGACAGTGAGGGAGAGCAGGACTATTTGAATGAGAAAGAAGAGCCATTGCTAATCTGAAGGTTTCTTTAGATGGGAATATAAAACACTTTTGATGCTTGTAATGTATTAATACTAACAGTCTAGACATATTCGTATTCTGTTAATAATATTTTAAACCAACTCTCAACCAACTTCATCAGAGATGCTTTTTAAACTGTATTGAAGGTGTGACACGTTTACTTCACCAGCTGGTTCAATCCACCCATTAAACAAATAAATAAAGAATTAACCAAATTTATTACAATTTCTTGACTAATTAATCACACAAGTTCGTTAAGTAAGCTACAAAGCTGTCACGGGGCTATTGTACACTAAGGCACAAAAGGTAAAAGGTACAACTTTGTCCCTTGTTATGGGACATATTAAAAGTATTACCTTATAAGTACATATTAATATATTAATACCTAAAGTGTACATATTAGTATAATGGCATTTTAAACTTATTATTAAGTATATTAAGTATTATATTAATAAACTGCAAATTATTAGACTACTATTTTTGTTGAACATTAACAATTTGCATGTCCAAAAATTTACAACGATCCCAGTAACTACAGTAATAAATGTCTCATTTAGCTTTGCTTTTATTTATGAGAAATTTTTCTATTTCTTTCATTACTGTGTCTACTCTTCATTTGATTGAGAGGTCAAGTGTTATATTTGATCAGAGCTCACACTTCAATGGTTATTTTACATATTTTAATACTAAATAAGTAGTAAAAATACAAATTAAAACAGTTGGTATCAATATTTTGTTTATGTTGATCATTTTGATGTAGATAAAAGCCTAAATTAAATTTGTTCATCATATAAAGTGATTGTATCTCTTCACAAGACTTGGGTTAAACTGCTCAATCCATATGGATTCATTTTATGATGCCTTTATGGTCTTTTTGGATCTTTAAGTCTTTGGTCACCTTGAGTTTCAGTGGAGGGACAGAAACCTCCCAGGTTTTATTAGTTTGTGTTTCGAAGAATACTACATAAGGATGAGTAAATGATGACAGAATGTTTTTGGGTGAACTGTCCTTTTAATCTTTGAGTTTAGGTTGGAAGAAGAAGAAGACTGCCAAGCATGAGCGTGCTGCACTTCAGGAGACATGATGGTAGTAATCTTCTCTAATTCTATGACTGCATCTATGCATACTATATGCATAATATATATGAAAAAAATGTGAAATAGTATGACCAGAATTCACAGCATTCAAAAAACAGTAGGCATAAAAAAGTACCCGGGTGACTTGGTGAAATTATGAAATTGATAAGCAGGGATGCACATACATTTTTCAGTCTGGTTCTCATGAGAGCAACTGGAGATTTGGTTTGATGCTCACCCTGCATGTAGTGTGACTTATTAAATATAACTACAAAAAATGAATAATAGTAATGATAGTTATTATTGCACTTTATTTAGGCACAAATGAATACGGTGATTGTGCATTAACAGCAAATTAGTATTCTGAACTTATTTACCCCTGCAGCGCATTTGTTATTTCGGCCGTGCATGCGCACCTGAGCACCACGTATGTGCATCACTGCGCTGCGGGACAGGATGGAGAAGAAGATACTAAAGAAGTACCTAGAGAGTATGCAATTTTGAATGCAGCCCATGTCTGTATCCTACATCTTACATTGGATTTTTGCCCAAACCTCCATAACAAAGCATCATCCCTGTGCACTTGTAATTTCACAGTTTTCTTAAGCACGGAAATCTTTAACACACTGGATACGACCGGTTCCGCTGGAAAATCACTTGCACTGCTTTCTCGCTCTTCTCCATTTACTTTCCATCTCAGGTGGAGTCGCTCTTTCTGTACAGCAGCCAAGATGGAAACGGTCTGGATTTGACCCATCTCAACTCCCTCAGTGGACACAGGACTCAATTTCTTGTGCCAGTTCAATAATGGCTGTAAATCACTAGCGTTCACAGGAATAATAGACACTGCATATTCACATGAGGTTCTTAGAGGATATGGCAAGAATAATCTCTCTCTGTCCATGGTGTATTTTGACAAGCTTAGTTGCCTAGCTCGTGTTTCAAGAGCTGTGGGCCTAATACAGTGCTTGAAGCACATTTGATTACCCCCCCACCCCACACCATACTGTATAATCTGCACTGGACTGGAAACAATGTGACAGGTTGAGTCGTAGGATGTTGCAATACATTAAATGCAAAATTCTATAGCGTGGGCTAGATTCTAGGTTTTGAACGTTGAGATAATTATGCATGCGGCGTCAACTTCACTGGACGTTTCTGCTTTACGATGCAAAAACATGCCGTAGATCATCAGTATTCTTGGGCAACAGAGAAGGTGACCTTAAGAAACATCTAATAGCTTTTTAATTGGAAAACTTTCAAGCTGGTTGTGATGTAAATAATTAGCTGTACTGTTTTGGTCCTTAATGATCAAAAGAATAAGGCTGATCCATTTGAAGAGGGATTGTTACTGATAATGCTAAACTAAACTTTTTTTTAATTAATATTTCATAAATTATTCTTATTGTATTAACTTTCAGGAAAAGAAACAAGTCTTATTTTTACGTATTTTGGGCTGTTCATCATCAAAGTGCAGTGTGCTTAGAATTTAAAATATAAGGCTTTGCTTGACAACAGGTCAAGATTTTAAGATTAAAATGGAATGCCAAGACTGATGCAGGCAATAAACAAAAAGGGGAAGAAGTCAGTAAATGAGTTTCGTCTGAATGCAGCTATGAAATGTGTGAGACGTTTATGCATCGCATGATGCTCATGCAATTTGTTTTTCTGCAAAGTAGAAATCACCTGTGGCTATAATCTTTCGGTCATTAATCACAGCTATTAATTAATGCAGAGACAAAACTGACCAGTTGGTACAAATAATTAAAAAAATGTTGAGGACAACCTGCAGCACATTTTCTAACAGCAAGAATGGGCAGAGATGGCATGTTAAGTGATGAAGCATATAAGAAGGAGGATGAGTAAGTAAGCGACAAAGAAAAATAAGCAACCCCTTTGACCACAAATGATATATTACCAATCTCTTGGGCGGTCTAAATTGGTAAAATGTGTCATGTGGGTGATGTTCTGAGACGTAACAGCACAAGAGAAGGCAGTGAGGCCTGTAAAAAGCAACTGGTTCATTTCACCAGGGGATTCAAGAGCAAACTAATTCAGAAGAGAAACAAGAATCTACCAATCATGCTGTAAACCAAACTGTGCAGCGTAAAGTGGAAATATAACATTTCAACCATTAAGTGTAATGCAAATAACTACATTATAATTTTATCTTGTTATCTGGTGTGGCAGAAGTGTCGAGCCCATTCGATGCAGATGCACATCCCCTCTATTGAGCCAAGTGGATTTTAAATGCAAAAAATATAATAATTTGCATACTTGTCTAAGGCTGTGGTAGAAATCACACGTCTAAGTCCAATAAAGTCATCATCTGTAGATCTTTTGCTTTAACATCCTCACGTCTCTCCAAACTCATAAGATTTTCCTTCCCGTGGAAGAGAACGTCAAAGCTGCTTCAACAAAAATTCATGATGATCATAGCTGTCAAGTTCATTTGTTTGGTTTATTTAAAAAAGTAATAGGTTGGGATTTAAAGCCAGGTCTCCCTTCATGTTAAATAAAAGTGTACTATTAGATCGTCCCATTCTACCCTAATAAAAAGTAACAGCTAATTAGAAAAAAAAAAAATTTTGTTTTTCTTTTGTCATTTCTTATTTTGTTCATCTATGGGCACCAAGTAAAATAAGATCATTTCATGACAGTCCTAGTAAATGGTGATTCCCCACTTTTACTTAAATATCACGATCAGTAAGAAAATGGTGTCACGGGAAACACTGACAAAATCGGTTATCTTATATGGAGTTTAAATTAATTTTTAGGTGATATGTGATTTTTGTGATAGACAATTTGTATTTGATTGTATGTAGCCCTTCTGTATTTGTTTTAGAAGCCATTGTGAGAAGCCAAAGTTAAATATCTCATGTGCCATAAAATTCAGCAATGATAAACAATCTTATTTCCTTAAAACAGGTTTGAACACTTGAGCCTGTCAATCAAATGGCATCCTAATAAAACACTTTATAAAACGGAGAGCTCTGGGGCCTGTACCATGATGGTAGATGAACAAATTCAGAGTTATAGGATAAGTTTTGAGTTGACAAAACCAAACCACTCCAATCTGGCTTTGTTGGTACCATGATGCTGGTCATCAACTTTCTCTGTCAACTCAGGCTTGATCCTGAGTTAATGGAGCGTGTGCACATGAATGTGTGACATCAGCGGCGAATAGCCAATCACAACACAGAGCAAGTGTGATTCACTTCTCGCGAGAGAGCCAGCGAGATTCAAAACTCTTTTGTCAAAGGTTAAGAGATTAAAGAATATGAGGAATTTAAACACATTTCCACTGAAGTACTTGTCCATGAAAGAGGACAAATAAAGGAAATGATCTTGCTCTATCAGTGCAGTCACAGGTGAAGACTTGTGAAGTTAGTTTATATAGTTGATAATATATAGTGATAGAGACTCGAACATGTAAGGTCACATGTAGCCATTTTTAAAGTGTTAGCTCTTGATTCTACCACTTACTTATATTACATATGATCTGTATATATTAATATTCATTTAAAATAAATGCTTTTTAATAAATGTTAAACTAAAAGTGCTTTTGTGTAATGGAGTAATAATAATATAAATCATATTATAATTATATAAATCATATGTAAATTGTAATTATCATTAAAGCCAGTCAATTTTGTTGTATATACTGTATATACTGTATATATATATATATATTAAGGTACTTCATAGTGAGCTTTCATTTGTAGCAAGAGAAACTGGGGGAGTGACTTTTTTTTGTGTCAGACATGTGTCACTTTGCTCACATCTGATCCAATTTCAGTTTGAGATCTCTAACTCAGAACATAACCTGCCCCGGAGCAGGTTAGCTGTGCAGTGTAAGTCACTATGGCAATGAACGCAGCTAAAAGTCAAGCCACTTTCATGGTACCTAAAACCCAGGATTGGTGCAAACTAAACTGAAACTTACCTGGCTAGCCAGCTAAACCGGCTTCATAGTACAGGCCCCTGGTTATGGCTTCTAATTTGTCAATACAAAGTTCCAGCAAACAAGGTTGCGATGAAATGGAAGTAACAAGAAATCTTTTCTTCTGTATTGTGATGTACATTCGAGTGTAACATATAATTGAAAAATAAAAAATATAGGTTGGGACTTGGTTCTATCCATCGATTACTGACAGGATGTTTAAACCAATTTGCCATCATGCTGTTG
Organism: Schizothorax lantsangensis; assembly: GCA_027422415.1. NCBI lineage: Eukaryota > Metazoa > Chordata > Actinopteri > Cypriniformes > Cyprinidae > Schizothorax > Schizothorax lantsangensis. The sequence goes on along the minus strand of CM049861.1, from coordinate 2,653,382 downwards.
GTCTGTATATCAGCACGACTGTGATGTATTTGTAGACTTACAGTATAGCATGACTCCTTATCTTGATGTGTCATAAGTTTTTCCATATGTGTGGGCAATGGGAGGGGCTGAATGCTGCAGTAATTATACTGATGACAGAAAACAAATCATTAAGCAGCCATATGTCCATTCACCCCAAATCTCGTGACTGTCCTCCAGAAGCTCTCCGTTCCAGGCCCACTCTTTTTAGGTTTTCCAAGGGGACTCGTTTGGAATTAAGCACAAAGTGATTTTTAATAGGCCATATGCTGCAACATCTCTCTCATTTAAGACAAAGGCAAGTCAAATGAACCACTAATGAAGGCAGGCGCTGGAGAACAATTGCATATCCAAAAGGTGCACATGTAGTTAAATAAAGAGAGATTGAGTGAGCGAGCGAGAGAGAGAGAGAGGAGGAAGTGACATGATCATCACTGTGGTAGATTACTGAAATATTCATACCACACTCTGTTCATATCCCTGAGAGCTATACTTGAGGGAATTCTCCACATCTGCATTGGCTCGAAAGCCTCCCTCTTTCACTCTCTCTCTCTCTCTCTCTCTCTCTCTTCTATCGATGTTCTTCTGAGCGGACAAACTCAGTTCAGTCTTCTAATACTTGAAGGGAAGAGCATTTGTCATCTACATTAATGAGCACATTCTTAGTTCGAGGCTGATTATAGAATTGATCCGAATAGAATTGATCAAACTATCAGAGTGCGCCGCCTAGTGGTACTGTCTGAGAAAAGCGTGAAAACCACACATTGGTAATATTGTTCCTCTAATCTTGCCCTGGTTTAGCTCCAACCCTGATAAAACTTACCTACCTGTGATTTTCTAATGATTCTGAAGACATTGATTAGCATGCTCAGGTGTGTTTGATTAGGGTTAGAGCTAAACTCTGCAGGAAAGTGGATCTCGTGGGCCAGATTTGAGGATCCCTGTGATTTGGATTTTATTTGTAAGGCTATTGTTAACTGGCACACTGGAATACTTGATTCTGATTGACCAGCTGTGGCATAGTGGACAAATATTTCTGAATACCGAAGACTAATATATATATATATATATATATATATATATATATATATATATATTAAAAGATATTTTTTGTTTTTGCCTTTATTGGCTATCATTATAATTGTCCCTGAGCTGGGATTCGAACTCGGGACGCCTGTAGCGCAATGTCTTATGTTGATAGGATGCCCATAAGCCTATCGGAACCGACACCAAAGTCGAAATTATTACACCGAAATATTTTAACCTAAAACAATAATGGTTTATGTAATTCATAATGGACAACATTCAATAAACCACTTTCACGATTTGGCGATAATTACCGACTGGCTGTATATTGTTGTGAAATAAACTGTACTTACGGTAGAAGACATACTCTGCATTATTGGACCAGTATCTATCATCAGTATGTCTGTTGTGCGGAGTAGCGGTGAGCGATGAATTGCACGCCACGATGTGGAAGCCGCTCTCCGCGAGCATATCAAACGCTCGCTCCAGGTGGCGAAACTTCAGGTAAAACTGAGAGGTGTAGCGCTCGGCTGGCCTGTCAGGATCCCGGCTCTCGTTTAGGGTGTCCCCAAAAACTTCTTTGGCCAGACCGACCCTTCCGCAGATGAAGATTTTGGGTAGTCCGCGAGTTTTGGCATCCGTGTCCCTCCCAAAGGCGCATGGGCTCCTGTATCCCACCGTGATGAAGCCGTAGCGCCTATCGCGCGCATCCAGGTAAGACGCGGGGAACAACCTCTGATCGCTTCCCTGGGATGCTTCGTCAAAATCACCGTGGATGTATTCATCTGGTGTCAGGATTTTGACGAGCTCAGGCAGCTGGAAGAATTCAGCCTCGCGTTTAAGCCTCCCTTTCTCGGGAAAATAATCCGGCAGAACGACGCTCTTATCGCGGAGATAGTCCAACACATATCGGAAGAGAAATCCGTCCCTGTCGATGAAGTAGCGTCCCTTGATGTCCTGCGCGAGGTCGTTGGAAATGTCCTTTTTAGCTGAGAATAATTTCCCCAGCAGTGAGTTTGGCACGCTGGTGAGGGTGGCATGGCGAGTGTAGTACACCTGTCCACCTACATTGAGCTCAACCACATCAGAAGAGCAACTCTGAGCACATCCACTGTCCTTGGGCGTTTGAGAAGTCCTGCAGTTTTCAGTCAGGGCCATTTTGGTGCGCTGCACGCTTCAAAAAACGAAAAAGCGGAGACGAAAAAGTTTTTGATTTGTTTTTAGTGAGGAAAAAGTCAAGAGGAACATAACCTGCAAGCGCTTTAATAGACATTCACAGTCTATTGTGTTATGTACAGCATCTCTGAGACCTGCAGGGTGTTTATAAAAGTATAAATGCATCAAAACGACACGGTAAGACTATTAGGCTTTTCCCACAAATACAGCTGGGCATCTATTGCCAGATGATAAATCTGAACACGCATCTCCCTGTTATTTATAATAATGTAGAAATAGAAGAGCTCTCACCCAAGGGAACCAATTGTGCAGCTCATGTTGCTATCCTCCTGCTGAAAATCCAAAAATAAGTTCTGCTTATAAAAAAATGAAAAACTGCACCAGCTTCAACTTCCTTCAGAAGAGTGCTTCTCCTTCATGAAATCTTGTCTGTCCAGAACAGTTAGTCTTCATGTACTTGGCACCCACCCAGCGTTTCAGTAAAAGGATCTGTAGTTGAAAAGGAGGTGCGCTGGGAAGTTTGTGCATCCTGACTCTCCTGAGCATCAGCAGCGTAGTGCGAATGAATGCAGCGTGCTGAGAGAGAGGCTTTGGACGGGGGAGGGAGACCATTCTTAGGGAGATGAGCCTTACATCATCTTAAAGGAAAATGACAGCTGGAAAGATACAAGCATTTCACCCTGCTTCTCCAGATTTCCAAATATACTCGTCCAATTAACATGGTTCGGCTGCATAATACATTTTCACATAAATGTAAAATATTTTCAGGCCATCCAAGATGTAGATTTGTTTGTTTCGTCATCAGATTTGGAGAAATGTAGCATTGCATCACTTGCTCACCAATGGATGCTCTGCAGTGAATGGGTGCCGTCAGAATGAGACTCCAAACAGCTGATAAAAACATCCCAATAATCCACAAGTAATCCACACCACTCCAGTCCATCAGTTAACATCTTAAGAAGCCAAAAGCTGCGCGTTTGTAATAAACAAATCCATCATTAAAGCGTTTTTAACTTTAAACTGTCACTTCTGGCCAAAATACGAGTCCATGATCCATAATAATGCAGTGATAAAGTCCATCTCCTGTGGTTCTTGCACATCAAAATCCACCGCCATATTTGGTTAGAACCATTGTAAATGGTGTTTTATCTGTGCATATTTCTCTCTTGTATTTTAGCCAGAAGCAATGGTTTCTAGTGAAAAAATGTCTTAATGATGGATTTGTTTATACAAAATGCAGCTTTTGTCTTCTCAAGATGTTAACTGATGGACTGGAGTGATGTGGATTACTTGTGGATTATTGTGATGTTTTTATCAGCTCTTTGGACTCTCATTCTGACGGCACCCATTCACTGCAGAACATCAATTGCTGAGCAAGTAATGCAATGCTACATTTCTCCAAATCTGATGAAGAAACAAACTCATCTACATCTTGTATGTAAATGTTAAGCAAATTGTCATTGTTGGGTGAACTATTCCTTTAACAGAGGTTGAGTTTCCCAGCGATTAGGTTTGGTAAGTTTTGGGGGATCTGAGGGTATGTTATGGTTTCAGGACCACGGACAGATCCGCACAAACTTGGCTCCATGTGTCGGCTTTTACTAAATAGCTAACCTATATTTTACAGTAATTTGAGTATTACGTGATATTTGATAGTGCATCGGCTTTGTGTAATGCATATTTCTTGTCACCATTCCAACTCAGCAGCATTTCAGTTCCTATCGCTTTTGTTCTTACAGATTATTTTCTAAAACCCACTCTGAATTTAATGGCATTTTATTGACTTTCGTCTTGTGTAACCCTCACAAGATTGTGTGCACCCAGAGGATTCTTTGAGTTAGAGAACATATTTATTTTATTATGTAAACCTTTGGCATTGTGTGCTGATCTTGTTTCAAGGAATTTGTGTGCTCGGCTTCACCGAGCGATGGCTTTGAGGCTGTGGTCACGCTTACCCTGCTAATTTTGTGTATTCTGCTGAAAAAGTGTTGCTAGGCACCGAAAGGAGAAACTGTGAGTGGGATTCAGATGGCAAATGCTCTGCTGTTTTCTTTTTATCTGCAATAACGATTCATTATAAAAGACTCGCAATTTGTTGCATTAATACCTTCAGTAATACAGACATGAACGTAATGATATCTTCAGAATTCAAGCTGACGTTTGTTCCCTCTCATGAGGGACTGCTATAAATACACAATTCTCTGATGATATGAATCATTTGACTATGCTAGGCTGCCAACATGTACTTTGTCGGTTTGATTTTATTCATTTTAAAGCAGGTAAGACTCAGAGTTCCACATGATGACATGCAGAGTTGAAAACATGCCTGCAGCCACTGCCTTTAAAACACTTGAATAATGCAGGACAACTCTTCAGGTGCACATCTACCACTCATTCAGCCCTGTCTGGAGTGGTTTGGATCACTGGAAAATGTATAAAGTGTAAACTAAGAAATGCAATGCACAAAAAAATAGCATCCAGCAACAGATTAATGCAAAGCATGCATGTTGCATTACAGATAATTCATGTATGAATGCATATTATCTTTTTATTACTTGGATTACTGGTCAGACTGTGTGGTTTTCATCCATCCATAAGCATAACGCATACACTTCGGAGGAGGGAGTCATCATAGCTGTGCAGCAATCCATTGACCTAGATTTGCAGTATTCTCTGGATTTCAGCCACCCCTGCCTCAGAGAGGAGCCATTTATGTGGATTTGGATGTTTCTGCTGTGGGGCTGCCTTCATGCTTAATGGAACCAGAAGAGTGCCATTATTGCAATTATTTATTTTTCTGCTTTTGAGTGAAAGGATTTGATCCTGTTCCCTGCAGTAAACACATTGCCTAGTGATTTCTAATGGTTTCATTATTCCTGATAGTTTCAAAGATCAACACAAATAAATTGATTTATGTACACCTCCACACATTTTGCTTGAAAACATACACACCACCTCAATTTATGCATCTGTTTTTCTTTCCTGTAAGCTGTGCCTCAAGTAGGTAAAAAAGACATTCAAATTCATCCCTAATAATAGCCATTTTCTTTCAGGCGTGTCACTTTGTGGTGAGAAGAATTGATCTGTCACGATGAGTTTTAATGATTGTTTAGTTGCTTACCCTCACAATCAACACGTACAACTGAAAAACTTTTTTTTTTGACTATCTGTGCCAGTTGTGATGCATTACTGATTATTAGTACACATAAGCATGTTGCTGCATTTGTAATATATAGATACAAAGCCAGTGTAAAAACCATGAATGACAGCAGTAAAAAGGAAATGATGCAAATGTAGTAATAGCAAGAATGCTTTCTAGAGCATTTGTAATTCATCAAACTTGTCAAAAGCACTTTTAAGATGTGTCTACTCCAAAACCTACCTATGAAACAAAAAGCATCCACTAGGTGGAAGTGTTTAGTTGTCACCTGCATAATGTGCTGTTTGTTTCAATAATTACTATAAAAGCAGTGATTAGCAGCCATTATACATGAAATGAACCCTTGAAATATTACTTTCATTAGTGTAATCCAATGTAGTCTGATTCATTCATTCAAATAATTTATATTAAAATGTATTAGAATGTTTTGTGCTAATTTTGTTGTTTTGTTCAACTGACAAAAAAATTCAGTTTACATTTGATTAATAAAAAAAAATGAATTACTGGTAGCACTGGCTATTGGTGTAGTTTTGGTTGGTTGTTGACAATGAAAATTAAGAGTGATCTTGAATATACATTTAACCTGTTTGTCTGTTAAATGTTAAAAGACTGTTTAAAAATAAACTTAGTCTTGCATTCTCAACTCCTGATTATAGATTTTATGAAATTACATGTTAATGAAAACCTTATGTGTCTAATTTAAAAAAAAGGTAAAAAATTGAAATGCATTAATTTAATGTTTTAACTTTTTTTTTTCACCGTCACGGCACGAAAATACTAATAAAACATAGTTTTGGAAAAATACTTTGTATTACAAATCTTTATATTATTTGGCTTTCTATTAATGCAATACAATGAATCCAAGGTTCAAGGTTCTTGTTTATTTGTCACATACACAATCATACAGGGTATAATCAGTAGTGAAATGTAGGTCAGGACAGGTCCGCTCAATGGACAGTGCAAAAAAATAAAATAAAAGATGAAACATAACACAGGAGTGTATATATAAATATAGGTAGGAATAAGATAAAAAATAAGTAAAAAATAAAATAAAATAAGGAGTAAAATGTGCAATGAACTAAAATGTGCAATACAGTCTACTGTGGATTTAATAAATATTAATATAAACAGGGATGTGCAAGAGGAATGTGCAAAACAGGTTGTACCGGGTATGTACACATAGCAGCAATGCGGATGATGGAGAATGATGGGTGTTTTTTTACAGTTAATTAAATGAGTCCTGTAGATGTTATGAGACTGAGTTTAGGAGCCTGATGGCCTGAGGGTAGAAGCTCCTCCTCAATCTCTCAGTTTTTGCCATCATGCTCCTGAAGCGCTTGCCAGATGGCAGCAGAGTGAAAAGACGGTTACCGGGGTGTTTTGAGTCCTTGATTATTTTTGCAGCTCTGCTTTTGCAGCGTTTGAGGTAGATGTCCTGCAGGGAGGGGAGAGCAGACCCAGAGATGCGCTCAGCTAAGCGCACGACTCTCTGCAGAGCTTTGCAGTCCTGATTTGTGGCGTTACTGTACCACACTGAGATGCACTGAGTCAATACACTTTCTATGGCCCCTGAATAGAAAGTTTTCAGGATTGCTGGTGAGACCCTGAATTTCCTCAGCTGTCGCAGATGGTACAGTCTTTGCCTGGCTTTCTTGACCTGTGTTTGAATGTGTGCAGTCCAAGTCAGGTCCTCGGAGATGTTTACACCGAGGTACTTGAAGCTGCTCACCCTCTCCACAGGGGTCCCGCTGATCATAAGAGGAGTGTAGGGCCGCTGCTGTCTCTTCCTGAAGTCTACAATCAGCTCTTTAGCTGATTGTAGAATCACAGCCGTCTACAATCTCCCTGTGGCTTAAATTATTGGCGGTTTAGCGTTTAGTAAGTAATTTACACCAAAACAAAAGATAGCATCTATGCTTATTGCTTTCATGTCCGAAAACATTATTTTTGTCTTAGATTTCATAATAAATTCAGACAAGTTCAGCACTGACTCGTTTATTTTCATGAAATGGAATGGGTACAAAGGATTGTGGGTGATTGAAAGTCGTGGAGGATACATCCCATGCATCCTTCAAATTCAACTGAATGAAGGACGCGAAACGAAGGCTGTCTTCCAAGGATCCTTCCGATTGAGATGGCCTTCAGGGACGTTTGATGACGCAGCAGACGAGATAGGATGCAGCCTTCCATTTGAGACGCACCCTTTGTATGCATTCCTAATCAGACACACCCAATTTAGTTCTTGCAGTCTAATGAGCTGATGAGTGGAATCAAGTGTGTTAGATAGATGAGGGAGACATACAAAATGTGCAGGGCAGGGGGTCGTCCAGGACAGGTTTGAAAACCCCTGCTTTAGGGTTATTGCATGTAATCATACATAATTTACTATAAGTAGCCTACATGTAATGAGTAACAAGGACACTGTAAAATAAAGTGTTAAAAATTGTAAAAGTTTTTTCTTTGTAATTGCACTGCAAGTATTATGCAACACCCTGGGAGAAAAAGCAACAACAACAAAAAAAAGCAAAACAAACAACAACAAAAAGGATGCATAGCAAAATAAAGCACATGCTAAACCAAGAGCCAAAAAGAAAAAGTGGAACGGATAGCAGATTTGCTTGAAATACAAATGTTTTTATTAGTTATGATCTACTCATAATGTTCATTTCTGCATTATATAGCCTATCTTGCAATAATGTTTGTTATATATGAAATATGAAATGCATAAAGCGTCATCAATTTTTCTGGTTGTGTATGAATGAGAGCATATGGGCAGAAGGAAACAGCAGAGACGGAAGCGGTGACAGAGAGAGAGAGAGATGAGATATGTTTTATGGTGATATCACCGAGGTTACTCACAATCACATCACACTTTCACCCAATGAATAAGAGGCGAGATGTAATAACTCAGTGCTGCCAATAGGTCGCACTGCATGTTGTAAACACGGATCTCTACTGTAATCTCCATTTTGAATGTTTTTATGGTTTAGGGTTTTATGGCACGCCTCTTTTCTCATGACCGAAAACGAGTAAATTGCCTGAATTACCCAGATGGTGGTTCTGAACTCGGACTAAAACGCTGATATCTGAGCTGCGATCTTCTTGCGCAGCTTGTGATTTGTCTTGCTCTTCTGAAACGACCTCAGACTGCGGAGAAGGCTTTGGTGTTGTTGCTAATCGCTAACAGAAACGTCTAAACAAAACAATGTCAGATGATGCAACAAATCAAAACAGGAACGTAAATATCACAAGGTACGTACGTTATTTCGACCTTCAAACCGACTTTTCGTGTTAACCGTGCACCTGAATACAAATATTGACACTGATAGCGTAACAGTATAGCAACTAGTTTCTGCAGTCGCGAGTTGTTTTTCACAGTTTGAATAGTTTTTTGCTGCGCTGTTTTATGCGCTTTGGCTGTTGCATGGGTTTTACGCGTAATGTAGGGGTTTATACTCTAAATGTGAAGTGATTGGCTCTGTCTGCTGTGGATTAACAGTCCGAGTAGAAACCAGGCCTCAGTGCGTGTCACTGCTTCTGCTACGAGCGCGCGAGACTTCCACTTTTGGGGTTTTCATCCGTTTATTTTAATATTAGTCAAGGGACGTAAGAGTCAGAAAATCCTCATGGATTTAGCTGGAGCTTTTGGACAAAATAGTGTTTACGACGTTAGAGATTATGCCATTTTTATGAGTCAGTTATTAAAACATCAACTTCAGTCAAGGGTCCGCATGCTAATAAGTGAGTAGTCTCAGCCTCAGATGTCACGCACACGGAACGTTGGCTAAACGTCTGATGCATATGGCACACTTATCTGGAAACACTTCAGGAGTGTCGAAGACGTCGTCGGATTGGTTGAATTATACAGGTGCTGCGTCCCAATTCGCCTACTTATACTATGCCCTAAAAGTATGTACTTTTTTTGTGAAAAAAAGTACATACTTTTGAGTATGTAGCAGAATAGTAGGCAAGCTTTGGGACATACTACTTCATCATAGCTGCTTCTTTAACGGACGCTCTGTTGCTTAGTTACGTGCATCCTGTAACTGTTTAAACTGTCCTGTCAATCATCTTGTCACAGTTTAACATCATCCACATTTCATTTAATTTGATTTCCTACCGTATTGGAGAGAAATAAAGAAGCACATAGCAGGTCTTTCAGAGCTCATGTTTGCATAATGATGCATTTAAAAGTTAATGACCAAACGTATCATTATAAAAGTTCACAGTGTTGCTGCAGATGAAATATAACGTGGATAACATTAAATACATATTTTTTCATAAGGTTAGACATTGATTATTTATCACTCAAATCCCTTTCTCTACCTGTCTGTCGGTTGTGCATATCCACCATGTTTGTAGTTTTTTAACACTTTTTATGCGTGTTTGTAGTTCTAATCGAATCCTCGTCCACCGCGCAGTGTGTTGTGGGCAATATTAGCCGTTAGAGTGTGCATCGATCTGCACTTCGAATTCTAACCGGAAGTAGTAGACCATCCGGGAATCTTTGGCATACTTTTTTAAACATACTATACTACTTTGGGACATACTAATTATATTTTCGAATACTATTTAGGACGGATAGTATGCGAATTGGGACGCAGCAAGGATTTCCGGGAGACATGTGTGTCGCGTTCTTTAACGTTCCGCCTGGAAACAAAGATGCCGTGACCCCCTCACGAAAGAAGAAAGCCGTCGTGTTTACAAATGTGACGACGAGCACTTATCAGGGTCAACTAAACGCTGGATTTTCAAAAGTATGTGAAATATTTAAAGTTCACGGCATAGAATCTTTAAAATACGTCCAAGAGTTTTACACACCGGTCTGGTATTGTGGCGACATTTCCACACCACCGAAACGTGACGCTGAATGAAACGAACTGTGATTGGTTGTTTGACATGTCGGTCAAACTGCCTCATGGGCGGGCCTTGGCCAATAAATGCTGCCATCTATTCCAGACCTTCAGCCGTCAGTCTAAAGGTCTCGCTATGCGAGACTAATAAGTGAGTGACATATAACGTTATTTAGCTAACAGTCTTTTGTTATTTTAACAAATTTAAATACCGATAACACATCCAAAGTTATAAGATAAACTTAAAAAGCATACTTGTATACAATATTATGTGATGTGTATGCAAAACAGTTCACCTTCTCTGCATTTTTATGTCATAAATCTTACAAAATACCATAGTTAATGCAGTTGTTACTACAGTAAAACCAATTGATATTGAATCTCCATTAAACATTGTAAGAAGCCTTATAACAATAATTAAATAAGAATAATGTTTGTTTACATTTTTTAATGACTGTGGCGGCTAATACTTATTTACCAGATTTGTTTGTTTGCTTTTTACAAATAGCAACTATGCTATTTTAGAATCGAAATCAGATTTATTTTAGATTTGTTTTAGAATCAGAATTATAACCGAGTATGTTTGTGCACACAAGGAAGTTGTCTTTTTTTCTCTGTTCACATACTTTTATTGTGGTTATGTGTGTGTGTGTGTGTGTGTTTGTATATACTTATGCAATATATTATGTGACATCTGAAAGCTGAATAAATACGCTTTCCATTGATGTATGGTTTGTTAGGACAATATTTGTCTGAGATACAACTATTTGAAAATCTGGAATCTGAGGGTGCAAAAAAAAAAATATTGAGAAAATCGCATTTAAAGTTGTCCAAATGAAGTTCTTAGCAATGCATATTACTAAACAAAAATTAGGGTTTGATATATTTACAGTATGAAATGTACAAAATATCTTCATGGAACATGATCTTTACTTAATATCCTAATGACTTTTGGCATAAAAGAAAAATCAATAATTTTGACCCAAACAATGTATTGTTGGCTATTGCTACAAATAAACCCGTGCCACTTAATACTTGTTTAATGGTTTGTATTAAACTTTACTGGTTTGTATAAAAGTGTTTTTGTTTTGTTTGTTTTTTGTTTTGTTTGTAGTAAAAAAATGCTCATACCATGGTGTAATTTGTCTGTACTCTTAATGCACTTAATAATGTTTTGTTTTCTTTTTATGATACTTACAGTAAACAAGGTTTTTCGGGGATGTTATTTATGGCGTTTCAGAAACTATAATTGTTTTGTTCTGTTTTACCACAGTAATGCAAGATGGATCAAGGAGGACTGAAGAACGGCGCCAAGAGAGATGATCGTTTGAATACGTTGGATTACAGCAACAGCCCAGTCGAGGGAATTTTACGAAGCGGAATACAAAGCGCCATGTCTGTCGCCCCCACCTCGCTGGTTCCTCAGACCAATCCGCTGATGCAGCCGGTTTCTGGGGACCTTCCCAATGGCCTGAGCAACTCGCCCACCCTGGAGGAGCACACCACCTCCGTGTCCTCCACCCTTGGCATCTTTGGGGAAGATTCAGAGCTCAAATTGGTTGGGAGGGCTCAGCAACACCAGACCCTGGGTGCTTTCACTTTGGGAGACAGCTTCTCAGGTCTGGAGGCCAGCATCGCAGACCTCAACAGCACCTCCACTTCAATGGACTCCCTGATTGGTGGAGTTGACCCCAATCTCTTTCATTTAAAAACAGAGGACTTTTCCCCAATGGATAAATGCGATATGGACCTTGACCAAGATTCCTTTGGGCCCATTGGGAAAGATGTTGATGTTGGCAATCATAAGCTCTTTAGTGACAACACTCTGGACCTCCTGCAGGACTTCGAGTTGGACGGATCACCTTCCGATTTCTATGTGGCGGATGACGCGTTCCTCTCCACCATAGGTGAAGATTCTCTGCTCAGAGACTTGCCGACAAATACGGAGAGGGACTCAAAGGTTGCGGTCAGTGGCGCGACCACCACTTCCAGCCCCTCCAGCATCAACATGGTCACCACCAGCTTGCCCACCGTGAAGGTGGAGAAGGACTCTATAATCCAGCTGTGCACTCCTGGGGTCTTTAAACAGGAGAACAACGGTGGGACTAGCTGCTGTCAGGCGAGTCTGCACAGCACACCCATTAACATTTGCGGTGTCAGCACTTCAAGTGGACAGAGCTTCCTATTTGGGACCGGCCCATCCACAGCTGCTGTCAGTCAGCAGAAAGATCAGAAGCCCGTCTTTAACCTGTACACCCCTCTGACCTCTTCAGAAGACAGTTGGGGCAGGGGCCTGGGCTTTGGGAATGCAAGTGAAATGCAACAGAGGGCCAGCGAATGCTTTTCCAAAAACTACACAAGCCCCTATGCCAGGTAAGCCATGAAAGCCAACATGATGGTCTGTGCTTGTGGATGAAAATGTTTAATGAAAGCTGGAAATTCCAGGGAATTTTCAAATTAGGCCTGGAAAAGTCACGGAAATTACTTAAAATCTTAAGAGTTTTATGGGAAAACCATATAAATGTTTGAACTGATCTGTCTTGTGCTGAGATCTAAAACACGTTTTAATGGTATTTCAAGTATTTTTTCAGTTTCATTTTTAGAATTCCTGTAAAATTCCAGTTATCACTATCAAAACTCATTGGTCAAAAGCGTGGCAGTGTTATTTTGTTATTTAAATTCTTTTAATATTTTTTTTTCATATTTTAGAATAGCTTTTTGAAATTTTAATTTTTCATGGTTAAAAGTCTTCACGTCTTGATAGCAATCACTAAGTTAAGTGGTCTAAATGTATTTATATCATCTGTGGAAGGTGTAGGACCATAAAATGTTCGTCCAATCATATCTCTCGGCCCGAGGGCTCTGATAGGCTGTCATACCCGTCTGTCAACTTATGTATTTGCATACCTCTTTGCACCCTGTTTGCGCAGACACGATACATCATCAGTGCGTTTCATTTCGCTATTGCAGACCGAGCGAGAATGGAAGGCACTATTATTGTAATATTATGCGTTTTGTACTGTTATGTTTTCTCACCGGTGAATGAGACATGAGGTAATATGACAGCATTGCTTTTAACCCTCCACCAATGCCGTCTCTTATCGTGTTGCTGGTTAGTCTCTGCTCTGCCTGTGCATGTGTTTGGAGGCGTGGCTTTGGAGAGTTTTAGTTTTAGCTTTTATTTGTTTCCAGTTTTTTTTTAGTGCCTCAGCTTTAACATATTTCAGTTTCGTTTCAATAAATACAAAAGTTTTACATAGATTTAGCTGTAGTTATTAATAAAACCCTAAAGTGTGGGGACCGTTTTAGCACAGTTATCTCAGAAATAAATCAGATTTGAGCAGATAATGCACAAAATATAATTCTTATTAAAGAGAAAAGGAAAGCACAAAATATGAGTTAAAATTGCAAGCATGTCTTGTCTGGGAACAATCATGCCATGCATGTCCTCCAGTACAGAACAAGCAGGAAATGATGGCCAGACCAGACAAAATCAGTTTTAAAGACAGCACTGCACCCTAAATTAGTCTACAAATGACTGCTGCACTATTATGGATTTGTTACAGCATTAAATTAGTTAAAGATGCTGTAAACTCAGTGCAAGAATACAATATCTGAACATTCAGACAGTACTGCGCCATTTTTCTCTTCACATTCATGTTCCATCATGTTTTCACTGCTATCTCTCCTAACCTATTTGCAAACCCTGACTTGTGTGAGCAGAAATCGTAATCGTATGAAATGTGCTCAGAGGGCATGACATTAAGGCAGAATTTCTGTGGAAGTAATCTGTTAGTGTGCTTCATTTGTTACTGTACAAACGGTCTCGTGTTTACCGTAAGACAAGGAAGTCTGTAATCTGTAAGTCTGTGGTCTCTGCAGCTCGACCTGAAACCTGCTCATCCAAACTGCATCGGTTGATGGATTGTTAGTGACATGTCAGGCATACAGGCTTTGAGGTAGTGTCTGCATATTTGTCATGTGAACGGACCATTGGCGACACACCCACCTAGTTCAGCTTTTGCTAGATGCTTAAAATAAACACAAGATTGTTTTTCTAATGTCGGAGTCGTCAAGTTCAGATCAAATGCCGCTGTCCTCACTTCTTGTTTCAGTAATCAGAGCACTGATAACATTATGCAATCTTACTTACAGTCAACAAGAAATTGGAATCAACCCTTACTTTCTTTCTTTACTTTATTAATACATGTACCTGATCTTATTATGATCAATTCATTAGTTCATGTCGTTTTTCAAAGAAATTTGAAGTTCAAAGGAACTCAATCTTTGTAATTTTTCATCATAATGTATAAACTGGTTCTGCGTCTAAAATGACTTGATGGCTTATAAGTGCATGCTACTGTTTAGGGCTGCACGATTATTTGAAGTTAAATCGCAAAGACGATAAATCGTGATCAGGCAGAAGCTGCGTTTGTCACGCGTATCTTTCAGTAAAGCACGGTTCTGTGATCAGTAGTAAATCTCCATCTGAAGGTCAGAGGGCGCTCTTGCGCGGAAACTACAAATACCCCCCCGCAGAAAAAACCCAGGAAATACCTATCACTGCAGCTGAATAAACAGAAGATTTAACTGCTTTCATTGATTCATCATGACTAATAAACACACCACTACGACAATATATGGTTTATCTGAGTTCTTCTTATTATAATTTTTATTATAATAAAGTATATAATAATGCAATGCTAATCAACACAGCCTTTATCACTGCTTAGAATACTATGAAATATTGCGTGCCTTATTCTGTTTAAGAACATGGTTGGGGCTCTTAACTTTAAAATGTACAAAATTTTCATTTTTTCCAAATCTTCAGTTGTCTTTTTTTTTTTTTTTTTAAATATCGCAATAAATATTGTATCGTGGATATTTATTAATATCGCAACATTAGTAATATCACAATATTACCATATCTTGAGATTTTGATATCGTTACATCCCTACTATTTAGGCATTGTTTTAGACTATAATTTTATTTAAAGAAGCCTTGGCAATAGTTTACACTATTTAGTATTTTAATGGCAGATAACATTAATGCGTGGTTACAGAAGTGTCCAATCCAGTGTTGTTATTGTTTTACTTTAATTGTTTTACATTAATTGAAATAACGCTGAAATAAAATATACATTTAAACCTAAAAAATTAAACATGCAAAAAAAAAACAGCAGCCCTGGTAATAACTGAAATAATATAAGTTTAAGTACTAAAATTACTGAAACTAAAGCTGAAATAAAAATTAAATTAAATTAATAGAAATAAAAAAATTACTTAAACTAAAGCTGAGATAAAAAATAAAGCTAAAATAGAAATAAAATAAAATTAATAGAAAAAACTACTGAAACTGAAGCTGAAATAAAAATAAATTAAAGCTAAATAGAAATTAAATACATTTTATATAAATAAAATAAAATTACCTAAACTAAAACTGAACTGAAAATAAATTGAAGCTAAATAGAAATATACACACTAATAACAAAACACTAATACAAATGACAAAAGCACATAACAAAATTACTAAAACTTAAACAAATCTTAAAATGAAAACTGAATATTAAAAAAGTAAGCATATGCTAAATGAATAAATTCTGTAATAGTATATAAATAACAGTAAAATAACACTGGCTCAGTCCTGCCCCACTTTCACAACTGGAGGGCCAGCTTAGCTCCAACACACCTGCTTGTTTCTAGTGATCCTGAAGACCTTGATTAGCTGGTTCAGGTGTGTTTAATTAGGATTGGAGCTAAACTCTGCTGGAAGTGGCCCTGCTGGAGCAAGATTGGACATCAAAAATAGCAAATAACTGTAGCTTTGTAATATAACCAATAAGAGACAGATGCTCTCAGGGGTGATCTTGACCTTCAGCCTCCACGTTCTGCATCTGGCTCCACTTGTGGTAACACTCACTTTTTTACAATCCAATTAATTCCCGATAGATAAAACCTTTTTTTTTTTTTTTCAATCTACTCAAAAACTCAAATATTGGTCACATGGAATTCAAATAGATGCTGTTTCATCTGGACTCTGAACAATATGTTTATCTACCAGATACATCACAGGGTGTCGGCTGAAAATCTGGTCCACTACGTCAGTGGTTCCCAACCACGTTCTTGGAGGCCCCCCAACACTGCATGTTTTCCATGTCACCTTAATCAAACACACCTTATTCAGATCATCAGCTCATTATTAGCAGAGACTCCAAGACTTGAATTGGGTGTGTCAGACAAAAGAGAGATACAAAATGTGCAGTGTTTGGGGGCCTCCAGGAACGTGGCTGGGAACCACTGCACTACGTAGTCACAGTCAGATGAAAAACATAGCAATAGCTTGAAAGTGCACCGTCAAATCATCTAAATAGCTAGTGGTTCTGGATAGAAAACAGTCAGTTCATGGTTCAGTCATGGAGAGCAGGAACAGATGGTGAAACACAAGAGAGGTTTCATCTTTAATTTACATGTGGGCTCAATTATCAGGCCTTTGTTGTCTGCAGGTTTTGAGTGGGAGTCGGGGTTGTTTGTGACTGCGTCCCAACCTGTGTGACATTTAGTGGCTTGCAGCCAGCTTAGACAGGAGCTGTCTCTCTCTTGCTCTCTTTGTTTGCCTGTCTCTCTCTCTCTCTGTCGTGTGCACGCTATGCAGCACACATGGTTGGTATCAGGTCAGTGGCACCACTTTTCTCACGCAAGCATAAATCGGTTCACACCCATTTTGATTCATGGCGGGGTTTTTTTGTTTTGTTTTTCTATCTCTTCTCCTATGTCACTCTCTCCATCATAAATGAAGATCTAATTGAGCCAAACCCTTTTGATATGTAGTGACTCAGAAATTCTTCCTGAAAGCTTTGCTCAGTTCTTGGCTTTATATGAGTCAACATGGACAGCTCTTAGCAGCTGTGAATAAGTAGCTTGTTTTCTCTTTCTCCTCCTAGTCTCTCTCTCCTCTCCTCCCTCCAGCGCACACCCACCGAATATTTTTAACTCTGCATAACCAGTCCCACAATGAGGACCTTTGGACGAGTGAAAATATAGGTTCAGAAAAAGAAAAAAAAAGCCCCGAGGCTGATCTTTGAAATGTATGGAGACTGTCACGCTCTTCTGCAAACACTGTAAATACGGTTTATACAAAAACAGACTGCATTCTTTTTAAAGTTGAAAAGCAGCTCTATATTACTACAATGCAAACACACAGTTGCTTTTACTTCTTTTTGCCAAATGCAGTTTGCTTGGATGACACTTGTAGCTGAACATAGAGACTCCATTCCAGATGCCAAACATAGAGACGCTCCAGATGCCATTAGAAAATAACACGCTGTATTTTACAGACTGTTCTTTACAGACTGTTCTTTACCCACAACATTGATTGTGTTTAGTTTCAGTTGAGTGATTGTAATAAATCCCTTTTTAATAATATGACTGATAATGTTAAATTACACAATCATTCAAAAGTTTGAGGTCAGTAATATTAAAGTGATAAAAAGGCATTAAAGTGATCAAAAAATATTTATGTATATATAAGGTTTAAGGTATTAGGTTTGTGTTCGTGAAAGATAAAATATATATATAAAATATAAAAGTTTGTTCATGAAAGAAAAAATTGGTTTCCAAAAAATATGAAGCAGCACAACTGTGTTCAACTTTGATAAAATCAGTATTTCAGAATGATTTCTGAAGGATCATGTGACACTGAAGACTGGAGTAATGATGCTGAAAATTCAGCTTTGATCACAGAAATAAATTACAGTTTAATATATATTCAGATCGAAAGCAGGTATTTTAAATTGAATAATGTTTTTGATGAAATGGGTTATGGTTTTATTCTCCATATATGGACAAGTCCAAGGATCAAATTAAACATTTAATCCAAATTCTATTTTTTAAATAATATAGCTTTGTAGTTTGTACTGAAATAAATGGTGGTTGAATGTCTTTTTTAGTTTTTTAGTTTAGCTATATTACATTAATTGGGTCTCTTAAACCTTTAATAAGATGTACAGTATCTTTAATACTGGTCAATGGTTTCTCCTTTAACATTAAATAACATAATACATAAATCAGTGCCATTATTTTCCTTTCTTATGAGGTATATAACTGTATTATTAATTAAAAAGTATAAAAATGAATGGTTCCAGTCCTGAATGCTGGTTAGTCAACACAACATTCCAACTGTGCTAAAAATATAGTAACCGCTTTGACTGGTTTCTGTTACCAAAAACCAACTTCCCAGACCTCTACACTGGAAGCTATTTGAGCTTATATTTGACACAGGTTTAACTACAGCCATTAAAGAGGGCAGTCTCTCTCTGTCTTATGCTCTCTCTCTGTTATTTCCTTCTCTCTCACCGTCTCGGTTCGGTTCCTGTAGAGCAGAAATCTTGCCAGTCAGCAGAAGTGGATAATGGATGGAAATCACCTCTGTTATAAGTATTTTAGCACACAGAGATCAAGCCGACTGAAACGCTCTGAGTGCCACTGGTTTGACCTACTTTCTCTTCTGCATCGCAACTGGGCCGAGCGAAGATTACACCGCGTTTATACGCTGCAGGCCGGCGGCGGCGCAACAAAACTAAACACCTCCGTCATAGTTAATGAAGCAGTCTATACTGCATGCGTGCAGAGTCCTGGAGGACAAACCAAAGTATAATGAACGAATAAGACATGTTACAGCTGGGCAATATGGCCAAAAAAGTATCACAATATAATTTTTCATATCAGTCAATATCGATAATTATCACGATAAATTACGCATCTGTATTTATTTCAAGTTTAAAGTCAGATTTTTGCTCCTAAGTGAAAGTTGTAGAAACCATACTGTTAATTGTGGTTTTAAACTAGTCTTTATGGTTAAACCATGACAAACACTTCACGTTTTTCAATTCTTTACACATTTCCAGTCATTTTTCCTTAAAATAAATCTCTTAATAGAACAATGCATTTCTTTGTTTCTGCATGTTCTAATGAGTGATATTAGGGTAGGTTTGTGTTGCCTTAGTTTGATGATGTGTATCTTCAGCACAGTTTGCAGTGAAGGCTGCAATATTAATAATTTTACTTTTTTTTCTCTCTTAGAAATGCACATTTGACAGTATCTTGAGTTAGGATGCAGATGTAAATTTATGTTCATTATCAAAAACAGTAACATCAGTAAAAATTTGAACAACCTCATTTTTGAAATTTAATTATTCTGACTGTTGGAGTTTTATTAAAATTAACCATTGGTAATTTTATGAAAAACAGTAGTCTAAATAAATTTTAAATGCACATACAACGCTTTTTTGTTAAATTGTGCATCATTAGCATCAGCATCATTACTCCAGTCTTCAGTGTCACATGATCTTCAGAAATCATTCTAATATGCTGATTTATAATCAATGTTGGAAACAGTTGAAAAAAAAAAAAAAAAGTTAAAAAGACCTGTTTATTCAAAATAGAGATTTTGTTACAATATACACTATTCAAAAGTTTGGGGTCAGAATTTTTTTCCCTTTTTAAAGATACTTTTTAAAAAAAGTTTAAAGAAAGTTAAAGAAACTTTATTCAGCAAGGATGTGTTACATGGATACAATTGATAGTAAAGACTTGTATTGTTAGAAAAGATTTCTATTTTGAATAAATGCTATTCTTTTAAACTTTTTATTAATCAAAGAATCAAAGAAAAAAAGTAACACAGGTTCCAAAAAATATTAAGCAGCACAACAGTTTCACTGTAAATCAGCATATTAGATCAGCAACACTGATAATAATTGAGCATTTCAGAATGATTTCTGAAGGATCATGTGACACTAAAGACTGGAGTAATGATGCTGAAAATACAGCTGCGCATCACAGGAATAAATTACATTTTAAAGTATAGGTATTAAAATAGGAAACCAATATTAGAAATTGCAATATACTGTTTTTTCAGTATTTTTTAAATATATACGGCCTCGATGAGCAAGAGACTCCAATAGAATTGAATAGAATAGAAAACAAACTGA
Source organism: Schizothorax lantsangensis (assembly GCA_027422415.1). Classification (NCBI taxonomy): domain Eukaryota; kingdom Metazoa; phylum Chordata; class Actinopteri; order Cypriniformes; family Cyprinidae; genus Schizothorax; species Schizothorax lantsangensis. Next base: position 2,633,164 of record CM049861.1, on the reverse strand, counting down.
AGCAAAACTTAAGCTGAGATCTGTAAGTTAAATATATATATAAAAAACGTGAAAATATAAATTCTTCTATAGTTGTCTAAACATCCCTATGAAGTAGTTTGCACAATACACCTGTGTGACTGTAAATGTCTCTGAGTTTTGTTACCGTTCTGTGCTCATCCTCCGCTATTTCCAGCACTTAATCAGGCCACTCTTCTTTAATACATGAGGACGTTTATTTCACGTCATGTCATTGTGTTGGCTCTCATGTTGAGCGCACCGCAACCATTGAAGTATTGGGTTTCTACAGCGACTCGTTTGGCGCACATCATTCTCTTTCTATGAAACCTGTAAACCGCATTCACCGGTTCTAACTCTATAGTGACATCAACTCTATAGCGGTTTGCCTGAGTATTGCGATTCTTTCGCTTTTACTGGCATTCAATCAAATGGCTTTCCCAACTAATTTTTGCGTGTGAGCGGCACATTATTTCTTCTGCGCAGCCGCGGTTGTAGAAGTGTGCGGCCGCGCGCACGCAGCTTAGAGGGAACATTGCGTGGGAACCCTGTATTTAAGGTAGCCCGTCGGGCAGGGCAGTGATTCATTTTGGTAGCCCGACTGGAAAACACAATAGCCCCGGGACGTCAGGCTAGCGATTTTGCACTGTTTAGTGCTTGCGTGACTGAGATTTATCAGCGAGTAAATGCATCTGCTCTAGTGAGCTTGTGCTGCTGTGCCATTTGAATGGATAAATAGCAGACATGTTCACAAGTCTCTGAGGTCCAAGTCCAAGTCAAGTCTCAAGTCTCTGAGGTCAAGTCTAAGTCAAGTCTCTGAGGTCAAGTCTAAGTCAAGTCTCAAGTCTCTGAGGTCAAGTCTAAGTCAAGTCTCTGAGGTCAAGTCTAAGTCAAGTCTCTGAGGTCAAGTCCAAGTCAAGTCTCAAGTCTCTGAGGTCAAGTCTAAGTCAAGTCTCTGTCAAGTCCAATTTCCAAGTCACGTCTCAATGGAGAATAGTTAAGTCAGATAAAACTGTTCACAAGTCTTTTTCTGTATTTTAAACACAAGGTCCAGTCTAAATTTCGAAATTTGAAGCAAAAACAAAATGGTCTGACTTTAGTCAAGTCTCAATGTAAATGTAAAGATTCACTCTCTGAGGTCAATTAAAAGTTTCTAAACAAAGTCAAGTCTCATTTATGAGGTCAAGTCCAAGGTCACGAGTCTAAGTCAAGTCTCTGAGTCCAAGTCAAGTCCAAAGTCAAGTCTCAGTCAAGTCCAACTCTGAGGTTCAAGTTCTAAGTCAAGTCTCTCACATACACAATCATACAGGGTATAATCAGTAGTGAAATGTAGATCAGGAAGTCAAGTCAAGTCAGTACAAACGAGAAATAAAATAAGTCAAGTCTAAAATGTCAAGTCAACTGAGGGTTTAAGAGTGCAAATGTGTCAAGTCTCTGAGGTCAAGTCAAGTCAATGTCTCAAGTCTCTGAGGTCAAGTCTCTGAGGGTAGAAGTCAAGTCTCTGAGGTCAAGTCTAAGTCAAGTCTCTGAGTCAAGTCTAAGCACAAGTCTCTGAGGTCAAGTCCTAAGTCAAGTCTCTGAGGGTCCAAGTCACTGAGTCAATACACTTTCTGGCCCCTGAATAGAAAGTCAAGTCTCAAGTCTCTGAGGTCAAGTCTAAGTCAAGTCTCTGAGGTCTCAAGTCTTTTCCGCTGCTGTCAAGTCTCAAGTCTTTAACGCGGAGTCCAAGTCACGTCTCAAGTCTTTGTTCTATTTATTAGCACCTCACAGTTATTTCAGCTTGTTATTGAGGCTAAATCAGTTTTGAAATACTGATTTCACGATATGATTTTCTCAACAAAATAACTTTAACTAAAGTTTGAAGACAATATTAGAGTCAATGAAACAGGTGTCCATTTATTAATTGTCATTTGGGCGATAAAATGCAGCACATTTCTTTGTAAAATTGAAATATGTCAAACAACAAAACTAAATTTTTAAAACAAACCCCAATTAATCAAGCTGATGAATTGCACAAATGAAATAATTCTCTCCGGATCTCATGATAACACGAAACTAATCGGCTTTGTCTGCTGCTTTTTCAACCGCCGTTTTAAAGATGAGCCAGGCAACCACTGTGTTTTCCAAGGACACAGATGGTCTTCAGTCCATGCCACATGCGTCGAGAGTCATTGAGCTGAAAGTGTGACTCAATTCTCTCTCTGTATCGGAGTTTAGCAGCTCTAACTGCCCGTCGGAGAGCATAACATGATGATTTGTAAACGCTCATGTTTCCTGACAGAAGACCGGCGTTGTATGCGGCAGTGCGTTGGTTAACCGCAGCCCGCACCGTTCTGTCCACCCACGGTTTCTGATTAGAGAATGTCCTTATTGTTACCGTTTCAGTGGCTTGTTCGGTTAGCATGTGAAACTATTCGCTACATGAACTCGCCCGGAACATCCCAGTGTCAAGAGACGAAATCAGAATGGGAGGACCAGCAGACTTCCCTCACCCCCGGGGATTCCTGAACGATCCTTTGTTTATATTCCGGTGTGAGGAAAATGGCCGCGTGATCAGACTTACCGAAGGCTGGCAAGGAACGAGCTTTATAGGCATCTTGAACTGATGTAAATGTAATGCAGATTCACTCTCTGACCATGCGGGTGGCGCTTTGTTAAAGTCCCCAGCGATGATAGAGGCAGCGTCCGGGTGTTTGTTGATGTAGCCGCTTAGCTCCTCGTGGAGTTTGGACAAAGCCAAGCTCGTGTCTGCCTGAGGTGGAATGTAAACGGCAGTAGCGATGACCGCGGAGAACTCGCGGTTATGAATGGGCGGCAGATAATGGAGAGATGTTCCAGATACGGAGGCGAGCAGGAACGCGACAGAATGGAGATATTCCTGGGGTCGCACCATTTCTTGTTAATCATGAAACACACTCCACCACCCTTGATTTTTCCGGCCTCAGCTGTTCTGTCCATCCGTAAAGACAGCAAAGTTTCCCTCAGAGACACATTCATACGTTAAACTCCTATATTTTCCAAGGAACATGCGAGCAGACTCAAGCTTTGTTTCTCAGTCACTCAGTCTTGAGATTAGCTGTCTTTGTTGAACGAAGTCCAACGGCCAGTCCGTGGGTAAAGTGTTCTGAAGCGTTAGTCAGCTGTGTCACGATGTCCAAAAGTGTTCTTTTGTCATAGATAAATAGTGCAGACGTTAATCGTGTGTAAAAATACGTAAAACTCGAGTCCAAAGTCTGAGACTCGAGTTTCCAACTCTGATAAATAGTCTGTGTGGTGCAGTTCATTCTGCTTTTAGCGTGTAAACATTATATTGAACACTTATGGATTCGAAAAATGGCTTTGAATAATTTCCTCGTGGTGCACTTGATTACTGTCTGAACACAGTGACATTTCCATTGAGAAGAAACCAGGTAATGTAACTGTATTTCGGTTGAGCAAACAATGTGGTTAGACTGGTTGCAAAGTAAATGTGACCCATATTGTCATTTTCTTGCAAACATGAGTCATCTGTGCAAAATGGAAAGAAAGAGCCTCTCGTATTGTGATTATATATTCATGGAACAATTACTAGTTTTATTTTAAGAATTGTTGTTTAAAATGCAGTGTGTTTGTACTTGCGGCCTGATTCATGAGGCTGTGTATTATGGCAAGGCTTTGGAAAAAAAATATCAGACGCTTCGATGGCATGCTCAACTTCCTCTTTCTGTTTTCATGTGTTTCTCCTCAGGGTATGTGCTATTTCCTTTTTTTATTGCTGCTTTTGCTCTCCGATCCTGGGAGACTGAAGACTTCAGCCACAAATTAGGCATTTCTGTCAAATAGACGGTGATTAAAACCCACAACCTTCTGCAAAATGTCATTATGTGTTATTAAAGGTATAATGAAGCTATTACAATAAATAGACTAATCTAGCATCTGACAACTAAAATGCTGCCCTGTAACCAAACCGAATGTGAGATTTCAGCCCACTGTGATCAATAGATACAAGGGACTGTTGGGATCGATACATCACTAGCAGATGGATATGTAATGTGGAGGAAGTCACGTGCTTTTGTGGCCATCAAATGCAGTCTATAAATAAGTAAAGAGAAGATGGAGAGAGTAGGATTTTAGCCACAGGTATCTCTTCGTAGTAGTTGGACGCTCTAACATTTTGAGTTTACTCTGCCACAATACCAGTAGGTGCCACAGGCATCTCTTCGTTTTCAAAATCTAAATATTCTTCGTCATTGCAAGGTTGGGCTGATTTCTATTTAAAGTTGGCATGAAAAGAAAATTCACCTAATCTGTTTTTTAAATGCATTCCAGATATTCCATATATCTTGATAATCATCGATATCGACTGATATGAAAAACATTATAGTGGTAATTTTTTTGGCCATATCACCTAGCCCTAGTCGCAGCCCTATTCCTGCATCCTCCCATCATTTGCCAGTCACAGGTGGTGGTGTTTAACACGGCTGTTCTGTTTTCTGATGCATATTGTTCGCTCACTTGAATAGAGTAGGGCTCTTCTTATCTCAGGGCCACATTTGGCCTGCGGGCCAACAGTTGAAAAGCCTTGGAACAGACAATTATGACTAAAACTATTATTAAAATGTTTTCTAGGTGATCGAGATCAGGTTGAGCTTGCAAGGTATGACACGATGCTAATAAAATTCTTGCGTGCATGCACAAGTTGCTTCTTTTACAGGTCTTAATAAAAAATAAATATTTTTTTGTTGTTTTTGTTTTAAAGAGCAATAAAATGCATGCCATGATAAGCAGTAGATGAGCGTGTACTTTTATACATTGCATAACCATGTAGGATGTCTTATCAATAAAAATAACACAAATAACAGGTATCTCATTTAATTATTTATTTGGAACTTGATGGACACAAACCAAAAGATAAGAGTATTGATAAGAAAGCAATAAATCAGGCATCTGAGCAAAAACAACTTCACATTTCGTAACATGTGAGTCAAAACACTAGATAAAACTATTAAACGCAAATCAATTGGATCTTGCAAACTGTGATGTTCGTTTTGTGCCTAACAAGACCTGCCATGTTTAGACTTGTTTGCAACATGCCTCACTCTGTATTTTCACATCACTCCACGTTTCTTTGTTTCCCTCGCATGTGGATACAGTAAAGCGGTCCTGACTGCTGATAGTCATGCAAATGGATTTACTTTTGTACCAATGATACAGAAAGATCTCTACCAGTTGAATCATAGCTGTTTCCATGTACTTATAGCCTGTATTGTTTTCTCCACACACTGAATTAAAGATTTAGGCCGAAAAATCCTATTGATAGTACAGCTGTTTGATTGGCATTGTTATCTGTTAATAGAGGGAAACACGTTCATGCTGTCTGAAGAGGATATGCAACTGTCCTCCTTTTTGCTCTGCTTCACTTGATGGATTTGCATGCATCTACTACACTGTGAAGCCCTACTCGTTTTCTCTACTCATAGTCTTTCTCTCACGCTGAATGCATGTGTAGGCGTTGCAAATGTGGTTCAGTGTGGAGGTGGAGCAGTGCTAAACGTTTAGGCTACGTTCAGCCGTCACCCCCTGGTGGCCAGTCTCACATCCTCATCCTCATGATGTGTAATCATTGCATTACATATTTTACTATGTTAGTACAAAGATAGAATAGAATGTGTGCTGAGGGTTAGTTCTTGCCTTTCCTGCTGAACAATATTAATTCATTATTCCTGTTCATTAATACACACATATCCCTGTGTTTTGTGTGTTTTCAGACCTGAAGACCGCACTGCCACATCCTCAGCTGCTGGGAAGTCCGGCACACACAAGATCTGTCTTGTGTGCTCCGATGAAGCTTCAGGCTGCCATTATGGAGTCCTCACCTGTGGAAGCTGTAAAGTCTTCTTTAAGAGAGCAGTTGAAGGTGAGGAAATCCTGACACCTATATTCTGTTTTATATCTGTGGCCTTTACTGTATTTTTCTGCGCATTGCCTTTTTTGAAACACTTAGTGGGTCGTTCCGTATCAACTCAACCAGAGGTCCCCCGCGCAAATTGTTGATTTCTTTTTTTATTTTTTTTTTTTTTTGTGTGAAAGGAACTCATAAGTATTAAATGTCATAAATGCATATTTACTTAGTAATCTGCTGAAAATTGAAAATATTCAACAATCTGGACATGCAGCTGTCTTGAGATCCCCATATTTCTGGGAATGAATGATATAGGGCCTTGAAAAAGAAGATTAAAAAAAAAAGTTCATCAAGAACTAGAATCTAAAATCATATTGAGATATATTTAATACTTCTTGAGTTACAGGCATGCAAACTTTGGAAAAATAATATTTATGGCTTGCAGACAGGTTTGTGCTATGCAGTTGTTTTGATAGAGGGAAACAAGACACATTTCTAGTTTCAACGTTATTTGTTCTTTTATGAATATTGATCCACATTTGGTTTTTGGCCACTGAAAATGTGTACAATTTGACAATTTACTCCTAGATCCCAGTATCTCTGGAACTGAACTGTACCATACCATGGCCTTAAACATAAAGATGCCAAAAGGACAGTTTGTTAAGAACCAATATCTAAAAGGGCATTAAGATATCTTTAATACTTCTTGAGTTACACAGACATTTAAAGTTTGGAGAAAAAACTTGAAAAGTGCTTTTTCCCCACTTTTGAATGGTCACCATTGGCATGTAATGCAACAGGGATTGCTTAATAGAGTTTACTAACAGACCTACAAATCTATGTGTAAAAGAACATAATGATGCTGCCATCTTTCTAAAGGCATTTTTACCCCCTTGTGATTTTGGCTATGAATTTCAGGTAAAAAATAGTCATTTTGAACGCCCTCTACAAAATAGTGGATTACTCCGTAAATATGAATCCATGACTTTTAATATTTTGGCTTTCATCACTATATGGGGGCAGTTGTGGCCTAATGGTTAGAGAGTCGGACTCGTAATCCAAAGGTTGTGAGTTCGAGTCTCAGGTCCGGCAGGAATTGTAGGTGGGGGGAGTGAATGTACAGCGCTCTCAATACCACGACTGAGGTGCCCTTGAGCAAGGCACCGAACCCCCAACTGCTCCCCGGGCGCTGGAGCAATGGCTGCCCACTGCTCCGGGTGTGTGTTCACGGTGTGTGTGTGTGTTCACTGCTGTGTGTGTGCACTTAGGATAGGTTAAATGCAGAGCACAAATTCCGAGTATGGGTTACCATACTTGGCCACATGTCACGTCACTTTCACTTTCACATTTTTTTTCTTTCCTCAGAAAAAATACTGACAAAATCAAAACTTTGAGCCAGTAAATTTGGTTGATTTGACACGGAACGACCCTAGTGCATATTTATATGTAATTTTAGAATAGTGTCTTGAATGTGCTGATGTGTATTTATGGTAAATTAAGATATATTCTAATGTAATTTCTATTTAAAATATATTACACATTTGTATTGATAAAGTCAGTTTAATACATTTATACGTTATATATATTATACAATATACATTATATACATTAAATATATTTACTTCAAATGTAATTGAATAATAATGAACACACCGCAGTTAAAATTTTAATTATTTTAACAGTTCTTTATTACTGTATGTTTGTCAACATTAAAAATGTACTTTAAAGCATGGCAAAATATTAAAACAAATGATTTCAAATGTACTTTAATTCTTTTCATTTAACTTTATTGCAAATTGTACTTAAGTGTGTTAAGAAACATAGCCATGAAACACTCTGTGTACACTTTAAGTACAGTTAAGTGGCCTTTTATTAAATTAATTTATATTATATTATCTACAAATACCTTTAAAAAAAATTGCTTTAATTGCACATTCAATACAATTAAGCAAGCTTCTTTTTCACAAAAATGCAGGTGAGCAAGACAAATTAGTGATGTGGTTATGTGATTATTTCTTGACCTGATTACGTAGAGTTAGAGACGTTCTTCTAGCATGTTTTTACTTTCTCTCTGCATGTCTATTTCAGACTATGACTCAATCGTCGGTCAAAATGCTTTTTATTCTGTGGGTGTTGAAATGCATCTCTGGCTGACAGAGGAAATGCATTCTGATAAAATCACTCTAATGCAGACAGATAATGTGAATTAGATTTTACAGCTAATCAAGTGCATATATATTATGAACTATACGAACTATGCTCTGCGTTTAAAAATGGCAATTAAAAGCAATGCAGTGGGGTTCAGGACGGTGTTTGACAGCTGTGCATGATGAGGGACTCCTGAGACATCCTGTGTAATCCACACTATTCTTGATTCTCATAGGGCAACACAATTACCTGTGCGCTGGACGGAACGATTGCATCATTGACAAAATCCGCCGGAAGAACTGCCCTGCCTGTCGTTACCGCAAATGCCTCATGGCAGGCATGAGCCTAGACGGTAACATGAAATGTTGCACTTGTTACATAATTACACCAGTGTGTCCCAAATGTCATTTTAGATGTATAACAAAACTTAAATTCAATCACAGGAAATGCATAAAGTTTGAAAACTGACTGTCGTAAACTTTCCTCATTCACCGCTCAGCACGTAAAACCAAGAAGGGCCGTCAAACCGGCAAGGTAATCCAGCAGCCGTCGATTCCAGAGCGCAGTCTTCCTCCGCTGCCCGAAGTCCAGGTGCTGGTGCACAAACCCATGTCTCAGGTGGTGCCTACCATGCTGTCACTGCTAAAGGCCATCGAGCCGGACACCATCTACGCCGGATACGACAGCACCATACCTGACACCTCCACCCGCCTCATGACCACTCTGAACAGGCTGGGCGGCCGGCAGGTCATCTCTGCGGTCAAGTGGGCCAAAGCTCTGCCAGGTACAACTTCAGAATAGAAATGTAAATGTGTGACAATTCAAGTCGGTTGAAATGTTAAATGAATTGCGATACAGTTGGGAGTGGGAGTTTATATGAATGCATCTCTGAGGAAACTGACTGTCTTCAGAAAAGCTTAGATGCTATTTCCTTTTCATCTTGACTCTGTATAATGCATATAAAATCAGTGTTTATAAGCACAGCTCCGCTTTGTTTACAGCAGTAATCAAGGAAATGTAGTATCGCTGCTGTTCCATAAGCGCCACCTGCTCTCCTGAGTGAATTTGCATCTCATTCAACCCATCTGTTGTTTTTGTTTTGTTCTGATGTTTTATGTAGTATAATTTAACAAAGCTAAAGTCAGACCGCTCTGTTTTTGCTTTAAATTTCAAAATTTTACAGTCATGTATGCAGCATCTTTGTTTGGATCGTGATTAAAATGCAGTTGTTGCCTCTAATTTTAAATGGAAAGAGCACAGACAAAGCCTTAATGTGTTGTGTTTATATGAAGCGATTTATTTTATTTATATTATTTATTATTTAATTTGGGATTTGTTTTAAAATTTCAGTTTAGTTTTGTCATTTTACATATTTTACTTTCACAGAGAAATGGGCAGCATTTTGTCAGAGTACACCTCATTTATAATTTGTCTTAAATCTGATTTTGTAAAAAAAAAAATTGTGAGAAAAACATATTGTGAAATAAGTTTTGTGAATCGTATCGCATCACGAGTTGAGTGAATCGTTACATCCCTACTTGAGATGTCTTTAAAAAGCTGTGTGGAAAATCTTCAACCGCAGCACGTACTAAAACCTCTGTTTTGCACTTTTTAGGGTTCCGGAACCTTCACCTGGATGATCAGATGACCCTCCTGCAATGTTCCTGGCTGTTCCTCATGTCCTTCGGACTAGGTTGGAGGTCATACCAGCAGTGTAATGGAAACATGCTGTGTTTCGCACCAGACCTGGTCATCAATGAGTATGTGTCTCATTTAACAGGCCATTTGCTTTAATAATCTCTCTGGCAGTTTAAAGATGTTCACACCATGGAAACTATAATGAAAATAACTATAAAGTGTCGAATCATAGTTATAATTCTATGAGAATAGTTCACACCACAACTATCGTTGGAATCACATTCAGAATGATTTTTTTTTTTTTCAATTTGATTCAATTCAGTTTTTTTTCTAGCCGATGAACAATAAAAACATGGACAGCCAATCAAAATCCACCCAGCTTTTTATGAGAAGCCATAGACAACAAAACTGTACACTCATTGTAAACAGAATGTTATCATCTGTTGAAAATGTACTCACCCTCAGGCCATCTAAGATGTAGATGAGTTTGTTTCTTCATCAGATTTCATCAGATCACTTTCTCACCAAAGGATCCTCTGCAGTGAATGGGTGCCGTCAGAATGAGTCCAAACAGCTGATAAAAACATCACAATAATCCACAAGTAATCCACACCACTCCAGTCCATCAGTTAACATCTGGAGAAGTGAACAGCTGTGTGTTTGTAAGAAACAAATCCATCATTAAGACGTTGCTTCTGAATAAAATACCAGCCCATAATAAGACTTCCTATAATTCATTCTGACGGCACCCATTCACTGCAGAGGATCCTTTGGTGAGAAAGTGATGTAATGCGAATTCCTCCAAATCTCTTCCAATCAACTAACAAACTCATCTCCATCTTAGATGGCCTAAGGATGAGCAAATTTCAGTTTTTGGGAGAACTATTCCTTTAACTGCCAATAAAAGCCTAAATTAGAGTCTTGTGTGTCTGTCTGCAGAGAGAGGATGAGGTTGCCCTACATGACTGATCAGTGTGAACAGATGCTGAAGATCTCCAATGAGTTTGTGAGACTGCAAGTGTCCAACGAGGAGTACCTGTGCATGAAGGTCCTTCTGCTCCTGAGCACAGGTGACCTTCTTTAGAAGCCATTAGTCCTTGATCCAAACGGTTTCGGGTTCCCTGAGAATCCAGATGACATCGTTTGATGTAAAATTACTTCATTTTACAGAGGACCGTAACAAAACCTTTGTGTGTTTTTGTGCTTTGTCAGTGCCGAAGGATGGTTTGAAGAGCCAGTCAGTATTTGAGGATCTACGGATGTCTTACATCAAAGAACTGGGAAAGGCCATTGTGAAGAGAGAGGAGAACTCCAGCAAGAACTGGCAACGATTCTATCAGCTAACTAAGCTACTGGACTCCATGCACGACGTAATGAAGTTTATCCTAAATAATGCTCTTTGAACGCTGTGCAGAGGAACTCTGTGCGTCATACTAATATCGCTCGGGAGACTCAAATCAACAATTGATCCCAGTAGAGTTCTGAATGTCGCTTAGCTAATGATGCAATACTCCAATAAGCATAAAAACACATGGCACTAGGGTCACCATATCAGGGGCCAGTTGCTTAAACAGTCAGTGTGTTAAGACTGTGTCTTACTAACTAGTTACAAGAGCTACTACTTAAGTGGTAATCAGCCTTTTTGGATTCAAATTAGACAAATCTGTGTTTTTATGTAACTGATTTTGAAAAGTTATGACCAGTCTTGCTGAAATTGTATTTTTTTTCTTAAAACTAGTCTAAGCACTTTATTTAATCGGCCCCAGATGTTCACTACACGATTACTGTGGCCATAAGAATTCACAACACCCTATATATAGACTTATTTTAAATGATGCCATTAGTTAATTTACTCATCTTCAGTGTCACATGATCCTTCAGAAATCATTCTAATATACTGATTTGCTGCTTAAGATTGATTATGATCAATGTTGAAAACATTTGTGCTGCTTTATATTTGATGAATACAGTTTAAAAGAACAGCATTTATCTGAAACAATAGCTTTTCCTAACAATGCAAAAATCTTAAGTTACTTTGATCAATGCATCTTTGCTGAATCAAATTAATTTCTTTCAATAGAAATGTCACTGACCCCAAGCTTTTGAACGATACTTTATTTTCATAATTCTCTTTCAAAACAGTTCCTCCACTTTTAATGAAAACAAGGTTATTTTTTACACACACACACACACACAAAATATTAACCAATAATATCCTAGCCTAACCTACTCTTGGGGATTCACCTGAAAGTAAAGTGCATTACAAACGCTCTTTCACATCTCTAACCCCTCTGTCTCTTCAGATGGTGGGTGGACTCCTGAACTTCTGTTTCTACACCTTTGTGAATAAATCCCTCAGCGTGGAGTTTCCCGAAATGCTGGCGGAGATCATCAGCAACCAGTTACCAAAATTCAAAGCTGGGAGTGTGAAACCGCTGCTCTTTCACCAGAAGTGAAGCTCCTCCCAGCAGCAGGACACGATGCCTTAAACGTCCCCCCGTCTCCTCACTCCCACTCCATCGGGACAGCAGAGGGACGCGGAGGCGTGCGAGAGAGAGGACTGTATGCAACCCAGCACAGAACTCCATGATTGACCACGGAGGAAGAGACGGGTAATTAATTAGAGGTTCTGAAAAGCTAACAAATGGCTGAACTGTTGAAATGACATAACCATGAATCTGATGGATAGATTATCCCATACATCGTCGTCTCAGGTGTTTGACTCCCAGCATTAACGATTATTAGTAGAAGAAAGCTAATTGTCCAAGGTCACTTACTATGTAGAATTGCACACGTCTCTTATTTTCAGAACAGATACAGCACTTACAGTCCAGTATACACAGATTATATAGTCAGAATCAGAGTATCCTACTTTTTAACTTCAGATGATAACAGTTTGAAATAATCATTTCAATAACATTTACAGAGATAATGGCTTCAGCTTGGTTTGAAATGAAATATGTTTTGTATGACATATCTTCACTGTTTTAAAACAACTCATGTCATTAACAGAGTTACATATATACAGAAAAAGGGAAAATATGTGCCTTTTTATTTTTAGCTTCTTTCCTTTTTTAGCCATATTCTTGACTCGTCCGCACCAGACATCTGGCACTACTTCTTCATAGTTGATTGTACTTTTATACCCACTTACACTTGTAATTTTAAAAATGGCCATTTTTTAATTTTTTTTTGGCAGCTCTGTAATCATTAGTGTGAACTTCAAAAAAAAAAGTGATCCTTATCATGGAGATGAGTCTGACGATTATTTTTATGCTGATATCAGTCGAAAAATGCAAATCGAGCACTTTCACTCCTTGTAAATGCTTTAAAGGGGCTGGTTTAGGTTTGTTCTGCAGCGAAGGTGCATTTGTGTCTATGAAAGCCATTTATTATTAATTTCACCTGTCAATTCATATAGGAATTATGCAATGTGAAACATGAATTTTTGTTTTTATGTGTGTCGTATTTGTTCCTTAGCAATACCACAGTATACAACCAAAACAATGAATGCTATACCATTTATACAGACAGAGAGGATTTGAAATGTCAGATACAGTACAATCACAGCAAACATCAACTCAGGCCCACTTCATTTATATGTGCAGCACTCTAGATCCTGTATGACAGTGTACATTTGTAATTTTTTTTTTTGATCCAGGTCCAGACTAATCCATATTAAACTACCCTTGACCTGTCTGTTGGTTTAATCAGTCAAACTGTGGTGCAGGCGCAGGGTTTTAACTCTCTGGGAATTTCTACTCACCTGTATTGTTGCAATCTGTTATTTCTGTGCCAAACATATATTGCTTTCAATTTGTACAATCTAAAACTGTGCTTGTTGTAACAGTTGTCAAAGGTATATATATAAGAGAGGGTAAAAGAGAAGATCAGAATATTATAGTTCTTCTGTGGAAGCTTAATACATCTTGTTTAATACACAAATAAAAGCTCTCCAGCTTCAGACTGCTTAGCATTGCATTGTATGGTACAGATTTATCCATCAACACTTATTTTCAAATTCTAATCGATATCCGAGCAGCACTTTTCACTTTGCTCTTCCGTTCCTACAGATATATATGATACAAATAAACAGATGTATTTACATGAACTTTTTGCAACGTCTAATAAAATGTTCTCTTAGACCCTAGTGTCACGAGTGGCCTGTCGTGTTATCAGAAGTCAGATGCAATGCTGGGGTGGGCTTTAAATTCACACAGACTGCCTTATCAGCCGTTTGAACATGTGCTGTGTTGTCAAAATGGACATTATATCAACTCCTGTGGGTGAGAGGCGAGATATGTATTTTTAGAATGCTAATCAATTATTGAAAGATGTTTCAGCTTTTCATATTTAAAAGATAATTTGCAGTGGCAAGCTGTATTTTATGGTGAAATCACTTTTGTTTTGCTCCCAGAACTGAAATAAAACTGTTGACAATCATCCTCTGCTTAAGATTTAGACAGCTACTACATTAAAATAGCCTTCTGTCTCTGAACGACCAACCAATCCATCTCCATCTCCATCACTAGCCTTGAATTACGCTCCACCAGAGGAACCGTTTTGGGTTCCTCGAAGAACCTTTCAGTGATCCGTCTTTTTGTGTAATGGAAAGGTTTCATGGATGTTAAAGGTTCTTAATGGAACCATCAATGCTAATAAAAAATAAGTATATTATTATATGTATAATTATATCATAAGACTCCATTTATATTTATAAATTGTAGTGGAATATTTTTCATTAAAATCTCGCAGATCAAACATGCCATTGTTTGAAATTCTAGTGTATAGGGACAAACTGGATTTTTATATTTTATTTTTATTAACTTTTTTTTTTTTTGTCATACCATGTTTTGTGTTTTTTAATGTTTTTTTTTTTTTTTTCATTATAGCAGTTAAATCATTTGTTTTATCACAGTTTTATTTTATGGGCCAGTTACAAATCCTTTAAAAAACCTTAACAGTGCCAGGTGCTTAAAAAATGTCATCTTTGTAATCGAGTTGTTGTGTGACGATATAAGATCAAATAATGACAATGTAATGTATGAATATAGATGTATAAAAGGGCAGAGAAGTGATTTTGTTAAAATCCACAAAAAACTTTATCTGGCAAATTATAGTCATATTATAGTGATTAAAGCAAAGTATAGCTGTGTAACCAGCCTTTCTGAAAAGACATGTTTTGTTTGGGTCAAGTCGAGTCACATTTATTTATACAGCGCTTTTTACAATACAGATTGTGTCAAAGCAACTTTACATTATTCAATAGGAAAAATAGTGTGAAATAATGCAAAACAGTAAAGTCAGATCTTTATTGATTCAGTAAAGTCATCGTCCAGCTCCGTTCAGTTCAAATAGTAGTAATACTATATATACTGTATATATATATATACTGTGTGTGTGTGACCCTGGAGCACAAAAGCAGTCATAAGTCTCAGGTATATTTGTAGCAATATCCAACAATACATTGTATGGGTCAAAATTATATATAAAAAAAATTATATAAAAAATCATTAGGATATTAAGTAAAGATCATGTTCCATGAAGATATTTTGTAAATTTCCTATCATAAATATATCAAAACTTGATTTTTGCTTAGTAATATGCATTGCTAAGAACTTAATCTGGACAACTTTAAAGGTGATTTTTTTTTAGCACCCTCAGATTCCAGATTTTCAAATAGGTGTCTCAGCCAGTTATTGTCCTATCATAACAAACCATCCATCAATGGAAAGCTTATTTATCAGCTTTTGGATTATGTATAAATCTCAATTTAAAAAAACTGACACTTATGACTGGTTTTGTGGTCCAGGGTCAGGGTCACATATACCAATGAACCAATTTGATTACAAAAATTACATTTCTTAAGAACCTGGCAGCTTTTTAAACGATTTGTAATTGGTGCATATAATCAAACTATGTGATGATGAAGCAAATTATTTAAAAAATATTATTTACCTAAATATTATGAGATTAAATTATTACATACATTGGGGGAAACAACTAAAAATCAATATATAAATGAAATATGATATAAATTCAAAAATAAATCTTATTATATAAACATCTTATTTATGCGTTTTTCCCTGGGATGTCATAATGAGAAGTTTCTTGCTGAACAGCCCAGGTAGGTTTAGAGTCTCGGGTTAATCAATACAAACCGTTCAGCATTATTAACCGTGTCTCAATCCTCCGGAGCTGCCTCCCTAGTCAGCATTTCGTCCATCGTATGCACGTCCCAGAGAAATGCCGTAGGTAAGCGTCTCTCCAGACAGAGTGAGACACGGCCATTTTCAGTTTTCAAACAGCGCCTGTGCTCAGAAGAGCGCACTGAATAGTAGGCATGACGGAGGCCGATCCTGCGGTGAACCTCGGCCCTCCCGACTACAAGAAGCTAGCGCGACTGTACTGCATGAACGGAGGATTTCACCTGCGGCTCGCGGCGGACGGAACCGTGGCGGGAGCGCGAGAGGAAGACGAATACAGTGAGTTCCGCCGCAGAGGACGCGATGATGATAACGCGTTTATCGGTGCTCAATAGTCTAGTGTGCGTGTGCTATCAGACTGCCGGCAGAATGAGAATAAAGTATTTAAAAATGAATAAAGTAGATACCATGGGGATTGATGTAATTAAGAATTGTTATATAGACATTTTCATTTTAAAAGGGCAATGTGCCTTGTGCTGAAAAGCATTATTTTTCCTCAATATTGCACTTGATGAAACATGTTAGTTATATAAAATTGAATAGGCCTACTTAAGCTGTACTGAGTACGTAATTATAGTCCAGATATATATATACATTTAGCCAATACTATCACTTTATAGCCATATACGCACACCACACACGCATACACATATACTTTCACCATTTACGAAACTTTACACACACACACACACAATAAAAAACATATACAGGTGCATCTCAATGAATTAGAATGTCGTGAAAAAGTTCATTTTTTCTTGTAAGTTATTTCAAAAAAGTGAAACTTTCATATATTTTAGATTCATTGCATGTAAAGTAAAACATTTCAAAAGTGTTTTGTTTTAATTTTGATGATTAGAGCTTACAGCTTATGAAAGTCAAAAAACAGTATCTCAAAATATTAGAATATTTACATTTGACTTGGTTTCAACCATCCCTACAGTATAAATTCCGGGTATCTCTTGTTCTTTAAAACCACAAAGAGGGTAAGTAATGGAGAAGACTGCTGACTTGGCAATGATCCAGAAGATTGAACATTGACACCCTCCACAAAAGGGTTAAGACAAGGTGAATGGTGTGGCTGTTTACAGAGATGCTGTATCAAAGCATATTAAATCAAGCAAAGTTGACTGATGGGTAGGAAAAGGTGGGAGATCACAAGGAGTGGACTGAACAGTCAAGTGCAAAGCAAGAGTCAAACACTTGGGAGAGCTTCACAAGGAGTCAGGAACTGAAGGGCTGGAGTCAGTGCATCAAGAGTGAACCAGAGACAACACGCTCAGAAGCATCTTCAGGAAAACCTGGGCAGTGGTCCAAAGTCCTCTTTTCAGATGAAAGTAAATTTTGCATTTCATTTGGAAATCAACTCAGAGTCCAAAGTCCTCTTTTCAGATGAAAGTAAATTTTGCATGTTGCATTTGGAAATCAGTGTGAAGTTTCCACAGTCAGTGAGTGGAGAGGCACAGAATCCATCTGCTGGTGTTGAAGTCCAGTGTGAAGTTTCCACAGTCCACATGATCTACCAGGAAATTTTAGCCATGCACTTCATGCTTCCTTCTGCTGTCCATTGTGTTTTCTGAAGCTGTCAACGCAGCCACTTACCAGGAAATTTTAGAGCACTTCCATGCTTCCTTCTGACAAGCTTTATAGAAGATTTCATTTTCAAGCAGGACTTGGCACATGGCCCACACTGGATACCACCATGGTGTTACTGTGCTTGAGCTGGTTGCCAAAGATGACCACCTACTGTGAATCTTGATTTGGCCAGATTGCCAGACCTGAAGGCCCATAGAGAATGTCAAAGAAACCTGGGCTTCCATTGTCAAGAGGAAGATCAGCAGTGCCACAAACTGAGCTCACCTCCATGCCACGCCGAAACCTGGGCTTCCAGTACCACCTCAGCAGTGCCACAAACTGATACTGATGCCACGCCATACTTTTAAAGCAAAAGGAGCCCCTCACTAAAAATGTTTTTTTTATTGAGAAGTATTCTAATGAGATAGTGAATTGGTGGGTTTTTGTTAAATTAAATCAAATGTTTTTTTTATTGGTCTTATGTCTGTGTGCATTGAATTTATTTAATTGGTGGGTTTTTGTTACACGAGTTTCACAATTTGAGTTGAATCATCACAATTAAAAGAGCCAAAGACTTAAACTACTTTAGTCTGTGTGCATTGAACTACACGAGTTTCACATTACTGAAATAAATGAATTTATTGAGACACCTGTATGCACCTGTATATGCTATTACACACACACACACACACAATAAATAAACATATACCTGTATACTGTTACACACACACAAACTATTACACACATTCACATAACATACTATTACACACATACAAATATACATACAGGTATATACATTTACACACACAGAGCTCGTAGATTACTTACAAATTGTAACCCATTACTGATTCCAAATTACATGACAAAAATTGTAGTCAGTAACGTAATCCATTACATTACACATTTTAGGTAATAGAATCAGATTACTTTTAGATTACTTTTGTCCTTGTTTATAATATTGATTTAAATAGGATAATCTTGTACCATAATGATGTAAAAATACAAAGAGTAAGAAAATATATTCCATTCATTGTAATTAACAACATGAAGTGTATTAAAAATTATATTACATCAAGGTTTCACAAACTAGGGTTTGTAAAGGAACTGCAGGGGGTTTGTGAGATAAAGATTTCAATCAAAGTGTTCACATCCAGCAGACCAAAAGCTCAGTGTGGTGCTCAACCAAACAATGTCAGACAGGAAGAGCAAAGTTGGCACACCACAGCTCCAAAAGTAGAAAAATATTTATGTTCTCACCACAGGTGACGTTTTGAGCCTACAAGCTCGTCATCAAATGAAAAGCTAACAATTAATTCAATCATAAATCATGTAAAATTTAAATAAATAATTTTGCAATAACAATCAAATTAAAACACTTACTAAAAAATGAAATATTTTGTGTTTACCTGCATGCCATATGACCATTAACCAATGTCAGAGAACTGTGAACACGCAAAGGTGATACTTAATTATTAAAATATTTATAAAAAAAATTCAGGGGTACTTAAAACCTTGATTATGATTTCACTTTTTTAACTTTAGTTAATGTGTAATGTTCCTGTTTGAGCATAAACAATATCTGCAAAGTTCAATGCAAAGGGAGATATTTTCTTTTACAGAATTAGCTTTTTAAGGCCTACAACAAACGGCTGGCAGGGACTACAACGAGCTTCTTCCTTGGTTTGTGATATCATGAACCCTAAAATTTACATAAACCCTGCCCCCGGGAGCACACAATCACAACACACTGGGACAGCTGACCAGTCTGGGGCTATTTACACCTGGTCACTTCATGTGTTTTTTCTGATCGATCGTGAAAAGACCAGGTGTAAATGCCCTCTGAAACGCATTCGAGACTGATATAAATCTGATCGCTCAAACCACTTCAGGAGGTGGTCTGGGCCGCATTCCAGATGAAACTGGACTAGTGTAAATGCATCTGGTTGTTGAAACCACATATGCTAATTTTACTCCTCCCAAAATATTAAAATAATAAACGTGTGAGAGCGTTTTATAGGCTATATGGCATGTTATAGTCAGATATGACTGCGCTAATGCAACAAGCGTCACCGCGGACGAGTAGCTTCAGCAAGCAGAAGCGCAAACTGCCGTGAATGAAACTGAAAGTAAGTCGCAGACGCTCAACACACAGTCATCTTCATTAAAAGTAGTGAGACTAACCTATCTTTCCAGTGCTGATGCCGCGCTCTCTCTTGTTGTGGTCTCTGATATTGAAATTCGCTGATAATAAATAAAATGCAGCGCATATCTATTGCTTTCATTGACGTGAACTCGTTAATAATTTATATCCGTTTTGCGAAGACACATTTACATTTATGCATTTAGCAGAGGCTTTTATCCAAAGCGACTTACTTTCAGCCTATACATTTGTTTTTATCAGTATGTGTTCCCTGGGAATTGAATCCTCAACCTTTTGCGCTGTTAACGCAATGCTCTACCACTGAGCCACAGGAACTACATTTATGTGGCCAGATGTAAATGGAAACGTTTTAACAAATCAGATAGATATCCGATCAGAGAAAACGCATGAAGTGACCAGGTGTAAACAGGCCCTCTGAGCCCATTGTGTATTTCTGAGGGAGGGGCTTCATAGAACCAGGAAGTCAACAGACCGTCTTAGGAGAACGGAAACAGCAGTAAAATATATTTAATAAATGCCATTTTTTATTAAAAACGAAGCATGAACACATGTTACAGTGCCCCCACAAACACAATCAAGCCTTCGAAAATAGCTGGTTGACCACCCCTTTAAAGTAAATACATTAGTGAACGAGATTCAGATGACAAAGTCTGGGAATGTCTGCATTACATGTAAATAATGAGTTTGAGCCTTTCAATAATACATAATACATGGTTAAATAACCTACTGAATGATATTTCAAATAAAAATGTTCATTAGTAGTTGATGCAATGTTGAAACACTTCTTAAACCTGAAATGATCTTTGTATATCAGTGGTCAAATGCTGTGACTAGTGACTGATCTCCGTGTGAATGTCCACACAACTGGACTTTCTGAGTGTATATAAGTGGTGGCTATTTTAGAAAGAAAATTTCAAAGATGAAAAAGAGGAATTAGGGAGAATCAATAAATTATGAATCATTTATTGCTATTGTGTAACTAATATGCAATCATGTACTCTATAAAAAACTAACTGTAGTCTGATTATTTTAAAATGAAATTTACTCTTAATTACAAGCACTTCATTTTTGGAATCTGATTACGTAATCCAGATTACATGTAATCAGTTACCCAACTCTGTACACACACACACACACACACACACACACACACACACACACACACACACACACACACAGACTTACAGAAACTATGTACATCAACCTGTAAGCATGTCTACTCTAATGCTCAATGGTATTACAAAATCTTTTAGACTATTTTGTTAAATTGACATTAAAAATGATTTACACTGCTATATGTTTTGCTTGAAAACGTAATTTCATCCCTAAAAACATTTGTCCTTGATCTTCTGTTATTGTGGATGTTGGGCACTGTTCTGGAATGTAGGATTGTTCTGTATCATTTTCAAGAATCCTCCCATATTATTTACAACAGTCTTTGTGTGTGTGTGTGTGTGTGTGTGTGTGTGTGTGTGTGTGTGTGTGTGTGTGTGTGTGTGTGTGTGTGTGTGTGTGTGTGTGTGTGTGTGTGTGTGTGTGTGGTGTGTGTGTGTGTGTGTGTGTGTGGTGTGTGTGTGTGTGTGTGTGTGTGTGTGTGTGTGTGTGTGTGTGTGTGTGTGTGTGTGTGTGTGTGTGTGTGTGTGTGTGTGTGTGTGTGTGTGTGTGTGTGTGTGTGTGTGTGTGTGTGTGTGTGTGTGTGTGTGTGTGTGTGTGTGTGTGTGTGTGTGTGTGTGTGTGTGTGTGTGTGTGTGTGTGTGTGTGTGTGTGTGTGTGTGTGGTGTGGTGTGTGTGTGTGTGTGTTTTTAAAGGCATGCTGCGCATAAAAGCAACAAGTCCAGGAGTGGTGGTCATTGAAGGAGCAGAGACAGGACTTTATCTCTCTATGAATGAAGACGGCAAGCTGTACGCTTCAGTAAGTCTATTAGAAATCCTTCTGATACAAAGGCATAAAACTACATCAGCATTGTTTGAACTGATGCATGTTCTTTCTGTCTTTGCAGTCATTAGTAACAGATGAAAGTTATTTCTTGGAGAGGATGGAGGAAAACCACTACAACACGTATCAGTCTCAAAAGCACGGTGAAAACTGGTACGTCGGAATAAAAAAGAACGGAAAAATGAAACGCGGTCCAAGAACACACATTGGACAAAAGGCGATTTTCTTTCTCCCTCGACAGGTGGACCAGACAAAGGACTGAGGCCTGAAACCTGATCATATTTCATCACAGAATAATGCTAACACTTTACAATAAGATCCCATTTGTTAACACTAGTTAACTACTGTTAAGTTCATTCATTTCATGGACCTAAACTAACAATAAAGTTACATTTTCATTATCTAATGTTTGAAAATATAAATAAATTCTGTATATTTACTGTAGAAAAAATACTGTAACAGATGTATTGGTCATTGTTAATGCATCAGATAACTTTAATTATTAGGACATTATTGTAAAGTGTTAGTGAATCACCATTTAACCCACTGTTAAGTGACAGGATTACTGTACTAACCACACATGAACCGCATCTAACTCACTGTCAGACGGCTAAACATATGCAGACTAACAGAAGTTTACTAACTCTTAGATGGAAACCTGTCAAAATCTATGACTTAAATATGCACTGACAAAGAAAGATAGAGTATATAGAATAAAACTACTATAATAGCTATCTATTTTTATTTTTAAATTGTGAATCGAGTTCTTCAGTCTGAAAAACCTTAAATGACATTTCATGTTGTATTTTCTTATGGTTATGTAATCATGTGTGTCTGATTGCGTTTTCTTTTTCTGTTCATGAGCAGCTCAGAAATATCAGCGTTATTGTGCTGTCATTGTACCTTTATGGATCATGTTACATATAATAAATCTCCTCACTGACATGTACTATATATATATATATATATGTGTGTGTGTTGAGTCATTGAAAGTATATTCATGTAAAATTATAATAACTGCAAATAAATAAATGGTAAATGTTACTATAAATACTACAATACGCAAGTCACCAAACCAACAAATCATAGTTAATCTTTACTAACACATAAATAATAGATTTAGATATAATTGTTAAAGTTAAGATCCTTCAGTTAAGGATCTAAAAGTTTGGGGTCAATAAGATTTTTTTTTGGAAGATGGGTTAATGTTTTTGCTAGGCAAGGTTGCATTAAATTAATTAAAATGATCAAAACTCTTTTCTTTTGAACTTTCCTATTAATCAAAAATTAGAATATGCTCAAGGATCTGAAGGATCATGTGACACTAAGACCGGAGTAATGATGCTCAAAATTCAGCTTTGTCATCACAGGAAACAAATACATTTAAAAATGATTTCAATAGAAAACCTTTGCAGCTGTTGATTTAGCGCAGTAAACTGGTTGCATTGCATTAAAATTATTAACGCATTAAAATCAGCCCGCCCTGCCTATACCTGCACGTGATCTTGCATTGTTGCTGACGGAACATGAATGTGTGATTTAGCCTATTAAAATGCAGTTATATGCTTCTAAAATTAAAGAAACAAGTCTTATATTTGTATCATCTGATATTGTTTAGCAGTCTGAATGACTGCAAATGTGATATTGATTTTATACAATAGTTCAAGAAGTTAATATTGTGTTTAATTTTAGATTCAATATTGTCAATATTATTCAGTTTTGCTTGGAAAAAAGATCCCAAATTCAAGCAAAGCTGTGCCTTTATGGTTCAAGTGAAGCAATGATTCAGTGACCCATTCATAAAGATTGAATTTACTACTGAATGAATCTTTAAACAAATCTGCTGAATGACTCAAGACTCGCCGTCACCTGCTGACAGTTTTCATTTCATATTCAGTATCACTTCATTTAAAAAAAATATTTCAATATTCATTCAACAAAAAAATGAAACCACATTTACTATCATTATTTATGCAGTTTTTGCAATGCTTTTCTCAACCAAGACAATGATTTAACATAATTTGTGGGGTAATATCTCAGCCAAAATTTATGTGTGATTAGCAATTAGGTTAATGTAATTAATCAAAATTTTGAAATCACTTGACAGCCCTAAATAATATTTCACAACATAAATAACAGCAGCATCGGTGAGAATGAGAGACATTTCAAAAATATTCAAATCTACAACCACACAGTGTATAATACTGACAAATACACAAGTGATCTGTGGTGTTGCTATAGATGATACATTTATTAAAAGTTACTTGACAAGTGTAAAACATACAAATCACAAACAACACATCGTGAAGCACTATCCCATACTGAAGCCTTCAATACAAAGAAAAAGATCAATGAGCCATCTACTGCTACATTTGGCATCATAAAATATTCTGTTATTCACACTGATTGATTAAGCGCATTACATATTCAGGTGTGCTTTAATTACTGTTTATATTGAACTGCTATGAATCTAAGCTAACCTTTTATATAATAAGAGTCTTTTGGTCCGTTTGGTGACAGTCATTTAAAACAAGCTGACATATTTTGGAATAAACTTTTATTATGCTTTTGGCTTTACAAGGACCTGGCAGTCGCTCTGTGCATCTTGTTCTGTTTATATCTTGAATGTTTATAACGTTTAATATCGCTCTTCTCGTATACTGTATATACATACTCTTGTTCTAGTTCACAAAGTTCAGTTACTAGATTTACTCACAAAGTAAAATTACAACCTTCCCACAAATGAAGAGAACCCACAGAAACAAACTGTGACTCTGTGATTCTCTGATGGCTAACTGGAGCACATGCACATGTAGTTTCTAACTGCATAATGACTGTATACTGAACGACTGAATTAAGCACTGATAAATGGTTAGAGGAACTCAGATCCTTTAGTAACAAATGCCAATGTAATTAGTTGCATTCTGCAAACAACTGAGAAGTGCAAGGGCGTCTGAAGCAGATGTGTTCTTTGCACTGTTATTATTTATGTCTTGAAGATTCAAAAAAGCTGTAGGTGGCTCTCTTTGACTTTGCCGTTTTGTTCATTTTGCAATTATCCTGAGATTTTAATCTATTCACAAAATCAAAAGAGAGAAAGCACTTCACCTTCATTTTAATATTATGTCCACAATCATTTACATCATTGAAAGGTTGTCTTTTAATTGATTTTCCCCTAATGCAATGCACACACCTCGTCTAAAAAAAAAAAAATCATTTCTTGTGATTTACCTAATAGATAAAAAGAACTCGGGTTCGAGGAAGGGTAGACATGGAATGATCTGCCATGTTGCGAACTCTGGAATAGTTAATAAATCCCCGGAAGAACAGCAGGAATCCTGGTGTAATAAAAATGACAGTTGTAATATATACATTTTTAATAAAAAAAGATATAAATGAATAATACTTAAGTAATGATATAAAATAATATTAACAATAAAGTAATAATATTAAAGATATAATTTTTTTAATCATCAGAACTGATTTGGGTGAAATGTAGCATTACATCACTTGCTCACCAATGGATGCTCTGCAGTGAATGGGTGCCGTCAGAATGAGAGTCCAAACAGCTGATAAAAACATCTCAATAATCCACAAGTAATCCACACCACTCCAGTCCATCAGTTAACATCTTTTGAAGTGAAAAGCTGTTTGTTTGTAATAAATTCATCAATAAGGCATTTTAACTTTTAAACCGTCACTTCTGGCCAAAATCTGAGGCCATAATTCATAATAACGCTTCCTCCAGTCAAATAGTCCATCTCCTGTTGTCCTGTCACATCATATTTTAGAACTGTTTTGGCTTGTAAACAGTGCTTGATCTGTGCATATTTCTCTCCTGATTCAGAAGAGACGAGTTTTCACTGGAGAACGCAGCCGGAAGAAAATGTTTAACACTAAAACCTTTTTAATGATGGATGTTTCTTACAAACACACAGCTTTTTTCTTCACAAGATGTTAACTGATGGACTGGAGTGGTGTGGATTACTTGTGGATTATTGAGATGTTTTTATCAGCTGTTTGGACTCTCATTCTGACGGCACCCATTCACTGCAGCGGATCCATTGCTGAGCAAGTGATGGACTGATATATTTACCAAAAATCTGATAAAGAAACAAACTCATCTACATCATGAATGGTCTGATGGTGGGTAAATTGTCATAACATTTTAATTTTTTCAGAAAACTATTACTGTAACAATTATTTTGAATGAATCAGTGTAATAACATTTATTTACACTAATGTGCAAATATACACTCACCTACAACCAGGAAAACCCACCACAGCCAGTACTGGCCATCAAAGTATCCAGGGAAGTAGGTAGAAAACTGTTTAATCACAGAAAGAAGAGTTGTTCATCCTCTAATAAAAAGCACTAATAAAATAATAATATGAAATTATAAATAATATAAAAAAATATTTTAAAACATATGATGTAATATGGAACATGTCATACCCTGACAATCAGGACCCATTTGACCAGGGACAGTCCAAACCCAGAGATGGCCCCATAGCGTCCAGCCGCAGACGTGGTCAGACAGAAGGACAGGAAGAAGCCAATCCAGTTAAAGAGGAACGCCACTGATGATGCAAAGAAATGAACAGATATTAACATATCTGATGCAATTTTTGGATGACAAAAATTAATATTTTACTGAGTGTGTTTTTGTACTGGTACTACTTTGGCTGGTCTAGGCCTGTTATGGATAAATAAATATGACACTAAAACCACCAGTAGGTGGCAGCAAGTCCTGTCTTAATGAGCGATTCATTGAATCATTCTTTCAAACGATTCATTTAGCAATGAAGCAAGTGACTGCCTTTACGAATAAATCAGACTCAAATGATTTGTTCAAAAGATTCATTCAGAAACGAAACACCACAGTGTTGCTCTGATGCATAAATGTTCTGCTCTGGCTCTGATTGGAACTATTTTCGTAGGTGAAATGTGTCAGAAAATGTGGCTAAAAATGGAACTCGCTCCATATGAACTTTTTTGAACTGATGAATAAAATGAATATCTCATTTGCGATTGCGATCACATGCTAATATTTAGGAAAACTGCTGATGCTTGGGTGATATTACTTACCTATATAAATATAAAAACAGGATTTTTTTTCTTTCATAACTTGAATTCTGGGGTCATTGACTGCATTCTTATAGGCTTAATCATGCAGTAAATGCTTTTGGACTCTCAAGATGTGTTTTTGTTTGTTTTTTGCAATGCAACTGACATACTCCATAATTTCAGCTCATATATTGTTAAAAGAACAATTGCGTTATTATCGCAGACAATAAATAACGCACACCCATACCATCAGCCCAATTATTAATCCATCCATAATACACAGGCTAAGTATATCATAAAGAGAAAGAAAAAAGTCCAAAAACACAACAACAACTGTTCTGCATCAAAGTACTGTGTGCTCTTACTGAAAAATGTAAGCATGAATATCCCATCGTTCCCAACGCGCAGTTGATCCGTATCATCAAAGCTGTCTCTGGCAATGAAGTCCTCATCCTGTAGTAGAGGAACAAGCATGCATGTGTCAAAAGAGTGCTTGATTAACTGTAATTACCTCTGAAATAATCACAAACGCTCACCCTGTCGGTGACTAGAGGAACGGTGGCCTCTGCTTTGCTCCTCTCAGCCTCGTCGTATGACGGCAGTGACGTGGCAACATTGTATGAGGGGGGTTTGGGGTAAATCTCATCCTCTTTGTACTCAAAGAAAGCTACAGCAAACGCATCAGACAGAGTAAAGCAGTTAGGAATAATAACAGACGCAGCAGTTATTTCTGGCATGCGGTGGTTACTGTGCAGATGTGGAACTGCATTCACACACTCACGTTACCTGCGTTACTCGCTGTGACGCTGCTGTACGGTGGAGGTGCATCCGCGGCTTGTTGAAACACCTCCGCTGACTCCTCCTCATTATTCAACTACACAACAAAACAAAAACAAAGCTGCCGATATCATACTGCAACAATATTATTTTTAATATAAGATGAACGTAACATTTTAAATAATAAAATCAGAATACATGCATACATACACACACACACACACACACACGTATGTACAAGTCATTGGTGTTTGGGGATGAGTTTTTGTCTCAAGGTCTGCATTTACAGTCACACCAGAGGTGTTAAACTGGGATTACATTTACATTTACATTTATGCATTTAGCAGACGCTTTTATCCAAAGCGACTTACATTGCATTCAAGTTACAGTTTTACATTTTATCAGCTCTTTTAATCCAGGATTAGGACTTGGTTTTATGCAGACCAGTCAAGTTCTACACTGACTGAATTAATCATTTTCTTTTTGAACCTTGTCTTATACACAGAGACATTGTCATGTTAGAATAGAAAAGAGTCCAAACTGTTGCTATAATATTAGAAGCACACAATTTCCTAGAATATCGTTATATGCTTTAACATTAAGATTTGTACTCATAGAAATTACTAAAGTAGTCAAACCTGTTCATTAGAAGGGGGCGACCCAATAGTTTTGGCAATATAGTGTATATAGTTACACTGTGTGTGTGTGTGTGTGTGTGTGTGTGTGTGTGTGTGTGTTTGTGACATGAGGACACAAATTTGTATAATGACATGGTTATGACATAGGTATTACAAGGAGAAGGTGATTTATGAGGACATTTCCCCATCTCCCCATATTTCAAAAAGCTTATAAATCATACAGAATGAGTTTTTTTTGAGAAAGTAAAAATTCAGAAAGTTTCCTGTAAGGGGTAGGTTTTGGTGTAGGTGTAAGGTGATAGAAAATACAGTTTGTACAGTATAAAAACCATTACGCCTATGGAGAGTCCCTACAATTCACAAAAACAAAGGTGTGTGTGTGTGTGTATGTATATATATATATATATATATATATATATATATATATATATATATCATAAACATTTATATATACGTTTTTACATACACATTATAAATATTAAAGTATACATAATAAAGACTGTTAATATATTATTTTTAATATAAGATAAACAAAATTATAATATAGAACAATTAATAATAATATAATATATATATATATATATATATATATATATATATATATAGCTAAATAAATATTTAGATGATCATTCACAAAACTGAATAGGTTCACCTCTGTCTTCTTGTAAGTCATGAACTTTAACACTGTTTTACATGAGATCAAATATCACTGCAAACAACACTCGATCGGAATGACAACCTAATATATTGATAATCCATAATAAAAAACGGACTATATTGTATTCATATTCTATAATTAATCATCGTGAGCTCTTGGTTTATTCCGGTTTGTTGTCTCTGCTAATGCTAATGCTAATGCTAACTGAAGGCCGCTGAAGGAGCGGCTAACAGCTAATTAATCCATCTGAATTTATCCTCTCTCTTCTCAAAACATTACGGTTTAGAGTCTGGGAAATTATTATCAAAACCTCATCGACTCGATATATGTTCATAAAACTATTAACCTTAAAGAAAAACAAGTCGCTCAAAAAAAGCAAATGAGCTAGATCATGTTTGTTAACGTTACCTGCTGATATCCACTCCTCTGATCTGACATTCTTCCGCGTCGATCTCTTCACTCTTAATCACTCATACAGTAATGATCACTACTTTAACTTAATATCACAAACTGACTGTTCGTTAACTAAAATATCCTCGTATGAGATTGGCAGTACTAGGCTAATCTATAGCCCAAACAATGGCGATTGCTCATGCTCAGTCGCCTAGTGTCTGGCTCTGCGGCTCTGTCTCAAAACCTAGTGTGCTGCCTACCTAGACAGCATATGAGCTGTTATAGACGTGCTTCGAAGTGGCTCCGCTCAGCTGTCTAATTAGGCAGCTCACTAGGTTTTGAACACAACCCATGGGTGTATTTATGTCAGTGCAAAGATTGTTATGTAACCAATTAAAGAGAAATTTCCATTAGTACCTGCTAAACCGTTGAACTAAAAGTACCTTTGAGCTCTTATTCGTTCACTTGTCTTTACAATGGCTAGAGAGATTAGTTAGTGCACATTCCCTCAGTCCCAGTACAGTAATAAACACTCAGTATTTCTGGAAGTGTACCCCAGAGGGCACGTCTTATTCCTAACCATTGTGAATCACTAAGTTAGTCATGTATGAACTTGATTACACTGAGCTGACTATTTTGTCCATTGTGATATCGGAAATGTTTTTATGACTTTTCACCTGCATGATGGGGAAATGTCTCTTTAGTCTAATAGTTTCACACAATTAAAAACAATAATAATATGGTAATTCTTGTACAGTTAAACATGTCATTGCCCTCCTCCACCAGTGTTGTCATTGATAACTAAAACATTTTTTTATGTTTTTTGATAAAAAACAAAACTAAAACTATTTAAACACATTTTCATGAACTGAAATAAAGCTTAAATAAAATAAAATATAGATGAATGTTTAAAAAAATTAAAAACTTAAAAACATGAAAATTAGAAATGTTACCTTGGCAACAAACTGAAACAATTTTTAAAAATAAAAGTGAAATAAAAATAAAGGTGTGTGTGTGTATGTATATGCATATATATATATATATATAAATAACTAAAAATTAAATAAAACTATAAAAACAAAAGGCAATATTAAATATTATAACAACATATAAATACTGAAATACCAAATCATCAATCCAAAGACAAATATTTACAGTACTAAGTCTATTTATTCATCAATTTGTTATTTATTTGGTCACATTTAAAGAATCAGGATTCCAAGTCGATTATTATATAAACACATTTTAATTCAATACATCAGGTATTGAGAGGTTTAATAAAAGAAATAAAGTAACATAAAAACAGTACAATTTGGGTAAATACACAACCACAAATCTGTTGTGTGTCCATTCTTCTTATCAATATCAGTCTATGTCTCTTCCACCATCTTGTTGTGCACGTTCATAATGCCTGAAAAAACATTAACAAACTGATGATGTAATTTTCTTACACGCACAATATCCCTGTATTCACTTCATTCCCTCAGAGAGAGAGAGAGAGAGAGAGAGAAGCAATGTAAAAGCACAGAAGTCAGTGTTACCTTTGAAATACTTGACTGTTTTGACCTTCAGCTCCTGTGTGGCGTCTTCATCGCACACAAACACAGTCTGTGGGTGCTGCTGGAACGCTGACACCGTCCACATGTGATTCACTCCCTCTTCTATGGCTTTATAGAGCGCAAACGCTTTATGTGAGCCAGTGATAAGGATCATGACCTGAAAATGTCATATAATCATGTTAGCGTTCGTTGTATTGTTTCAGATCAGTCCACGACTGCTGATGCTGTTGATTGGACGCTTTTCACAAACTGAGATCAGTGTCGGGGTTAACGTGAGTTACGTAATCAGATTACTTTTTTCAAGTAACTAGTAAAGTAACGCATTACTTTTTAATTTACAAGAAAATATCTGAGTTACTTTTTCAAACAAGTAAATCCAGTTACTTTCTTTCCCATGTATTGACTGACAGCTCTCCTGTCGTCATGTTGAGAGAAATCAGGAGTAAGTTCAGAGACGCTGTGTAAACATGCAATAGTTAAATATGTTAAATAACACAAATATCCTTTATGTATTTAATGCCATTTTATTAATCAGTGTCTTTGCTGCTGATCTTTAAAGGAAAACGCCACCATTTTTCCATATTCCAATATGTTCTTCCCTCAACTTAGACGAGTTGATGCGTACCTCTCCCGTCTCAGTCCGTGCACTTAATCGCTCTAGCGTGCGGCACCACTATGCTAGCGTTTAGCTTATAGTTATCATTTTTATCCTCTTAGAAAATCGCCACGTTTTATTTTGTGTCACCATACTTACTCGTGTAACTACTCATGTAACCGTCCATGGAAGTGTTTGGTGGCTTCTAAATTTATCCCAGTTTGGATCCTAAGAAATGAATGGTGCTAAGCTAAACGCTAGCATAGTGGTGCCGCGCGCTAAGTGCACGGACTGTACATATCAACTCGTCTAAGTTGAGGGAAGAACATATTGGAATATGGAAAAACGGTGGCGTTTTCCTTTAATTATCCAATTCAATCATACTTTCACTAACACACTACTTTCTAAAAAAAGTAACTAACGTAACGTAATTAGTTACTTTTTTTAGTAACGCAATATTGTAATGCATTACTTTTAAATGTAACTTTCCCAACACTGATCTCACCATTATTAAAATTGTAAATCTAGCAAAGTTTTTTTACAATGAGAGAACGCAACAATTTGTTGTTATTTTTGATATCTTAAAATCAGAATAGTGTGCACGTCTCAAAACAGACACAAGTTGCTCATTTTTATTAATTATGCACATTATTATAATATTATTAATATCTTTTTTACATTTTTTTAAATATTATATTTTTTATTTTATTTTAACTTTATTTATATATTTTTAGTATCAGTTTATGTACTGTAAATATAATGCAGACTATAATATGTAGTTGCTTTTTTGCAAGCTGCACTGCATATAAACTAGCTTACAATAAATGTTTGAAGGCATTGTTTGAATAAATGTGGCCAGAGAAATGTGCAATTATTTTGGCACTAAAGCGGAGTCATCTTATAGGAGCAGAAGGAGGGGCTGACATTTATAGATGTAATTATAGTGCATTAGGAAAAGCACAAATGTGAATATTTGTACCTCTCTAGCATCCATCACTGTGCCAACACCAACCGTCAGCGCCATGGTGGGGACTTTAGAGAGATCGCCATCAAAGAAACGAGCGTTTGCCAGAATCGTGTCCATAGCCAGGGTCTTAACACGTGTTCGGGACACCAGACTGGATCCAGGCTCATTGAACGCAATGTGGCCATCAGGTCCAATACCTGCAACACGATTACAAGCCAGCGTTGTTTAATGGTGCACTCACTGGTCAAAGTTCAATCGACTGTCTTACCGCCAACAAAAAGTTCGATTCCTCCAGCAGCTTTGATTTTGGCTTCAAAGTCCTGACACTCCTTCTCTAGATTGGATGCATTGCCGTCTAGGATGTGCGCATTTTCTGCTCGGATGTTGATGTGCTTGAAGAAGTTATTCCACATGAATGAATGGTAACTTTCAGGATGGTCTCTAGGAAGTCCTGTAACAAAAGCAACAAGTTCAGTGTTCAACTAAATATATGACAGGCAGTTCAACCCTTGATCCCCAAGCATTAACGAGCGGTCACATACCTACATACTCATCCATATTAAACGTTTTCACATACTGAAAAGATATTGCTCCCTTCTTGTGATACTCGATCAGTTTCTTGTAGCATCCAAGCGGAGTGCTTCCTGCAAAACACAGGAAATATGAACAAGCCTATATTACAAATGAACGTGTTTGTGTGAATTTTTTATGACTCTACCTGTTGGAAGACCCAGAGTGAAGAATCGGTCAGGACCGGGATTAAACTTCTTGATCCTGTTCCTGATGTATTTGGCAGTCCATTCGCTGACATGGTCATCATCATCCAGTATGATGAGCTTCATGGCTTTATCTGTGTCTGAGAGAAGCAAACAGGTAAATAGACCTGGAGTGAGTGAGTGTGTGTGTTACAGTCCTGCCTTCTCCAGACTTTAGCACCATACATTAAAGGCGGAAGTACAGTTGTAACTTATTACACTTCACTGATATTCAGAGGTGCACAGAAGTAGAGACTTTGCCGTCCGCGACTGTAAACATGCGACGAATTATTGAAGGCTATTTTGTCGCGTCGCGACGGTGTTTATACCTCACTACACTTTTTGACACACCAACACATAATTTCTCTCTGCAAGTCAATAAAACAAACTATAATCGGTTGCTCTGGGTTACAATATATACATATATATAGAACACGTGACTAGAAAACCGCGATGCTATTGAAATCAATAAAAATATATTAAAAGACACATAAAAGGCTGTCGTATTGAGTTAATAAACACTTACCAGGTCATGTGTTTGTGAGCAACTCTTCCAGCACCACAGAACAGCTCAGAGGAACACGATCATGTGATCGAGAGGAAATACATCTCACTCAGGATTTGGGTGTAAAACACATTGCGTCATCAAAAACAAATTTAGCCAATTCAGCAGGATTTATACACTTTAAAATAGCTTAGTAATCCATTAATTTTTATAAGGCACTTTCCACGTACAATAGGCCCTGCAAAAAATAATATATATATAAAATTGTATGAGACGTTTTATTCACCATTAATTTTGTCTGTGGGGTTCTTCAGTTTTTGGAACATTTTCCAACAACGTTAAAACCCTAATTTGTGTGATTTAGATGGCAACAAATATAAAAAACAGAATAATAAAACATTAACAGAATTAAATAAACATTATTTTAAAATTAAATTACACCATAATGGGTAAGTTAGCCTAATTTAAGTATGGGTTTGCTAGTGTGGGACCAACTTTTGTTTTGTAGTTAATGATAAATGGATGTGTATATGGAAACGATCTTACTAAAACTTGGTAACAGGGCAGAATGATCGAGATTAATTATTTGCTGTCAAGTGTCCAAATGATGTAATTTCTTAGGTGTCATTTAAAAAAATAAATAAAGTTAATTTATGTGGAATATCAATCTGTAACAGGGCTGAATGCAAAACGTGGGACTCAGTTAAATATATATATATAAAAAATAATAATTAACTGAATATCAATTCAATAGACTCTTAATTTGTTGCATCCTTTACATTTTTGTATACAGCCTAAATTTTAAACCGTGGAATGTGTCATGGAAACACAAGTAAACTGGATCTGGGATGAACAAAGACAAACAAGACTGTGAATGTGAAATAAAGCATTTACAACCTATTTGCACCGCTGATTACTTGGATAAACCTGACAAATATTGTAACACTTCATTTTACATTCACCTGTTCTGGCCTGTGTGTTGAAGTAAAGTGTAAATGTATTCATAAATCAATAGGCGAAGCAAACTGCATTATACATGCTTTTGTCTAATTCCTTATGTTAAAGTAATTCCACAATATAAGCGTGCACATGTATGCTTCAATCCATATTTATTGAAACAACAGTTGACAGAACCAGCATATAACAGAAACTCAATCGTAGGCAGACAGAATTGTTCTCAATCATAATCATACAGCATTGTGATTTATGTTTTTCTTAATATAAAAGGACATGCAAATGTAGCCACTGATTCTCTCATTGGCAGAGTGAGGATGATGATTTAGCGTTAGCGGTCACTGGAAACATAAGTTAACATTAACAAAACATTATGTTACATAACATAACGTGTAACGTTAACATAACATTACACAGCGCGGTTAATCGAGGTCCATGTCCGGCTTGGCTTCTGTGGCGCCTGCACTGTCCCCAGCCGCTTGCTCTGTGCCGCTGGGCTGGGCTTCAGGGTTCTCCTGCGGATTGACCGGCCCGTTCGGTTCTGAGGGGTTCTCTTCTTTTGGCAAGTCCACTTTGGGCTTGGGTTTGGTCACAACGGGATTGCAAGTGGAGAACAGCTCCTGTGGAACATGTGAAGAGATTGAATATGACTATCAATCTGGTGCAGTTATGGTATCAGATGGCAATGCCACAGTATGGGCTGGGCGATATGACCAAAAACATATTACTTCACATTACTTCAGCTATTTTTATTTTATTTTTGTTACTAAAAATAAGAACAAAGAAGCAAATTACAAACACAATAGAACAAAAATACATATTAAATAAACTTGCGTTTTTCAGCTACAGTAGGTTTAGATAACATGTAATAAGAAATACTACAGAAATTGAATAATCAAGTGTATAACTAAAATAATGCATAGTCTTCACTGTATGAATCAAATATGAATTGATTCTTAGTAAAGATCTAAAAGTGATTCAATCAAGAGCAGTGAGTGATTTTCTTTTGTTGCTTGATTAACATTTAATGAAACAGATAAATCAGCAGCAGGTAAATTAGGCTGCTGTCCCTTTAAGACCGACTGCACGGATCCAATATACTGAAACATCCGGTTTTCATCCAACTGTTTACATTTACTTAACACATAAATGGCTGTGTTTACATGAACACTCCACACGACGGGCATTTTGACGTAATTATGTGTGTATTTGACCACTCAAGCGCAACAAGACGCGAAAGAGATCTGAATTCGTGATTGCATGCTGTCTGAGAGAGATGCATTCTGTGTGTGCGCTTCAGGTGCATGTCAGCATGCGAAAACCGCATTGAGTTCTTTTTTTACTGCTTATTGCACTTAACTTTATTAAACATCATGCACGTCTTGAATTCGCCATCTCTATGCACGCTAGGGATGTCACAATTCTCGATATAATATACCAAACGGTTTGGTACGACATCCACAGTTCAATACGCGCTCGTGAATTGTGGTTTCTCGGTTTTGCGTTTAAATAATATCCGTGTGTTTTATTTCTCTCAGAATTGGCTGTGTGTGTGTGTGTGTGCCTGTGAGTTCACGTGCTGAGAAGGAAACGCCTCCCTGCTTATATTTGAAAAAGCAACACAAGCCGATCATCTTCCCTTGTAATGACATGCAATGATAAGCCTTTATAAACCTATTGTCCTTCAAAAGAGAGCATTATAACTTGTTTTTACTTCACAACATCAGTCGAGGGTTTGAAATAACTTCCTTTTGTGATCTGATGTTGCTTCCTATCCCAGAATGAGGCAGAAAATATATTCTATACTGTAATAAAAGCTATGCGATTAGAAATGGCTTACAAATATACATATTACTTAATCATTATGAAAATACCCGAGATGGCTTGAAGAAGAACAGATAAACCATATATTGTTGCAGGCGAGTGTTTATTGTCCTTACATTTCATCATTCAAAACGTTTAACGTTATATCTTCTTTTTATTCAGTTACAGCGATAGCGATGCCTTTATCCATATTAGGCATTTCCTTTTTTTTTTATGATGCATATGTGGATTTTCTGTGCGAGGGCGCCAGAGTATGAATGAAACGCACATTACATGTGTTTATAGCGCTCAATAATGGCCAATCCATCCTATTTTGGGTAAAAATCTGAAAAATA
Source organism: Schizothorax lantsangensis (assembly GCA_027422415.1). Lineage (NCBI taxonomy): Eukaryota > Metazoa > Chordata > Actinopteri > Cypriniformes > Cyprinidae > Schizothorax > Schizothorax lantsangensis. The sequence goes on along the minus strand of CM049861.1, from coordinate 2,596,597 downwards.
TTACCTCTCTCAAAAGAAATGTTAAGCAGACATAATAATCCATGCTTTTTCCAGTGTACAGAAGTTACAGGAGTTTTTTGTTGTTAATTTGTTGCAAAAAAACAAAACACTGATGTGCCAAGCTATCAGAACCGAACCAAACCGAAAACCGTGGTTAAAAACCGAGGTACGTATTGAACCGTGTACTAACTGTATTGTTGCATCCCTAGTGCGCGCACTTCGGCTGTGTGTCAGTCAGCGTGAGCACCGCAGTGAGTTCTTCACTGCTTATTGCGCTCTGTTTAACTCCATTTAACATCTAGCACAGCACACTCTTTATTTTATCATTCATGCATGTTTCTTTATTATTCTTACGTCAGGTGTATATAGCCTAACTTTTAAGTAGTACTGTGCTACGTGGATATATTTGCACACCGCTAAATAAACTATATAGCAAAATCTGTGGTAACTATACCGTCATACTGCCCTACCACAGTACTTTGATATGTACCATGGTGCTGAATGATGACATACTCATGTACTCCAGAAAAAAGTCCATCTAACTGTGACTGACCTGTGTTTTGGCCTGTATATCTGTTGTTTTCACCACAGGCTCCACAGCGAGACTCTGTTTGCTCTGCTGGTTCATTTTACTGTTCATCCAGATCATGACATCGTTCACCATCCGGTCCACCTTCTGAACCTCAGCCTCATCCAGATGGTCATACTGCTCTTCCTATAATTCAAAAAGACACGTGAAGCCATTGTGCACCAGGCAGGTGCAGATCTGTATCTTATGCAACATTAATTCAGCACAAGCTCACCTTGGTTTTGTAGGCCTCTACAATCTTCATGTATTGCTGCAACTGTCTGCCCAACTCATCATAAGCTTTGGGTCTCTCCTCAAATTCTGTGTATCTCTCTTGAATGGGTTGGCCGAGACTCTGCAGGAACATTGTTTATACGTTAACAGTCCCAGAATACATCTTCCTTCTAAATGCATAACAAGTACAATTAGCAATGTCAAAAGAACCAGTCCTTTGCACTTAGTGGATATAATTTGGTGACTGAGTGCTGTTTGTGTTTTATGTAAATGGCATGGTTATCTATACACATTCACATCAGCTTACATCATAAATTATAGACCTCAAAAGACGTTTAGTACCTTCAGTTCAACGAGTTTGTCAATGTATACTTGTTTAGGCTGGTCTTCACCGTCCTCATACAGCCAGACCTCAGTGTCCTCCAGTTTTAATGAGAGAGCATCTCTGTCCTGTGATAGAAAGCAGACCGAGTCAGGCAACACTGTTGTTGTTGGTAACTAAAACTACTAAAATCATTGTCGTTAATTCAAATAAAGCTGAAATAAAATAAACATACATATTAGATTAAAAACTTAAATGAAAAGCAGAAATGCTGCCTTAGCTACTTACTGAAATAAGTTGAAGTAGTAAAATTACTAAAACCAAAATAAAACTAAAGCTATATAGAAATATTTTAAAAAGAATAAAATTAACAAAACCTAAATTATTTAAACTTAAAATAAAATTCAAATTGAATGTATAAAAAAGCCATTTAAAAATATTAATAATTACTATAATATATAAATAATACTAAAATAACACTCAGTAGTTTTTATTAGTGCTGTCAAACGATTAATCGCATCCAAAATAAAAGTTTTTGTTTACATAATGTGTGTGTGTATATGGTGTATATTTATTATGTATATATAAATACATAGACATACAGTATATATTTTGAAATTATTTCCATGGATTTCTATGTATATATTTATATTAATATAATTGATATTATATATAAATATTTTAAATGTATAAACATAACATTTTTCTTGAATACATGCATGTGTGTGTATTTATATATACATAAATATATACAGTACACATATTATGTAAACAAAAACTTTTATTTTGGATGTGATTAATCGTGATTAATCGTTTGACAGCACTAGTTTTTATTTATATTTTAAATCAGAATTTATTAAGTTAAATAAATAAGTTATTATACAAGTTATTTTTAGATTTTTTTTCTATATAGCTTTTAATATTATTTTTTAAGTTTTATAAGTTTAGTTTGTTATTTTAGTACATTCAATTAAATACAGCATGGATCAAGTTAATCCATTTTTAATACCTGCACAATAACAATAAAAGTCTGTGATCTTTAGATTAGATGGTGATATAAAACACCTTCTTACCAACGAATGCCTAGAAATTTGTCCAATCTTTTGCGATTACTAGACAAGGATTTCAAGATCGTTTCATGCAGATATTTCACTGATAAGAGCAATTTCTTTTACTTCATTTACAGTATATAAACTGCTTCAAGATTTCTCCAAGACATTTCACAATTTGTAAATTCCCTCATTTAGATTTTAAGCCATGTGACTGCTCTCACACTCTCGTTGACGAACTTCTCGAATATCCCGTGCAGTTTTTCCCTCATCTCGTACACATACTCCTCCACATAGTTCTTGGCATCGTTCCGCTCCTTCTCAAGCTTGTCCTGCATGATCATCTTACCCTGAGGAAAAAGAATTTCACAGTAGATTGAACTCTCTGTTGAAAACACTTCCCCAGTTCTCATCTGCACAGAAAACATACCTCGCTCTCCACAAAGAGGTTGAGCATGTCATTGGCTAACTGCCACTGTGGGTTGTTCTCAATGGGCAGCTCCAGGACCTTTGTTTTCACTTTGGCCTTCTTGGCTTGTGGAGGCTGATCGGATTTCTTCTCCTGTTTGCCTTCCTCTGCTGATGTCTGAACAAATCATGATCCATGATTAGATATGTGATCTAGGGTGTGCGATATTGACAAAAAATGATCTCTCAATATTTATTTGGATTTTTTTTCAATATCGATAATGAAATAATATTTTGCTGAGTGTGATTTTGTGCTGGAACTTTGGCTGGTTTAGGCCTGTCATGGATAAACAAATGACACTAAAACAGTCAGAAGGTGGCAGCAAGTCTCTGTCTTAATGAGTGATTCACTGAATCATTAATTTAAGTGATTCATTCAAAATGGATGATTCATTTAGAAACAAAGCAAGTGGCTGTTTTCATAAATGGTTCATTGAATCATTGCCTTAAACGATTCATTCAGAAACAAAACACTGCAGTGTTGCTCTGAGACACACAAATGTTCCGCTCCGGCTTTGTTTGGAACTATTTTCATTCAGGGATATTTTTTGCTTTCATAAGTTAATTTATGGGGCCTTTTAAGTGCATTCTAATAGGCTTCACCACACAGTGAATGATTTTAGACTTTAAAGATGTGTTTTTGCAAACTGAGTGACATATCAGATGATGTCAGCTTGCATTTCCTTAAAACGACAATTACTATATTACATTTAGCAGACGCTTTTATCCAAATGAGGACAATGGAAGCAATCAAAATCAACAAAAGAGCAATGATATACAAGTGCTATGACAAGTCAGTTAGCCTAACGCAGTACACGTAGCAAGTTTTTTTAATTTTTTATTATATATTTATTATATATAATATATTATATACTATGTAATCTACACTATATTATCACAGACAATAAATATCACACAGCCCTAGTATGAATGGTAATCAACAAGACTAATCCAAAATCTATGGGTCATTTCATAGGTGCTATTTTTGTAGATCTCATTTACCTCCATTTCCTCCGTTCCAGCTTTTTTCTCTTCATTTTCTTGTTCTCCGGTGCCTGGCGTCTTTTGTTCATCTTGATCAACCTGCATTTTGCTCTGTGAATGATTGAAAACACATGGTGGTAACTTCACCAGAACATCGATCTATGATGAAGAGCTGAGTTATATGGATGTTTTTTTTCCACCGAACAGAATACACATTAACAAAGCAGAGTGTAGTTGGGAGAGATGCCATGTGAACAGTAGTATCCTGCAGCAATACCTCATTTTCTTTTTCTGTGCTCTGCTCTGTGTCCATGCTCTCCTCTTCCTCCTCAGATTTCTGCAACTCCACTAGCGAGGCACTGGACACACTGAAGATCCCGTGGATATTGACTCGCACCTTCACCTTAACCTTTGAACTCTCGCCTGAGGCCTGGGGAACCACCTTCTGGATGACGTACTGGCCTGCGTGAGAGTTTCAGTGTACATGTTTACATACAGAATGTATCATGACAAAGACTGTACAGTGAAAATATGCTATGAGAAGAAAAGAGCATGTGCAGGGCCCAGAATATTTGTCACCTTTGCAAGTGGCAGGTGAATTGAGAAGAAAGATTACTGACAATAAAAAAATACACATTTTTGCATGATTTCAGTTTCTATAGCAACAGAATTATTGAGTTGTTCTTCTCTGAGGTCATTGTGTCACTCATGCACTCGCCAGCCTCTCTGTGAGAAGACACAAGATCACACAAACATTGTGATTTGGTTCCTCATATTTTCATTTTAGTAGTTCAATGCCAGGAATGCATCTCCTCAGTTTTGGAATAAAAGAGAACTACTTCCCAGCTAAAACCCTGAACGTACATTTTACACTGAGGTAAAAGTTGTGGTAAAGCTGCCAGTCACCTGGCTTTTCTTTAGCCGTCCAGATGGATCTCTTTAAATTGTTTAATTTGCTTAAAGGTCAAATGGAAGATGCAGGAAATATTTTCTTTCATATTGTGACGCACATCCATATGGAAGCTTGTTTCCACCACTGAATAAAAAGGGCAATTGTGAATTCTCACAATTTGTACTTTATTTCTCGCAACTGCGAGTTTACATCTCACAGTTCTGACTTTTTCTCAGAATTGCGTGACATGAACTCATAATTGCGAGTTTTAAAGTCAGAATTGTGAGTATATATCACTCGATTATGGGAAGAAAAAGTCAGAATAGTAAGATTAATAAGTCGTAATTACTTTTTTAAAAGAAATTATTCAGTGGCGGAAACAGGCTGCCATACATCCGAGTGTAACAGATTATCAGAAAAAGAAAAAAGTGGGTTGGACAAAGGGGTTCTATGAATCAGTTTTTGAAGGCATGTTGAGATATGGATGTTGCACTCAAAATGTTGAAGGCTGAATGTTCAAGTCCTGCATACGTAATCAGAGAGCAGTCTGGCATTTTTCCAGAAGATTCAGTAATGACATTTTGATAAAAAATTACAAGGTCAAAGTATTTAAAAAGAAAAAACTAAAACTGATGAATTGTTCACAATAACATCGATAATATTCTTGTACAATATAGAACAGTTGAAGTTTCATTTCATGCTGACAAAAAGAGGATAAGACTTTTGTGGTTACACTGACTGCAATTTAAATCATGCATTCTTTTGTGAAAAAAAAAAAAAAAAAGAGTTAAAGAGTAAATTGGCCAGTAACTCCATATTTACTCACAAAAGCCATTTTTACTCATATATGGCACTTTGCGAGTGTTACTTTCGAACCCTGCGTGTGTGTTTGTGTGTGTGTACCTATTATGGGATCTGGGTAAGGGAGCTCTTTAGGACAGTTGTAGTACCCTTCCAAGGAGAACGGCTCTCTCCGGTAAAACGTCAGCACTTTGGAGAAAGGTGCTGCATGGTTCTTTGGGAAGACCTCACAGTCGCTGAAACAAAAGATGAAGAAGCAGTGTAAATAAAAACACTGTAGTATCAAGCACAACAACTGTACGGCACATGTTTGTACCTGACTCCATCTTCAGCGGCAGAGTTCCACTTCAGAGAGATGGGGAACGGAACCACTTCTGTTATGGAGAACTCACGCACTTTAAAAGCAGGGGAGAGGATGGCGCACTGTGGGATCAGGAGACAGAGCCAGTGAGGAGGGGAAAAACACTCTTAAAAGGTCTGCTATCTAATGGTGGCCTGTCCAAATACCTACACTAGCAGTCTTTGCACTTGACCACATGATGCTCCTCCTGTATTTGGCCCAAGTGGGTGTGAAGACCACATGTGTGGGTAGAACTTTCCATTACCCGATGGGACTCACTTACAGTGTTATAAAAATGCAAGTATTTACAGAACTTTATTTTGATTTCCAATACTTTTGCATTTTAAAATAAACTTCTAAATGTCTGTTCAGTAGTCTCTATAGCAGACGACAATTTAGTAACTGTGGTGCTTCTATTTAATTGATTAAAAGCAGTTGCAAATGCTGTATAAAATATGCATACTCATCTTTGCACCAATAAAATGTGCAAAACTTTACGTTTTGCTACCAAATTATACATAATAACTAATTATTATTAACTTGCACTGGAAAGGTTTCTGCAACATCTCGTGAGATATCAGCAAAAAGTCTCAATGTATTTCCGTCACAAGATGCATGATGGGATACGCTTAGCCTCTAAGGATGCAACTAAATTTTTTTTTTTTGGATTAATCGATTTATCGGATAAAAAGCCTTTTTTATTTACAAAACACACAAATTCCACATGCTGTGCTTCACACAGACGTCCCAAATGAATGCTATAAACATTCTATATGGTGAATATATCTATATCTATGCTATACATTATGTGTGAAAGAGTTATAAAGCAGAGTTTAAATGGAGAGGTTAAATAGACAAAGGACAGTTTAAATCCCTACACTAAAAATGGAGATAATAATGAAGATAATAAAGAAACACACAAACTCAGTGTTAAGAGATGAGAGGAATGTTCTGCATGAACACACACATTCACTCCGAATACATTAACCTGTTACTGTCAGTTCTTTATTCTGTAAATGTAAGGAATGTCTTTTTATTCAAATGACACGCTGTTATCCCTTTACAGTTACTATCATAAAATGCTTGAATTACATGTTGACTTTTAAACCTAAATTTAACATCCAATAACAGCTATTTCAGCAAAATTAAGCATTTTAATTTTCTCCCCCTTTACCCTGTTTGAACCGCCGCCACTCGTTCAGTAAATTCTGTTGCAGCCCTATTAGCCTCGAATGCCGCTCTGAAGTGTTTATTAAGTGTGTGTTAAGGGCATTTTTAAGACCCTGGGACAGTCTTGTGCATGCACTTCTTGTGGCCAATGTTAAATGTTGGTATTTGGAAAGGCCCACAGTCTCGTTAAACTACGAGCATGGCTTGAGTCAGCAGAGGAAACGTAACCTGACCTGGAGGGCACATCCTCTGGCCACAGCCTCATCTGCATTCAGCGTCGTGCTCGGCTCCTTCCCAAAGAACTTGGTGATTCTTTCTTTGATAGCTGGCATTCTAGAGGCTCCGCCCACTATTTCTACAGCATGGATGTCATCTTTCTTCAGATCTGCACAGGAGCAGGTGACAGACGGTTGAATTAATCATTTCTATGACATATAGCCATACTATCCAATGAAGATCATTACTTACGAGCTTGCTCCATTAGACTGCGCAGCGGAGGCTCCACTCGGGTAAAAATATCAGCACACATCTCTTCAAACTGAGCCCTGCCACAGGAATAAAACAATACATAAAGCTATTGTCAGGATGGCAACTTTGATAAAGGTCCTTTAATTGTGGTTGACGGGAATGAATGAATGTATAACAGTATAAGCTGTGAATGTAAAGGAAAAGTGCATGAAAAAAAAATCCTGTCATTCCAAACCTATATGACTTTTTTTCTGGTTTTAGACCCAAGAATGAATAAGCAAATGAGATATGAATGATAGGCAAGATTCAAACTTTGGAGTGATATTCTTAAAGGGATAGTTCACCCAAAACTTTTTATTCTGTCATCACTTCATGTAATTCCGAACCAAATTTTCGTTCATCTTTGAAACGCAAATTAAGGTATTTTTAAAGAAACCTGAGAGATATCTGTGCATATCAAAATTTCATAAAATTCAAAAAAGAAATCTGTTCTAAAAGAAATCCACCTGAATTGAGTAGTTTAATCAAAGTCTTCTGAAGATACGCAATCACTTTATATGATGAATTTTTGACATTTATTCACACATAAACATTGATCAGCAAACATATGCAAATACATAGAGCTCATTAAATATCATAAACAGAAGCTCAGACATGCTTGAAGCCATACTCTCTGCAAAAAGCTTGGATTAAACCACTCGATTGTTTACAATGAATTTTTAAAGCAAGTTTGGGTATAATGGACTTTTAATGGAGGGACATAAAACATATCTTTATTTGTGTTTTTGAAGATGAATGAAAGACTTGTGGGTTTAGAATGTGACATGAGATTGAGTAAATTATGACAATTTTCATTTTTGAGTGAACTATCCCTTTAAGATTTGTAATGTAGCACACAAGTCTTATGGATTACTTGAACTTTCTGGACCCTGACAGCCCTTTGATCACTTTCCTTGAAATCATAAATGCAACACTTTTGTTTTTGCCCCCATTTTTCATGAGCTGAACTCAAAGATCTAAGACTTTTTCTATGTACACAAAAGGCCAATTTCTCTCAAATATTGTTCACAAATCTGTGTTAGTCAGATATAATCCATCCACCTCACAGGTGTGGCATATCAAGATGCTGATTAGACAGCATGATTATACAGGTGTGCCTTAGGCTGGCCACAATAAAAGCTAAAATGTGCAGTTTTATCACACAGCACAATGCCACAGATGTCACAGCGTGCAATTGGCATGCTGACTGCAGGAATGTCCACCAGAGCTGTTGCCCGTGAATTGAATGTTCATTTCTCTACCATAAGCTGTCTCCAAAGGCGTTTCAGAGAATTTGGCAGTATATCCAATCACAACCGCAGACCACGTGTAACCACACCAGCCCAGGACCTCCACATCCAGCATCTTCACCTCCAAGATCGTCTGAGACCAGCCACCCGGACAGCTGGATCGGTTTGCATAACCAAAGAATTTCTGCACACTGTCAGAAACCTTCTCAGGGAAGCTCATGTATGCTCGTCGTCCTCATCGGGGTCTCGACCTGACTGCAGTTCATCATTAACCGACTTGAGTGGGCAAAGCTCACATTCAATGGATCTGGCATGGAGAGGTGTTCTCTTCACGGATGACGGTTGTTGTACAGGGAAGATGGCAGACAGCGTGTATGGCGTCGTGTGGGTGAGCGATGATGTCAACGTTGTGGATCGAGTGGCCCATGGCAGTGGGGTTATGGTATGGGCAGGCGTATTATGGACAACGAACACAGGTGCATTTTTTGATGGCATTTTGAATGCACAGAGATACCGTGACGAGATCCTGAGGCCCATTGTTGTGTGATGTTGCAGCATGATAAGCAGCACGGCCCCATGTTGCAAGGATCTGTACACAATTCCTGGAAGCTGAAAACATACCAGTTCTTGCATGGCCAGTCACCTGACATGTCACCCATTGAGCATGTTTGGGATGCTCTGGATCGGCGTATACGACATTCCAGTTCCTGCCAATATCCAGCAACTTCGCACAGCCATTGAAGAGGAGTGGACCAACATTCCACAGGCCACAATCAAAAACCTGATCAACTCTATGCGAAGGAGATGTGTTGCACTGCGTGACAAATGGTGGTCAAACCAGATACTGACTGGTTTTTACAGTAAAATTGCACTTAGAGTGGCCTTTTATTGTGGCCAGCCTACCTGTGAATGCTGTCTAAATCTTGATATGCTGTGAGGTGGATGGATTATCTCGGCAAAGGAGAAGTGCTCACTAACAGATTTAGACAGATTTGTGAACAATATTTGAGAGAAATAGGCCTTTTGTGTACACAGAAAAAGTCTTAGATCTTTGAGTTCAGCTCATGAAAAATGGGGGCAAAAACAAAAGTGTTGTGTTTATAATTTTGGTCAGTGTATGTAAAACAGCAGCTTGAAAACTCATCAAATAATTCAGCTCTTTTTGTTCCTCGCCACAAAGAAAATCATACAGGCTTGGAATGAAGATATGACGACAGTATTTTTATGTGACTGCAAGAGCTTGTTTAATTTCAGCTTAGATTAAATAACTACATACCTGCTGAGTTTGCTTGAGACATCAATGTCGTTCATGAAGCACTCGATGTTCAGGGGCAGGTCAGAGGAGTTGGCGCTCATCAGCTTCTTGAGCTTCTCACACTCCTGGTAGAGTCGGACCAATGCTCTGGGCTTGGACTTCACATCCAGCTTGTACTTCACCGCAAACTCCTCACAAAAATGTCTGACCAGACGCTCATCAAAGTCTTTTCCTCCCATTTCAGGGTCAAAGGCTGTAGCAAGAATCTGTACGGGTGGAAAAAATGCTCTGTGTATATTTCCACATAACAGACAAGATCACATTTTGAAGGTATAAATGTCATCGGTACAAACCTTAAGCTTGCCTTTATTAAAGGCACACACAGAGACCTGGTAGCCTGAATGACCAATATCCACAAACACCACTGTCCTTGGCTTTTCTTCAGGAGTGGGAAGATCCTGCTTGTAGATCCCGTATGCCAGAGCCACTGCATGCAAAGAAAAAAAAAGAAAAAAATACAGATGTCATTCAAGAGCGGAAAGTGGATGTGTTGCAATTGAAATGCGGCGATAAACCCTGAACAACTGACCTGCGGTGGTTTCATTCATGAGTCTCAGACAGTTGAGTCCTGCGATCTGAGCCGCATCGATGACGGATCTCCTCTCAGAATCGGTGTAGAAGCAGGGGACCTTAGGGATTGAAAACAGCATTCACTTGGTAAAGAGATAGAGTATTCATAGTATCTGAGGTGGATTTCTGTCTCCAATAACTCGTTTATGGCTGAGGGAAAAATGACCATACATGGCATGATGCTTACTTTTTTTCTAAGAAGCACCTAAATTGAATATATATATATATATATATATCAAATGTGTGGACACAGATTATGCCATACTAGTCAGTGTTATTTTTCCACCACTGAATAATATATACAAAACTGTAATTGCGATGTTTTTTCACAATTCTGACTTTTTTGTTGCAGTTGCAAGTTTACATCTCATAATTCTTACTTTTCTCAGAATTATGAGATTAAACTCACAATTGTAAGAAAATAGTTTTTTTTCCCCTCCGAATTGGAATTCATAACTCGCTATTTCGAGTTTATATCTCAAAATTCTGAGAATAGTCAGAATTGTTAGGCAAGTCACAAATTACCTTATTTTATTTTTTATTCAGTGGCGGAAATGGACTTCCATATTTTAGTAGATACTATTATTGTTTTTAATATTTTGATTTTATTAATTTTTATATTTAATAGTTTCTATTTCAGTTTTAGTTTAGTACATCAGGTTTAACTAAATGAAAATGAAAAGTTTATTTCAGTTAACATTTATTTTTATTTCAAGTAATGCATTTTTTTTATTGTTTCAGTTAATAACCCTAATACTAGTTAAATCTATATATTGAATAATGTGTCAAATAGTGTTCTTTGTCTTTCCTTCCTGTGACGGGGCAATCCCGAATAGTAGTGGCAATAGTTTACTTTGAATGAAATACAGTGGGTACAGAAAGTATTCAGACCCCCTTAAATTTTTCACTCTTTGTTATATTGCAGCCATTTGCTAAAATCATTTAAGTTCATTTTTTTTCCTCATTAATGTACACACAGCACCCCATATTGACAGAAAAACACAGAATTGTTGACATTTTTGCAGATTTATTAAAAAAGAAAAACTGAAATATCACATGGTCCTAAGTATTCAGACCCTTTGCTGTGACACTCATATATTTAACTCAGGTGCTGTCCATTTCTTCTGATCATCCTTGAGATGGTTCTACACCTTCATTTGAGTCCAGCTGTGTTTGATTATACTGATTGGACTTGATTAGGAAAGCCACACACCTGTCTATATAAGACCTTACAGCTCACAGTGCATGTCAGAGCAAATGAGAATCATGAGGTCAAAGGAACTGCCTGAAGAGCTCAGAGACAGAATTGTGGCAAGGCACAGATCTGGCCAAGGTTACAAAAAAATTTCTGCTGCACTTAAGGTTCCTAAGAGCACAGTGGCCTCCATAATCCTTAAATGGAAGACGTTTGGGACGACCAGAACCCTTCCTAGAGCTGGCCGTCCGGCCAAACTGAGCTATCGGGGGAGAAGAGCCTTGGTGAGAGAGGTAAAGAAGAACCCAAAGATCACTGTGGCTGAGCTCCAGAGATGCATTCGGGAGATGGGAGAAAGTTGTAGAAAGTCAACCATCACTGCAGCCCTCCACCAGTCGGGGCTTTATGGCAGAGTGGCCCGACGGAAGCCTCTCCTCAGTGCAAGACACATGAAAGCCCACATGGAGTTTGCTAAAAAACACCTGAAGGATTCTCTGGTCTGATGAGACCAAGATAGAACTTTTTGGCCTTAATTCGAAGCGGTATGTGTGGAGAAAACCAGGCACTGCTCATCACCTGTCCAATACAGTCCCAACAGTGAAGCATGGTGGTGGCAGCATCATGCTGTGGGGGTGTTTTTCAGCTGCAGGGACAGGACGACTGGTTGCAATCGAGGGAAAGATGAATGCGGCCAAGTACAGGGATATCCTGGACGAAAACCTTCTCCAGAGTGCTCAGGACCTCAGACTGGGCCGAAGGTTTACCTTCCAACAAGACAATGACCCTAAGCACACAGCTAAAATAACGAAGGAGTGGCTTCACAACAACTCTGTGACTGTTCTTGAATGGCCCAGCCAGAGCCCTGACTTAAACCCAATTGAGCATCTCTGGAGAGACCTAAAAATGGCTGTCCACCAACGTTTACCATCCAACCTGACAGAACTGGAGAGGATCTGCAAGGAGGAATGGCAGAGGATCCCCAAATCCAGGTGTGAAAAACTTGTTGCATCTTTCCCAAAAAGACTCATGGCTGTATTAAATCAAAAGGGTGCTTCTACTAAATACTGAGCAAAGGGTCTGAATACTTAGGACCATGTGATATTTCAGTTTTTCTTTTTTAATAAATCTGCAAAAATGTCAACAATTCTGTGTTTTTCTGTCAATATGGGGTGCTGTGTGTACATTAATGAGGAAAAAAATGAACTTAAATGATTTTAGCAAATGGCTGCAATATAACAGAGTGAAAAATTTAAGGGGGTCTGAATACTTTCCGTACCCACTGTAATTCCATTAAAATTGCATTAAATACAGTTAGTGCAACCAAATAATAACCAGAGAGAAAAAAAATGTACATACTGCATGACATTTATTTATAAACAAGCCCAGGGTGCATTAAAATGATCAAGACACTTGTTATACCATTTACAATATTTATGACCTTAAATTTAAAACTGATGCATGGGGATTTTTTATTCATGCACGTTCACCTAAATACAGTTTGCACATCTATTATTAGTTGCAAACGCAAGTGAAATGCTCATACTGTTGAGCCCTGATAAGGACAGTATGGTTTGCAAACCCACCCATTATATGCAACATCTTTAGGGAAAGTCATTTTTGAACTCACAGAGATGACACAATCAGCAACGGGCTTCTTGAGGGCGCTCTCAGCAGTCTCCTTGAGTTTGGAGAGGAGCATCGCAGTAACCTGTTCAATGCTGAACACCTTCTCCTCCTCCATGTACATCACCTACAACATACAACACACGAGTGCTAAAGGACAAAAACAGCTCACAATCGCTCTCACATTCACTGCACAATAGAACTCTGTTCTTGGCTTTAAAAGAACGTTTTGCTGCCAAAACTAGACCTCTGAACAATGCTGGCACAATGTGATCGGTCAGCTCACAACGTGATGTGTTTGCACGTGGCAAATCAATCTTGGGTTTCCTGTTGACGTCTCACTTTTAGCTACTCACCTTTATGCCCGTCGTGCCTGATGGCATCGGTGACAGGTCATAAACGAGACTGGACTTCAAGTTCTGGACAAATGGATCTGAGAACGCCCGACCATGGAAACGCTTGAATCCTTGGACAGTGTTATTGCAATGGGTGACCATCTGTGTTTCAATTTGAACAAAAAACATGAGTAAATCTTGCATGATCACAAATACGAAGACTGCATGAAGGCAGCATTAAATACTCGAGAACAGACCTTAGTCAGGGAAGGAACAAAAATAAGGCTGTGTAGTACAGAAGTAGATGTGTTCAGTGGATTGCAATGTTGTTTAACAACTTACCAATTTTTCAGTTGATGAAAATGGCATAAAACAGTTTTGAAAGTTGTGAAATTATGAGATCTAGGACCTTACAGTGTGTACAATTGTAAAGACTGGACTCTATCACTCATAACCCTGCTTTCATCAGAGTTAAATTAAAAACAACATCTAACCTGACTATCATGAACCATCATGAACATGATGGCGCCGCACATGGCTGCCTCGGTTTGTTGCTCGTTGGTACTTTTTCTGTTTTTGTTCGTTTGTCCTGTTTTAAGATTATTATTGTTAAGGCTTATTTAAATGTTCTGTTCTCATGTCAGATATGTATGTTTATATGTATGTATGTATGTATGTATGTATGCATGTATGTACCAAGAGCTTCTTAAAAACCACAACAAATTCCTCGTGTGTTTGCACACACTTGGCGAATAAAGCTGATTCTGATTCTGACTAAGGTCTATACATCACATACCTGGCTTTTAGCTGCTGCTCCAATAGATCGATTTCGTGGTCCAAAAGACACACATGCTCTGAAATGACAAACACAAATTGCCAAACATTGTGATAAATGACTGTCCTGGTAAAATCAATAATTATTAGAGCATACATTTATTTACACACACATATATTTATTAAAATATATAAATGTCTGTATGTATACACACATTTATAAGCAGAAACTGTCAGTCAGATGTCTTGCACATACAGTACATATATACCAGAAGGGTAGATTACTTACAAATTGTAGCCTGTTACTGATTCCAAAGTACATGACAAAAATGTAATCTAATTACAAGTAGAATCTGATTATGTAATCCAGATTACATGTAATCAGTTACTACCCAGCTCTGCATACATACATTTACAGTTATTCCAAAGAAAACAAATAAAATAAAAATATATATATATATAAAATTTGGCAGACTGAATAATACACGATTAAAAAAAAAGAAAAGATGGTTCAGTGTTGGTGAGTTAATCTGTTCTGTAATTAGCATATTAAATAAAGATCATGTTCCATGAAGATATTTTGTAAATTTCCCACCGTAAATATATCAAAACTTAATGTTTGATTAATAACATGCATTGCTAAGAACTTCATTTGGACATCTTTAAAGGCGATTTTCTCTTCTTTTTCTTTCACACTCAAGAGATTCCAGATATTTAAATAGTTGTATCTCAGCCAAATATTGTCCTATCCTAACAATCAATGGAAAGCTCATTTATTCAGCTTTCAGATGATGTATAAATCTCATTTTCAAAATACTGATTCCTTATGACTAGTTTTGTGGTCCAGGGTCACACACACAATATTTACACTTATTCCAAACAAATGGTGTTCTGTTTCTCAAAACATATACTACTAAAAGTAGTACTTTTACTTAAGTAGTAGTATAAGTAAAAGCCCTCACTACGGTAATAGTATAATACCACGGTGTTCTTTAAAGTATTAACGTTAGCTCTATCAGGGAGGCACCTCGCCGGGTTAAAGACAGTCAGAGAGTCAGATAACCGCGGGTTTCCTCAGGTGAAGGCACAGGTGTTCCCCGCGGTGTGAGAGTGAGCATGTACGCGCTACAGGACTGAATAAAGCGGACTCACGGAGTGCATCTGTCGCTGTATTCATTGGCCACAGTCTCGATTCCTCCGGCTCGAGCTACCGCTACATAGCAGTTCAGAAACCCCACGTCAAAACCCACCACTGACATCTTAAAAACAACGAGATCACGCGAATACTGTACGGCCGAGCACAAATGCGGATTGAGATGGTCGAGCTGTAAGATGTAAAGAGTAAACAAGACCGTTTTAATTCATTATTCTATTGTAACTTCAGGGAGGAATGAGGCTGCGGATGATAAACGCCGCTCATGAGACAACAGGATCGCTTCCGGTTCAAGGCGGACGCTCTATTCTGAATCTCAGATGCTAAAACAACCGTATTGATGGACAAAATAATGACTTCGATGTAAGGGTTATCTTCTGGTTATTCTTTGAAGTTGACATTCTTATGTGCAATTATTTATTTTAGTTTAATAATATATATAATAATAATTGAATAATATATAAAATAATTTAATATTTTTAAAAAGATATTTATGTTAAGTTTTATCTATTTGTTTTTCTCTTTTTATTTATTATTTATTCTTTTTGGCCTGATTATTTTAGTAGAATATTACTGTGTTTTGTATTCTGGTTGTGTATGTATTTTAAGATTTTAATTTGAGATTAAAATAAGGTCTGTAGTAAACTTTTTTAACTCAAACATGATTTTTAAAGCCATTGTTTTTTGAAAGTTGCTATGTTGCTAACAAGTTGCTTATAAGGACTGCTTTATAATGCACAATAATGTAGATCAATAATATAATATTAATATCAATAATATAGATCAGAATTATAAGAACTACAACAGAATCGTCAGGCATGCAAAATCAAATCCTTGGAAGTTGTAGTTACAATGTAGCAGCTTAAATATTTTTTTTAATACAAAAATATTGAATTTATATATAGTAATCATTACGAGTGGCTTTTAAATACTAAATATGCACTTTTTTATAATATGACATATGATGTATATTACTTACAAATTATGGTCCATTATTGCTTCCAAATTTGTAGTTACTAACGTAATCCATTACATTACACATCTTAGGTAATATAATCAGAATACTTTTTGATTACTCTTAGACAGTGTTGGGGGTAACGCATTACAAGTAACGCGAGTTACGTAATAATATTACTTTTTTCAAGTAACTAGTAAAGTAACGCATTACTTTTTAATTTACAAGAAAATATCTGAGTTACTTTTTCAAAAAAGTAACGCCAGTTACTTTTTTCCCCATTTATTGACTGATAGTTATTGAAAAACTAACTGAAATAAAATAATAATTAACAAAAATTAACAATCGTTTTCGTAATCATGACGTTCTCACCCCTTGGCGGAAAAATATTTGAGTTGTGTGACAGTTCAGGGAAATACCTGTGCATCACACACATGGGGTTATCTGACGGAGAGACGCAAAGCAGTTTAAAGCAGAGTCCTGTACGGGTCCTGTTTGATAAACGTGCACCAGCAGTACTTAACAGAACACCCGACCCGTTATCCCACAGCAGCACTCATTTAATTCTACCAGACCAGTCCTTTTGACATAAAGACCGCGAGTCGCGACCCGAACCAGCACCCGCATTAATCTACAACATCAGGTAGGCAAACTTATTTATTTTCTCGTGTAACACAAGCAATCAAACCAACATTAGGCATTCTAAGTTGGTGCTTTGAAGAAAAACAGACATGCAGAGCAACGTGATAATTAACAGAAAAAAAAGATAAGAACGTGCATCCTTTCTGTAAACAATACAAAACTTGTCCTAGCATCTCTGATCACTCTGCCAAACTTTAGAACAAATATGCATAGGCTAAATCACATCATACACATGCTTATAATTCTTCATAAATAAAGAAAAGAACATATTCAAATATGAGTCTTTACTGTTAAATACGATTCATTCATTAGATGATTTATGCGTGGCTGTTCATGGAAAAGTGAGCAAGACACGACAATACCATGATTATGGTTAAATAAGAAAAAAGACATCTAATATAATGAAATTAGGCTACATTTATTTTCATATTAATATCTCAACACACCATTAGATTACATTATCGCAACTTGTGTAGATTTATGCGTTAATATTGTGTCGCTAAACGTTTGCCTCACTAAGTTAAATTATGCCTGTCTTTCTTTGGCCTTCGCTCTGGAAGTGATCTGTTGATTCTGCTAAACTTGAATTAAAACCGAAACTAAACTATATACAAACTAAATAAAAATGTGTTCACAAAATAAAAACTAAACTAAAACTAACAAAAATATTAATGAAGCTAATAAAAACTAAACTGAATTTTATAGCAAATTTGAAAACGATATTAAAATAAAACGAATTTAAAAATTCTAAACTATAATAACCTTGGTGTGAACATGCTGTTAGTTCTAGACTAAATGTGAATGTGCATTAATTCATCCCACCTGCAAAAAAAACAGATTTAGTATTCATCAAAATGAATTAAAACAGTGAAATGCAAACACAGAATATGAAGCAAACCTGCAATAATTAAATATGTTAAACAACACAAATGTATCTAATCCCATTATATTAACCAATGTTTTGCTGACCTTTGATGATCCAGTTCAACCATACTAATAACCAAAAATGACATTATATAAACTAACAATTGTGCTTCATTGTTTTTTGTTGCTGAAGAGTGTTGAACTTCTTCTCCTGCGTTCTACTTTACAGACGTGAATTTACTTTTCCTTCAGCCTGAGGTTTATTCATTACACTTTTTGGTGTGAAAGGGCTTTTACATTTGCTATAATTACAACTTCTTGTATTAAAAACAATAAAGCCCTGCTCATATTTAAAAACTAACGCAAAAGTAACGTAACGCATTACTTTCCATAAAAAGTAACTAAGTAACGTAATTAGTTACTTTTTTAGGGAGTAATGCAATATTGTAACGCATTACTTTTAAAAGTAACTTTCCCCAACACTGCTCTTAGATCACTTTTAACTAACTCGTTTATCACATTAATTTAAATAGAATAATCTTGTACCATACTGATATAAAAATACAAAGAGAAACATATATTCCATTCTTTGTATGTGACCTATTAACAATATGAAGTGCATTACAATGAGGTTTCCAAAACTGGGGTTTGTGAGTTTAATGGAAAGTTAATAATTAATTAATTAATAAATCATAAAAAAGTAAAATTAAAATAAGTCATTTTAAAATAACATCAAATCAAAACACTTACTAAAATTTTTTTTTTACCTGCATGTCATGTGACCATTACCCAATGTCAGAGAACCATGATCATGCAAATGGGATAATAATTAAAATATTAATTTAAAGATCTCAGAGGTACTTTAGGGAGAGTATGTAATCATGCAATCAATAAAAAAATTACGTAATCCAGTATACATGTAATCAGTTACTACCCAGTTGTGTGTATATTTACATATTTAATAGGCTTTTAAATATCACATGTTTATACACACACACAAAGTGTATTTTAAACAAAACTGAAACCGAATTCGATTTCAAGCGTGACAAATTCATCTCAAAGTGGGGAATATTTGTTGGACCTTTTCTTTGAAAGTGAACTGTATGACAGCGCTGACCCGGATGTTCTCTCTCGCGCGTCCGGGAGCAGCTGTCTCGCGATGAGGTCTCAGTGCTGTATTCTCACTCGAGCCAGAACAATAACACTGAGATTATCCGGTCATGCTCAACACGGAAGACTTCCGCGCGTCTACAGTCTTCATGACTGTCAGGCTTTGCGACGCTTTGTGCACAGAAAGCTCCAAACCATATTACATCACAACTCCCATCTTCTATGTGAACGCGTCTCCTCACATCGGTCACGTGTACTCCGCTGTCACTGCGGACTGTCTGCACAGATACAAACTCTTAAAGGGATACAACTCCAGATTTACCACAGGTAGGTTTCAGAAATTTCTGTTCTGCATGACTGGAAGAAAGTTATATGTGACCCTGGAGCACAAAACCAGTCATAAGTAGCACGTGTATATTTGTGGCAATAGCCAACAATACATTGTATGGGTCGAAATTATCAATTTTTCTTTTATGCCAAAAATCATTAGGATATTAAGTAAAGATCATGTTCCATAAAGATATTTTGTGAATTTCCAACCGTTAATATATCAAAACTTAATTTTCAAATAGTTGTATCTCAGTCAAATATCGTCCTATCAAACCATACATCAATGGAAAGCTTATTTTTTCAGCTTTCTGATTGATGTATAATCATGTATAAATGACTCTTATGACTGGTTTTGTGGTCCAGGGTCACACATACTAATGTTATAGTGTGTTGTTTGTATATACTCTGCAGGTACAGATGAACATGGTCTGAAGATCCAGCAGGCAGCCAGTAATGCTGCTCAAGAGCCTCTGAGCTTCTGCACTGACGTATCACAGCGTTTCAAGCATGTTTTCCAGAGATGCAGTATTTCATACACGGACTACATCCGGACAACAGAGCCAAGGCACAGACGGGCCGTTGAACACTTCTGGACGGTTCTCCAGAGCAAAGGCTTCCTCTACAAAGGCTCGTATGAAGGCTGGTACTCCACTCCAGATGAAAGTTTTCTCACTGCAGCTCAAGTCACCGACAGCACAGACTCAGAGGGAAGACCGATCAAAGTATCCACCGAGAGCGGACACAAGGTACCATCCCTCCTGTGCTGCTCTGTCAGGGGATTGCACCATCTAGAGCAGGGGTTCGAAAACTGGGGTGCAAGGGGTCCATGAAGAAGTTTAGAAGAAACAAAGTTTAGAAGATTGCAAATAAAATTAGATTTAAATAAAAATAGATTTTCAAAATTTAGTTTGAGTAAATAAACATTAGATAAAAATAAAGAAAACAAAAAAAAACATTAAATGTATAAACTAAAAATTGAGACTAAATTATATAAGTGAAGAAAATTAGATTTAAAATTAGTAAAACTTACATTAAAATAAATGAAACATTTGAATAAAATTTTAACAAATTAAATGAAAATAAATTATTAAAATAAAGACTAAAATATAAGGGAACTATAAATAAAAATAGACTGAAATACAGAATGAAAATTAGATTAAAATGAAACAATCATTACATAAAATATATAACTAAAATTTAGATAAAAATTAGACTAAAATATGTAAGCAAACAACAAAAAGCTGATTAAATTAAATGATTAAGAATAATTATTCTTATTTTTTAGATTATTAAATTAAACTAAATTATATAAGTAAACACAAACTAGATTAAAATTAGAATAAGTGAACTAACATCTAACACAACAGTACTAAAGTGAGTAGAGTAGAAAAAAAAACTTAAGTAACTTAATAGAAACTAAATATTTTCCAAATAACATTTTACATTGGTGTAATATATAGTATACCAATTTAGGTCTTTAAACTAGTAGTTAGTATTATAATAGTAATAGTGTATTTTAACACACGAAGTGTAGACATTGTGAAAGATTCATTGTGCATATGTTCGTTGTGTTATAACAGAGCTATGAGATCACGATGAACTGAGATGTCAGCTTTTAGTGATGATAAAAGGAGCGCTGTTTGCTGGCATTCTGCCATCCAGCAGCCCATGCTTGCTTTGTTCAAAATAACAGTGTTTTGTGAATGTTGATGCTTAGTCTAAATAACAAATATTTTTATCAGGAGTGTTTATGCTGGGATGTTGAGGAACTTAGGAGAGGTTACAGAACCATTTCATGTAAATTTCTTCGATGTACTGAAAAAAATCTATATAGATTACTTTTATGTGGGCTTTTGCTGGACAAAACATAAATGTCGAGGGCGGGAGCGGGACAAGAAAATATATATTTCTGCAGGAGCGCGTAGGTCTCTACTTTAAACATTACTATAGCTAGCTGAGCTAGTCCTTCGCATGAGGATGATGATATCTGAGGGTTCATGGCATCTAAAAGATAGTAAAGCCCTGATCTAGAATACATCCACAGGCTGACTGATGTGGAGTGAATATTTGAAACAACTTCTGTAGATTTTAGAAGACTAACCCTGAAGTTATTAAGGGGAGCAGCACCAGTCTATTACTAGTGTCGAGTGTTGGCACACAAGACCTAATCAAACTCTTCTGAAGTTCTTCAGAGTGGTATAATATAATTTCTCTATCCTCTCTGACAGGTGGAGTGGATGGAGGAGGACAATTACATGTTCCGCCTATCAGACTTTCGCACCGAATTACTTCACTGGCTTCGATCAAACCCGAAGGTCATCCAGCCGGTGAAGTTTCACGGCTTGGTTCTCCAGTGGCTGGAGGACGACATCCCAGATCTGTCAGTGTCTCGGCAGAAGAGCCGGCTCCAGTGGGGAATCCCGGTCCCGGGCGATCCAGAGCAGACCATCTACGTGTGGCTGGATGCTCTGGTGAACTATCTGACGGTGGTCGGTTACCCTCAGAATCACTCTCAATGGTGGACAGCGGTGCATCACGTCGTGGGTAAGGACATCCTCAAGTTTCACGCCATATACTGGCCTGCATTTCTCATGGCTGCGGAGTTGCCTCTTCCTCAGGTGATATATGTTCACTCACACTGGACAGTGGAGGGAAAGAAAATGTCCAAGAGTCTCGGAAACGTGATCAACCCTTTGGACGCCATTGAGAAGTTCAGTGTGGATGGTTTGAGATACTTTCTTCTCAGACAAGGCGTTCCTGATTCGGACTGTGACTATTATGACGATAAAGTCGTTAAGATGTGCAACAGCGAGTTAGCGGACGCTCTCGGAGGGCTGTTAAACCGATGCACAGCGCCCTCGATTAACCCCACACAGGTGTACCCTCGCTTCTCCAACACCTGCTTCCCAAAGGAAGAGCTCGCTGGAAGAGCCGTCTCGGATGATTACAGAATGATGGAGGCTGTATCGGCGCTTCCGGTCTTAGTAGAGCAGCACTTTGAGAATCTGCACATCTATAAAGCGCTGGAGGCCATTAGTGCATGCGTGCGGCTCACTAATGGGTTTGTACAAAGACATGCCCCGTGGAAGCTGGACCGGAACGATCCCGGAGACCAGCGGTGGCTTGATACCATCCTTCATGTGTCTTTAGAGTGCCTCAGGGTGTATGGGATTCTCCTGCAACCTGTGGTGCCGGGGCTTGCCCATAACATTTTATCCAGGTTGGGAGTCACGCCTGAGGAGAGAAGCTGGGATTCTCTCAACTTTTTGATGAGATATGAAGGACGAGACTGTGGGTTGGAAGGAAGAGCGCTGGGTCCTGATTTGGGAGTGTTGTTTAGTCGTCTGGAGAGGAGAACGGTGACACGGAAAACTCCCAAAATGGCAACAACACAAGACGAGTCAAAATCTGAATGAATTCTTGAACCTTACCATGATTTAATGCAGTAATAATAGAATATAATGATGGTGTCGGGGTTGCACAGAAATTGAAGCAAACAAATGATTTAAGGTCACACGCTATACAATGTACCACAAGGCATAACAACTGACATGATTTTTTTAATGAGAAATACACTAAACTGAAAAATTGTACAAATTGAAATAAAATAAAAAAGGTTACAATATTCTTATAATTTCCTGTACTTCTTTTTACATAAACTCTTCTATGGTTCACCTCGGAATGAATCCTCTATGACTTTCAGAAATACATGTCTGAAAACAATGTTTGACTCTACTTCAGATTCTGTTAGCTTCCTCTTCTCTCAGAAAGCTCCATGTAGCAGAGAATCCTCTAATATGGACACAAATCTACTCTTTACCACTGGTGAAATGCATTCAGATGCTCTCAGTAATATGAGTTGGTGTTCTGTCCAGGTTGAGTACCTAGGGAAAGAAGATACAGAATTTCAATACAGAAAATGACACATTTTTAAATATTGATGACTCCGCATTGATAAAGAATAAAAACAATTAAATATAGAACATACTACAGATTTTTCTAGTCGACTGGTGGCTTAAACAGACTACTAGTTGCATGTTTATATTAATTTGAATACTTATATATCGGTCCTATGATTTCCACAATGCAGAAAACATGGACGGAATTGCAAAATCCAGTCATAAAAATGTATTTTTCTGTATAATGCGAAAGGTCACAGAATTTGCAGAGTTTTGAATGAATAAATCAAATCAGAATGGACTAGAGTCTGTGAACATTAAACCACAGAAAGACTATTTAAATATGATTTCTGCATGTTGTGCATGTCTCTGAGTGAATTAATGGCACAGACGTGTGGTTTCGTTTACGACACACACACTGAAGCGCACGTGATGCTCGCAGTGTTTTCAGCCTCTGAACGTGTGAACACTGTCTATTTAATTCAAGTGAGCTTTATTGGCATGACTTGCACAGTATTGCCAAAACATTGACATATAATACATAAACAAACATAGTCTCCAGAGCTGCTCTGAGAGTCACTTCATAAGCATTTGATAGTTTCATTTCAGAAAAACTACAGTCATATCATATACACACAGAGACTTAAAGGTCTTCTCGGCAACTCGTCATAATAAAAGTTAAGTTTAACTTGATAAAATTGTGACAAATATATTACTTTTGTATTACAGAATGTATTTCTTAATACTACTACTGTAATACTACTACTACTAATAAAATAAAATGTTATTAAAACTATTTTTTAAGGAATAATTACACAATTTTAACAGCACACCTGTTGTGCAGCACTTTGTTTGCCAAAAACTGGAAGGGTTTAATTTTCATTGGATTACAAGAAGAACTAAATGAATGTTTTATGCCTTCATTTGATTACCAGGTAAAACAAATTGTAAAATAAAACATTGCATAGAATAAATTGCTATAAAAAAGTTTCATGATTTCAAGACATAGCTTTTGATTACTAAACTTAAATGTAACCATTATAGTGGAGTCCAGAAATTTATATATATATAAAAAAAAATAAGGATTTGGGGGAAAAAAATAAAACATTTCATTTCATAGGGCCCTATATAGACTTATGGAGCCTTTAATATATAACCTATTTTGCACTCAAGCAAACATACAGTATATGCAAATGTAATGACAATGTGTCAGAAAAAATAGCAAGGAGATATTTTAATTATTTATTAATAAACTAGTGTTGTCTGAGTCAGTGTGTCGCTGCAAAGATGAAGCTGATGATGCTGACTCACCATCTGTGCAGTACAGTGACGCACATTTAGAGAGAAATGCACCTTTCATATGGATTACATTATTTGTTTAGTTTTGAACGGCTTTGTTTAACAGTAGACATTTCAGCTTTCTATATACATTTCTCATGTCTGTGAGGCAAGTAGCCTATACACGAGTTTCATTCGCTCCAGTTGAGCTTTATTTTGCTGTTGTTGCTGCTAGGCTTGATGACTGAAATGGCAGAAAGTGCATCCTTTTTGTTTACTTTACCAAGCGTTTTGTTGATATTGTGAGTGTATACATATAAAAGTAGACCCTTCACACTTTCAAGTGATGTATTACATCAAAAATGACGGCATATCTCAAGTTGTCTCCACCAGAAAACAATGCCAGTGCGGTAACACATTAATAGCTGTCACTCAAACACTTGGATATGTGCCTAATAGCACACATTTATCTAGGTTAATGTTAGCATGAGCAGCTGTGATAAGTTGCTACTAACATATTTCACTTTCAAATGATAAGCCATAATTGACTAACATTTTCTTGACTATTGGGGGCAGCCCTACAAGAAATAAGGATTCATGTTGATATTGTCCAATATCCTGCCATGAGCATTTGAAAACATTTGAAGGGCAATGTATATCAAGCAAAAACACAAAAGTGTGTCATGGTTGTTTGAAACGGAGTAATGTAAATATTGAAGCATACTTGACAGCTGCTGCTGGAGCTGTCTGACCAGTGCTGCGGTCTGCTGCTGCTGCTGGGTCTGCTGCATGCCTTGCCGAGGGAACTGAGACAAAATACAGAAGAAAATGTTCAGAATATCCAAAAAGTAAAGCAATAAGCCACAGAAGCTTCTAGAACAGTTTTATAATGTCTATCTACTAGGGCTGTGACAATAAATCAATGCATTGTGAATCGAGAAATGATTCTGCATCGATTCAGAGATTTTCCAAATGCTTGTCGATTCTCTCTTGAATTGATTCTAAGCTTAGTTTGTAACAGCAGATGGCACTGCGTGCTTTAGAAACAGCTGTACTCTGCTTGCTTCCAATTCCTTACACATGCACCACTTGAACCTAAATAATCATTCATACAGTTCAAAAAATGAAAAGTCTGTCATTCTGAAGGTCTTACGGGTTTGGAACGACATGAGGGTGAGTAATTAATGACAGAATTTTCATTTTTTGGGTGAATTATTCCTTTAATCTCATGTCACGAGATGCAAGTACATTTAACCACTTACATGACTCAAAGCACAAGCGCACTTCTTCGTGAGCATTTATATAGCTGTATAGGTTTTTAAATATCTGAAAGTATACTTTTAATATCAGTCAGTCAAGCATTATAATATGATAATCAAGTAGGCCTATTATTTAATGATAGAACTTTAGTAATTAGAATTAAAACTTGGTAACCATGTATGAATGCATATTAGTCATTTTAACTGAACTTAGGACTGGTGCTTTTTTGGCCATTCAGTTTTTCTGTAAAAAAAAGGGAAAAAACGAACAATAATACTGATAAGATATAATAATGATGATGATGATAAAAATAATAATAATTCTATTAATAAGAACAATATAAAAAGCACTAAGGATTAATGAGCTGCTGGAGTCATGAATATTAATCAGGTTGTCTGCGTTCGCTCGAACTGATTCGCTGAATTCAAAACAGGGATGATAATAGGTGAGCGCCGGCCAGTGAGATTGTCGTTTGCGCATTAGTTCCGCCCACTAGCGGAGAAAGCGGCAGTTATTAAAAGCTGAAGAATTCCAAAAGGAATGCTGTTATTTTGACAGGAAAATACAACAAGTGCTGCGTCCCAATTCGCCTACTTATACTATGCCCTAAAAGTATGTACTCTTTTTGTGAAGAAAAAGTACATACTTTTGAGTATGTAGCAGAATAGTAGGCATACGCTTGACAGACTACTTCGTCATAACTGCGTCTTTAACGGACGCTCTGTTGCTTAGTTACGTGCATGTAACTGTTTAAACTGCCCTGTCAATCATCTGGTCACAGTTAACATCATCCACATTTCGTTTAATTTGATTTCCTACCGTATTGGAGAGAAATGAAGAGGCACATCGCGGGTCTTTCATGCCGAGAACTCTGCTCATGTGTTTGCGTAATGATGCATTTAAAAGTTAATGACCAAACGTATCATTATAAAAGTTCACAGTGTTGCTGCAGATTAAATATAACGTGGAAAACATTAAATAAATATTTTTTTCATCAGGTTAGACATTGATTAATCACTCAAATCCCTTTCTCTGTCTGTCGGTCGTGCATATCCGCCATGTTTGTAGTTTAACACTTTTTATGCGTGTTTGTAGTTCTAATCGAATCCCCGTCCACCATGCAGTGTGTTGTGGGCAATATTAGCCGTTAGAGTGTTCATCGATCTGCACTTCGAATTCTAACCGGAAGTAGTAGACCATCCGGGAATCTTATGGCATACTTTTTTAAACATACTATGATTTGGGACATACTAATTATATTTTCGAATACTATTTAGGACGGATAGTATGCGAAAGTGGGACACAGAAAAAGAATATCGTTTACATGTAGCACATCAACTGACCTATCGGTAAGACCCTCCCCTCGAACGCAGACTAGCCAATGGCAGTCGAGTATCAGTTGCACGGGGAGCGGAACTCGGACATCTTTAGGTTTCAGCACCATAGAAAAACACTGGAAGATCCGAAGCTCGCATCGGTTTTATGGGGTTTATGCTTCAAAGATGGAAAAACGATGTGCCTGGGGTACTTGCAACACTGATTCAAGGTATCCTGAGAGGATGGGCAATATCACTTATTTTATTACATTTCCTGAATCCAAACAAAACAGAGCAAAATGTCCCTAAGTATTCAACCCCAATACAAATGAAGACAAAAACTTTTATTTTCTGGTTGTCATACACTCATTAAGTTACAATTTCATCTGCTCAAGCAGAACGTTAATGTTATCTTGTGCTTCAGCAAGGTATCTCTGGCTAAAACTAGCTAACGTTAGAGTTAGTGAGTCCATGCTAACGTACAAACCTAAATAGAGGACTGTTCTCGCGTCTTGTACAGTGTAGGTCAAAAACACAAACGAAGGTCTACATTTCACTCTCTCTTCATATTAAACTGGTTAAATGTACATTAATTTAATCGTACCCTGCAATACATGAACAGTGTTGATCCTGCATGTTGTCATCCGCGATCGTGATGACCGACCGTAATATGAGACTTCTCCCGCTTGCATTGTGATCTGTAAACCCTCGCTTCGAGTTACCCACCGTATTTATTTTTTTATATTTTATAAATCCCTCCATGGAATATTTAATTCCCATTTGGTGGCCTTGTGTCCAAAATTGTGCAAAAACATTGTGGGACAAGGTTTTCACACTGCAGCTGCAGGGTTTCTGCAGGATTTTTAAGCTCAAATTTAAGACCTTTTTTAAGACCTGCACAAATAAAATGAATACCATATGAGCGGGGCAGGGTAATGTCTATAGTACCATATTAAACTGTAAAATGACTATCAAAAGCATCTTTTACAATTCAGATACAAGTTTTATAAAATGATAAACTTTACATTTCAGCCTTTAAACCATTTTTAAGAAAATGGATAAGTCAAAAGTATTAATTATATTGATTTTAGCAATTATTATCAATATTTATATAAATTAAATAACGAATTAGGGGTGTGCG
The DNA here is from genome assembly GCA_027422415.1 of Schizothorax lantsangensis. Taxonomy (NCBI): domain Eukaryota; kingdom Metazoa; phylum Chordata; class Actinopteri; order Cypriniformes; family Cyprinidae; genus Schizothorax; species Schizothorax lantsangensis. Next base: position 2,568,252 of record CM049861.1, on the reverse strand, counting down.
AAATTGACAAAAAATTATATCTTGATATTTTCTGGGATTTTATTGATAATAATTAGACAATACTTTGCTGAGTGTGTTATTGTGCTGGTATCTTAAAGATTACCGTGGACAGGTGACTCCTGAATTTTTTTGATATTCTTCTGTGTGCTCAGTTCACAGCAGTGATAGAAATTATTTTTTTTTCCAATAAGTTTTATGGGTATTTTTACCTTTAAGCCATTTTTTCTAAAAGTGTGCATCATCTTTTGAGTCAAATTCTTGCATTTGGGCTGTTACCAAGCAGATGAAATCAGTATCAACAAAATGTATCTTTGCAATGCATCTGAAGTGGCATTTAGATGTATTTACACACACTTTAATGCAGCTCAGAGGGACACAGAATGCTAACCTGCAGTTACAAATGCATAAATAATGTTTTGATATTTGAAACCTAAAACGTTGAAAACTGATGTTTGAAATGATTTTAAACAATGAAGATACTTTAAAATGTGAAATTAAAACGGCCAATAGGTGGCAGTAAGTCGGTGTTAATAAGTGAGTCATTGCGACTGAACCGAATCATTTAAACGGTTGATTCATTCAGGAACGAATCACTGTCACGTTGCTCAGAGACGCAAAACTGTGCTGTGGCTGTGTTTGGAATTATTTTTGTTGGAGAAATAGAGCAAAAGCAGGAAATATGGTGTCTAAAACAAGTCTCTTAATATTAACTTCTTGTTTATTGAACTGTTGCATAAAATCAAAATCACACTTGTAATCATGCTGACTTTTGGAGAAAAGATGGCACTCTTCGTGTGATATTTACTATATGAAATGATATACCGTAAATATATAGGCTATACATTTTCTGCCCCCATATCTTAAATTATGTGATCATTCTACAAACCCGATTCCAAAAAAGTTGGGACACTGTACAAATTGTGAATAAAAAAGGAATGCAATAATTTACAAATCTCATAAACTTATATTTGATTCACAATAGAATATAGATAACATATCAAATGTTGAAAGTGAGACATTTTGAAATGTCATGCCAAATATTGGCTCATTTTGGATTTCATGAGAGCTACACATTCCAAAAAAGTTGGGACAGGTAGCAATAAGAGGCCGGAAAAGTTAAATGTACATATAAGGAACAGCTGGAGGACCAATTTGCAACTTATTAGGTCAATTGGCAACATGTTTGGGTATAAAAAGAGCCTCTCAGAGTGGCAGTGTCTCTCAGAAGTCAAGATGGGAAGAGGATCACCAATTCCCCCAATGCTGCGGCGAAAAATAGTGGAGCAATATCAGAAAGGAGTTTCTCAGAGAAAAATTGCAAAGAGTTAGAAGTTATCATCATCTACAGTGCATAATATCATCCAAAGATTCAGAGAATCTGGAACAATCTCTGTGCGTAAGGGTCAAGGCCGGAAAACCATACTGGATGCCCGTGATCTTCGGGCCCTTAGACGGCATCACATACAGGAATGCTACTGTAATGGAAATCACAACATGGGCTCAGGAATACTTCCAGAAAACATTGTCAGTGAACACAATCCACCGTGCCATTCGCCGTTGCCTGCTAAAACTCTATAGGTCAAAAAAGAAGCCATATCTAAACATGATCCAGAAGCGCAGGCGTTGTCTCTGGGCCAAGGCTCATTTAAAATGGACTGTGGCAAAGTGGAAAACTGTTCTGTGGTCAGACGAATCAAAATTTGAAGTTCCTTTTGGAAAACTGGGACGCAATGTCATCCGGACTAAAGAGGACAAGGACAACCCAAGTTGTTATCAGCGCTCAGTTCAGAAGCCTGCATCTCTGATGGTATGGGATTGCATGAGTGCGTGTGGCATGGGCAGCTTACACATCTGGAAAGGCACCATCAATGCTGAAAGGTATATCCAAGTTCTAGAACAACATATGCTCCCATCCAGACGTCGTCTCTTTCAGGGAAGACCTTGCATTTTCCAACATGACAATGCCAGACCACATACTGCATCAATTACAACATCATGGCTGCGTAGGAGGAGGATCTGGGTACTGAAATGGCCAGCCTGCAGTCCAGATCTTTCACCCATAGAAAACATTTGGCGCATCATAAAGAGGAAGATGCGACAAAGAAGACCTAAGACAGTTGAGCAACTAGAAGCCTGTATTAGACAAGAATGGGACAACATTCCTATTCCTAAACTTGAGCAACTTGTCTCCTCAGTCCCCAGACGTTTGCAGACTGTTATAAAAAGAAGAGGGGATGCCACACAGTGGTAAACATGGCCTTGTCCCAACTTTTTTGAGATGTGTTGATGCCATGAAATTTAAAATCAACTTATTTTTCCCTTAAAATGATACATTTTCTCAGTTTAAACATTTGATATGTCATCTATGTTGTATTCTGAATAAAATATTGAAATTTGAAACTTCCACATCATTGCGTTCTGTTTTTATTCACAATTTGTACAGTGTCCCAACTTTTTTGGAATCGGGTTTGTAAATGTATTTTAATAGACTGAACCGTGCAGTGAAACGCATACGCGCACTAGTTTAACCTGTTAACTGATTCATTCTCTGCCAGCAGGTGTCGCGTTTGGCTGAAATATAACGGTTTTCCTGGTAAACACAGAACAAGCAGCGCAGCACCGGACTCTGAACTTTCAGAGCTCATGTTTATTTAATGAAATCATAGCCTTTTGAAGTTTAATCGTCACATTCAGCCATAATTGCAATTCTGGTCTTTCCGTCTCCAAATTTAAGACCTCTTGAAATCATAATTAAGACTTTCTTGTACAATTTAAGACTTTTTAAGGCCTTAAATTTGATACAACTAAATTTAAGACTTTAAGACTTTTTAAGACCCCGCGGACACCCTGAGCTGTCATTGTAAGACAGTGAGCAACTCCGTTTGTTTGTTTAAGGGAACAACAGTAACTAAGGGGGGCGGGGCTTACCGATAGGTCAATTCTGCATGTTATGTAAGACTCTCTCGCTCTGTATCTTTCTTTGCATGTGCGACCAGTAGCCCCTCACTGCAGAACAAAGATCCAGGGGGCGGGGTTGGATCCACATCTAGGGGGTGGAGATTGGTAGGTTTAGGGGTGGAGATGGTAGGTTTAGGGGTGGAGATGGGTAGGTTTAGGGGTGGAGATGGGTGGGTTTAGGGATAAGGGGTGGAGACGGTTAGGTTTAGGTATATGTAAGGTGGGAGGAGTTGGAACTAGATTCAACCTCGCCCCCTGGATCTTGTGTTCTGCAGTGAGGACCATCTCTGTGCGACGGCGAGTCTTGCGCCTTCACACTAGAGTTTACGGTACGTCAAAACCAGGTGCGCTGCGCATCCATTCAGATGAACTGAAAAATATCACAGATCGCTTGGCGATCAGATAAAATCTGAGAATTTATTAGCCAGTGGCTATTATTAGTCATCATTTAGTCGCCCAGAGTGACGATTTGTGTATGTGTATGCGAGTGATTTACTCGCAATGTAGAGGGTTGGTGTGCGTGTGTGTGTAAGGAACTGGAAGCAAGCACAGTACAGCGGTTTCTAAAGCATGCAGTGCCATCTGCTGTTACAAACGAAGCTCAGAATCAATTCCAGAGAGAATCGCCATGCATTCCGATAATCTCAGATTCGATGCAGAACAATTACTCGATTCGCGATGCATCGATTTATTGTCCCAGCCCTACCATCTACCCACTTTTCCACCCCTTTGTGTTTCAGTACATGGTGCATTTTAAAAGTGCATGGTCTCACCATGGGCTGCATCCCCAGGGACTGACCGGGAGGCTGGGCTGATGCCACCTGCTGCTGTTGTTGAACCTGCTGCTGTTGTTGAACCTGCTGCTGCTGTTGTTGAACCTGCTGCTGCTGCTGTTGAACCTGCTGCTGCTGCTGTTGCACCTGCTGCTGCTGCTGTTGAACCTGCTGCTGCTGCTGTTGAACCTGCTGCTGCTGCTGTTGCACCTGCTGCTGCTGAACCTGCTGCTGTAAGACAAACACAAATACAATAACATAACAGGTGAATCGCTGAAATGTAGGCGTTATGTGAAATGTGCAGCATCCCACAGTGTAGGGCTGGGCGATATGACCTAAAATCAAAACCTCGATTAATTGAACACTTTACCTCGGTTACGATTATTGAATGATTATTTTATTTTTCTTAATGTATTTATTTTTTTGTCCTCATAGTTCATTAAAGATTTGTACTGTAAACATACTCCGCTATTAAAGGTGGGATATTTTTTCTAATGAAAGAGTGCATTTCTTATCTTTGTGATTTTAAAATAATTGAAGCAAACAAAGTATTTACGGATATTTGTTGAATATTTCAAACAATTAAAATCAAAGCTTGCTTGAAATGAAGATGTGTTATGAAAAAGTCACATTTCAGTTTTATTGTAAAAAGCAAGTTTCCTAAAAAAAAAAGACAAAAAAAGAAAATAACTTTAATATTTTGCAAACAAAATAAATGAATATTGCCATGCCAAAAGTAGAAAATTACCATTATCTCTTGCAAACAAAATACATTTTAAATATTGTCATGCGAAAAGTAGAAAATAATTTGTATCTCTTATAAATGAATATTGTTTTAAATAATGCAATGTGAAAAGTAGAAAATGATAACTTGCATCTCCTGTAAACAAATGTTTTAAATAATGAATGTAAATAGAACACTGCTGATTAAGTGAAAGAGCATGGCACCATCTCAGTGATCTTGTCCTGTCATGCTATATGTGCAAGTATTTACTCTAGGTTCTTACTGGCCATTCACACAGAACATGTCTTTGCGTATAAAACCGCGAGATGCAGCGCTCAGGAATGGTTTTTAAAAAAAGCGCAGCGCAGAACATATCTATGGTGCAGAATGCCTAGTCCGCCATGTTGCTGTTAAATACAAAATGGGGCATGCTAACTTGCTACTGTAAACAAAAGCTTGCAACGCTTGCCCCGCCTCCAGGGTCTTCTGATTGGACCACTGTTTTGGAACTGACATTGATGAGCGGCGCTGCGTGTAAAAGTTTAAATATTTTTTAACACGCCACTCATGTGTGAGATGCTGCAAAAGATGCAAGCTCAACGGTCATGCACAAATGTATAGCGCCTACTACACAGGCGGTAGTAAGTTTTTAAGGGGAAAGTATTAACAGGATTAAAAAAACAAAATAACCGACGAGGGAAAATTACAACGGTTAGAGGTTCTGAATTTCGGTTTCGATTTCTTTTCGATTAATCGTCCAGCCCTGACACAATGCATTGGGGTGTGTGCAGTGTTCGAACTATACCGTGGGCTTTGGGGGAGCCCACTTTTTTTATATATATATATATATATATATATATATATATACTGTATATAACGGGGGGGGGTCGTGCGCTTACAATGACTTACAAAGATACATAACAGCTACAAGTGTATGCACTACTTGCACTATTTAGGATAAATCACTATACAGGATTTACCGTATTATACTTTATCGACACGAATTGATAGGTGAAACAACAAACAGCCACCTACAAATAGTCTATTTAGCATCAGGCTGTCAATCGAGAGTCACGCAGACCTATAACAACCCAGCCACAACACACACAAATTGCGAATAACATGCCTTACCTTAACACAGAATGCCTTGTGTTCTTTTTGCCATGGTGGCTATATGATGCTATATGGTGCTAACTGCAGAATGGATTTCAAGGACTTCGCAGTTCGCGCGCAGATCAACGGCCTCCAACGTTTATATTTGTTTCTACAAATCTTTGAGCAAAGTCACTTTAGTCTTTGCTTTGAGTTAACGTACTAAACATGAGTGGAATTTGCACCGCAGCGCCCCCACACCATGATGCTCATGACAAGAATAGCATGTATAGTTATCTTTATTGAAGTGAATTAGGTTTAAATCGCCGTCATGCATTGAATGATATTTTTGCAATTTTACACATAATAATCCACAATGATCACATTACACAAAACCGAAATTGCACGTCAAAATAACACATTGTCAATATTTTTTGAGACCCCCCAAAATTTCACAAATCACTTTTTCAGGGGAGCCCATGCCTTATTAAGGGGAGCCGAGCTCCCCCTAGCTCCCCCGTAGTTCGCACCCTGGGTGTGTGTGTACCAAGCGGCAACCTCCCGCTCTCTCTCGTGAAGCCAACACGGAAGTGACTAAAACTGCAATTCATCGACTGGCCGCTGGAGGCTGGCTGCAAAAGGGAGTCAATCCCATTGACTCCCCATGTTAAAATGCCCAACTTTACAGCAGAAAAAAACATGTTTACAGCCTGGTGCAAAAAATGATTTTGATCTACATAGCTAATTTTGCCCTTCATGACAACTGTGAGGGGGGGTGAATTTTTTTATAACTCATCTGTTTAAATTATATTGAGCCTTAAAGTTCTGCATAATTAAGAGAGTTGCCAGTTGAGTGACAGGCGGATTGCGGCTGCTGTCACCACTGGCGAGCTAGGCGGGCGTGGTTTCAGCAACCAGCTCCACCCACGTCCCGCCTTTTTGCCCATTTTCGATTATCCGAGAGTGACGCGTGGTGACGCGCTTGCCAAGATGGCGGCGGTCGGCTCCGCCCACTTTAGGCTTCAAAAACGCTCTTCAGAAACCTATGGGTGACGTCACGGACACTACGTCCATGTTTTTATACAGTCTATGCTGTGTACGTACTCTGACAGTTAATTGCTGTCTGATCAGCTGCTGCTGTTGCTGCTGGACTTGTTGTTGTTGTTGTTGTTGTTGTTGTTGTTGTTGTTGTTGTTGTTGCTGCATCATCTGATTGGGCCTCATGTTGGGGTGCATGCCCTGCGCTGCCAAGTGACCTTGACCCAGGCTATGCATCATAGGCGTCTGCTGCATGGACTGATGGGAAAACCTGAAACAGATGGTGAAAGTTGAGCTGATTTGTTTTACACAACTTCAAAGTAGGGTTGTGCAGTATAACGTTACTAAAGTATGGGGTAACACTTTAGATTAAATGTGCAGTATGTAATATTGATAAATAGTGGTTGAAATAGGTACTGCAGTCCAAATTCAAAACATTGGAGAGTAGGACTGTGCAATTAACAGCCATATCACCCTGCAGCCCAAGACTGGTTGCCCACTGAAGCTAAGCAGGGTTGAGCCTGGTCAGTACCTGGATGGGAGACCTCCCGGGAAAACTAAGTTGCTGTCGAAAGAGGTGTTAGTGAGGTAGGCAGGGGGTGCTCAACCTGTGGTCTGTGTGGGTCCTAACACCCTAGTATAGTGACTGGGACACTATATTGTCAAAAAGCACCGTCTTTCGGATGAGACGCTAAACCGAGGTCCTGACTCTCTGTGGTCATTCAAAATCCCATGGCACTTCTCATAAAAGAGTAGGGTGTAACCCCGGTGGTCCTGGCCAAATTGCCACCATTGGCCCTTGTCAATCATGGCCTCCTAATAATTCCCATACACTTGATTGGCTCTATGACTCTCTCTCCTCTCCACCTGTAGCTGGTGTGTGGTGAGCGCACTGGCGCCGTTGTACTGTGGCTGCCGTCGCATCATCCAAGTGAATGCTGCACACCGGTGGTGGTTTGAGGAGAGACCCCCCCCCATGATTGTAAAGCGCTTTGGGTGGGTGTACAGCAATACACAATAAAGCGCTATATAAATGCATCATTCATTCAATCGCATGCGATTCTCATGCGGCAGTTAATACACAGAGCCGTAGTTCATTGACACGCTTGGCAATATTGCGTTCATAATCGCAGATGAATCGCATTAGATTATGAATGCGATATCGCGTAGCTTGTCAGTGAACTACTGCTCTGTGTATTAACTGCCGCTCCATTTGAAAGCAGGTGATGGAGATTTACCACCAATCACGGAACCGGCTTTACTGACTAGATGCGCATGCGATTAATTGCACAGCCCTATTGGAGAGTGTTGGTTCTCCCACCCCTCCTCTTTGGACTCGATGCTCAGATGGGTTGCCAGATTGAGGACATGCAACAGGAATGAGTGCAAGTGAAAATGGCATGAGACGAGCCTTATACTGTAAGTTGATGAGTTGATTTATTTGTGTTTTTTAACACGCTGTGTTTTCCACCAACTGGCAACCTGGGGTGTCGAAAATACTATTGGATAAACTGGCAGTGGGTGGAGAGATAGACAAAAACAGACATTCCGACACGGAACACACATTTCAAACAAGAATAACTGGCTGTAGCATTGTTTTTCTGAGAAACAAGTGTGAACTAAAAGTTTCCTAAACATCTGCAAACATGGTATTTTTATGCTTTAGCACAGTCAAAACTTACTTACAGCACCTTTAAGGAACACATTCATTATTAACTATTAACTCTGATAATCTTTGGTAGCTCCTCTGAAGGCATCTAGAGTAAAACGACTCCACATTTAACGAATTACATAAAAAAGAGACCTGAACTGAAAGTGGCAAAGCCGGATTTACAGAACAAGGAATTTTTGTTGCACATAACTCCTATTGTCTTGAGTATGTCTAGCATTCCTCTATTACTCACTTCTATGAGGCAGGAGACTCTTTAGACCAAATGTGCAAGTTTGAGTTTAGTGATCACCACTCAGATATTCTGCTCAAATTAAAGTGTAAACAGCTAGTCCGTGTTCCTTCGCACAGCCGTCTGCACCATAACTGACATCAAACCTTTTCAGTGACAAACTGTAATAAATCCAAACGTGCATCTCGACCATACTGTTTCAGATTGTGGTTACTAAATAAATGCACTTATGCAACCTCTGTGCCACAATACAAAGTCTTTTTTTATTGTTGTTTTAATATAAACACACGAATTTAACTTGGAATTAATATTAAGAATTTCAGAGTTTTAGCTTCTGAGAAAAGCTTTTACCAGTTTTCATAATGTAGAGTGTTAATTTATATTGTAATATAATAAATCAAGAAACTAGGTGAGGTAAAATAAACCATGTGTAAGGGTTGACATTCATTGATTTGTGGTGCAATAATTCTGATGATTTTTCTCAAATGACAACAGTCATGATCAGCAATCACGATTATAATTTTGAGCAAAATAATTGTTATTATTAGTTTAACCATTATGAAGCAAGACTAAAACTGACAGACTTTTAGTAAACTAAAACTTGACTGAAAAAAAACAAGATAATATCTAAATATGATCAAAATGAAAAAGGACATGACAGGACAAGGACCAAATTAAAAACAGCTGACAAAATTAACACTACATTTAGCAAATTAGATTATTTTAGGCAAGGTGCTAGGACCAGGACTACGCCAGGCAGTATTGTCTGTGACTGACCTTTGCGGGTTCTGCATTGCGTGTGCGTATGCTGCAGGAGCCTGCTGATGGACGTAGCCACTAGGCCTCTGCTGCATTTGCCTAATAGAGTCCACCATGCCTGGGTTTGTGCCAGGATGTCCCCCCTGGAAGCCCTGGTTACCGTACGAGGTAGGAACTATTCCACCGGGCTGAGAGGGGTGTGGCTGCATCCCCATGTGTGAACCGTACGAGGTGTAGCCCTGGGAAATATTCTGAAGAGAGAAACATGGGCTGTTATCTCCGGGTTTCAGTGAATGCTGAAAAAATCAACACTGCAAATGTGCCTATACTTGCCTGTGTCGGCTGCATTGATGGATACTGTTGATTAGGTGCCACTTGTCTAATCTGCTGTCCAAGTAAATGATTATGATTCTAGATAAGTGCAAACAGAGCATTAAAAATATCACGAATGCCTCCATTTCCTGAAAATTATCATTCAACCTTTCTGAATTAAACATTCACAAACCACTAGGAGACAAAACAAAAAACACAGATGGTGCTTGCCCATGGAAACACATCTCCATGATGGTCTACATCAGTGGTTTTCAAACTTTAAGAGCGACTCATTTTTTGCTTCTTAAACTGAGGTGACCCATATATGGAAGCTTGTTTCTGCCACTTTCTCACAATTAACTTTTTTCTCAAAAACCTGTGATATAAACTCGCAGTTGTGAGTTATAAAGTCAGAATTGTGAAATATAAACACAATTTTAAGAACAATCTTTTTCCTCAGAATTGGACTTGCAATTGCAAGTTTCTTTCAATTCTGAGAAAAGGTCAAAACTGTGAAAAAGTCAGAACTGCAAGTTTATATCTCGCAACTCCAAATTTCTCACAATTCAGAATTTATATTCTACAGTTCTTACTTTATAACTGAGTTTATATCACAATTCTCTACTGCAATTGTGCAGTAAAGTTGCAATTCTGAGAAATAAAGTCAGAATTGTGAGATATAAACTCACAATTAAGAAAATAGTCTATTTCCCCTCAGAACTGGACTCTCAATTATGAGTTTCTCACAATTATGAGAAAAGAAGTCAAAATTGTGAGGAAATGTCAGTATTACGATATAAACTTGCAATTGCAAGAAAAAAAAGTAAATTTATATCTTGCAATTACAAATTTCTCGCAACTGAGAATTTATATCATGCAATTCTGAGAAAAATAAATCAGAATTGTGAGATAAAAAGGTCGCAATTCCATTTAAAAAAAAAAAATATTTAGTGGCTTAAATGAACTTCCATGCTCACATATACAACCATTTACATGCAATCGAGTCAAGCCATAATAATACTTGTTGCCAAGTCTGCGGTTTTACCACAGAATTAAAGCGGTCTCCCCAGAAAGCTATTTTGGTAGAGAGGAAAACCGCAGAAAATACACAATTATGATAGTTCTGATTAGCACTTGGGCTGGTTTTGTTTTGCAGACCTGGCTACCCTGTTATTTGTGACCCTGGACCACAAAACCAGTCTTAAGTCGCTGGGGTATATTTGTAGCAATAGTCAACAATGCATCGTATGGGTCAACATTATTGATTTTTCTTGTATGCCAAAAATCATTAGGACATTAAGTAAAGATCATGTTTCATGAAGATATTTTGTAAATTTCCTACTGTAAATATATCAAAACTTAATTTTTGATTAGTAATATGCATTGCTAAGAAATATTTTCTCAATATTTAGATTTTTTTGCACCCTCAGATTCCAGATTTTCAAATAGTTGTATCTCGGCCAAATATTGTCCTATCATAACAAACTATACATCAATGGAAAGCTTATTTATTCAGCTGGTGATTGACCCTTATGACTGGTTTTGTGGTCCAGGGTCACATTTATCACCATTTGTTGTTTGCTTTTGATATATGAAGGAGGGTTTGGACCCGGAAATGGTGACGCATGATGTCAAAGTCATTAGTCTTAAAAATGTGTGGGGCCACTGCAGTACATGTTTGCCTGAGCAAACACCAATAATTACAGGACATGCAATAAAATGACAAAGCAGATGAACTAATCAGACAAAATACAACAAAACCATGTGTTTTTGGTCTGGGGTCTTGATCAATAAAACCAGACTCACCAGTCTGACCTGTAGCTGATGACGGAGAATCTGCCCCTGAGGCATGCTCTGAGGGGGCTTGTAGCCAATCTGGAACTGCTTGTCCATTCCCATCATGTTGCCCATGCCAGCACCCTGCATATTAGGCATGCTGTAGGCAGGACGTGGAGGAATTTTGCCCATAGGACCCCTGGGACGGAAAGGGGGCTCTAAACCGGGGCCTCCTTAGGGGGGAAAAATACGAAAAAAAGCATAAAAGATAGGTAAATAAAAATAGAGATGTCCTACATGCATATCATGATTCTAAAATTACTGAAACAACTGCTTTATGAAGTTCAACCATAGAAGAGGTTAAAAGGCATGCACTGACCTGGTGGCAGAGGCTGGTTTTGGGCATACATGTTCATTGGAGGCTGGTAGCCCATTCGGAAAGCCATGTTTGACTGACCCATGTTAATAAGATCAGGAGCCATGCCTGGCGTGTACTGCATGACTGGGTTGTGCGGCTTGTAGTCCTAAACCACAGGAAATTATTGCAATTTTAATAGAAAACTTGATTTTATGACTTTTTAACTCTTTCCCATGCTGCCATTGACAGAATTTTCCAGCTTTCCTTGTTTTCACTGTTATACAGCAGGAGGCGCTATTTCAAATGGTCAAGTGCAAAGTGTGGGTATTTGGAGAAGACAATTGAATACAGAGTCAAAAACATGGGCGAAGAAGCAACACGTTACAGAGTAAAATGTTGACTCAGGAAGTGGTATAGGACTGTGGAGCTTTTGATAGAAGCAATCGACTCCATCTATGGTTTAATCATCGCTCTGAATCTGATCCAGACTAAAGGCCATTGCACACAGAGTCCAAATTTTTCGTCCGAAATTTTCGCACGTTGAAAATAAATACGACCTCACGTTATGTCAATCACGTTTACACACTGCCTCCGAAATTTTTGTCCGTCATAAAACAATTCGGATGGGGTTCGATTTTTTGCATTTTTCGCATCCGTGGCAAGCATTTTGAGAGGTGTTTTGACAGTTCAGAGCCACCGTAGAAGCGAACGCCAAAATCCAGAATGGCAATTGTCAAGTTCATCCACTTCGTCTCGCAGCACAAAGCACTGTATATAGATCCTTGCACAGTTCACAGAAATTGGTGGTCTTCGTTTTAATATGTGGCTCTAGTATCGCTAGCAAAGCATCAAACTGAGCCACTGACGTCCTGAAGTAAACTTTGAATCGCCCGGGATAATCCCGCTGTTCCTTAATAAGGAGGAACTCTCCATCCTCTCTATATTTTAGGATTGGATGGACCCAATATTTCCTTTCTTTTTCTTTTTTTAAGAAGCAAGAGAACAACAAAATCATCCTCAATGCTTGAAGACTCCATTTAGTAGGCTACTGTTTTGCAAATTTTTTCGCAACGGATTAATTAATACGCATCGGACTCGGTGTGCAAGGTCTCTGTGCGTGATGAATTTTTAGGATTGCGAATACGAAAAAACCCATGCGAAAATTTCAGACTCAGTGTGCAGAGACCTTAAGTCTTTTACAAAAACGTGATTTTTAAAATGTCGCTTTTCATAAAACTTGCCCACAGTGCTGATAAAAAAAAGAATCCATGAAGCTGGAATCATTTTTTGTTTGTTTGTTTAAAAGCAGATGCAGATGACTTTTTAGATATTTATATAATAAAATACTCTAAGGGACATGATTTTTAAAAAAAATGCTAACAGGGAAAGAGTAAAGAAGAAAAATACTTCTAAAGGATCTAACAAAAATATACACAGGAAATGCATTTTTTCTCATATGTACCTCTTGTTTATTTGCAGATGCCGGTTTCTTTTTCTTTTTCTTCTTAGCGGGATCTGCTGCGACATTAGTGACATTCTTCTCCGGCTTCCCTGGTTCCACCTTCTTTTCTGGCTCAGGAGGCACGGGTGTGGGTGGCTCTTCCTCCTCTTGGGGCAGATTGAGGGGCGCCAGGTAGTAGCTGCGCAGTTTGGGCTTTATGTGAGTGTGGTAAAGCAGGAGCCGCTGCTGCTCCTCATACTTCGTGACTTTCCGGTCGACCCGCACGGACCCAAACCATCCCCAGGACAGCGGAGCCGAGTGCTTCAGGCCCTCGAACACGTCCCAAGGAGAAATCTTCTGCTTAGTCGACACCTGAAGACCCTGTATGTGAGAAATCACAGTGCAAAGGTAAGCCAATGGCCAGAAGCTGAGCAGCACTACAACACTGAGAAGATGCTACGTACCTCTTTTTCAAAACCAGCTATTTTGTTGCCCTTTGTGTCAATGAGTGATCCCTGGGGCTCACAGGTGATAACATCACGTGTCTGCTTGGGCAGAGGCAGCAACTGGCGCACTTTCTCCAAGCTCTCGGACTGACGGTCACCGAGCTCTTTCTGCAGGGCAAAGCAAACTAGAGTCTTACATTTCCAGAAGAAAAGTGAGTGGCACTTGCCTGTGCAAAATCACTGCCATGATGATAAAATATTGCTTATTACAGTTGCTGTAAGTTCTAAGTGTTTTTGTGCATTTTTAGGCACACTACCACTTTAAAAATTTGGGGTCGGTAAGATGCTTTTGAAAGTAGACTCTTATGCTCACCAAGACTGCATTTATTTGATTAAAAATACAGTAAAAACAGTAAAATATTATTGCAATTCAAAATAACTTTTCTATTTGAATATATCATAAATGTAATGCAAAGCTGAATATTCAGCATCATTACTCCAGTCAGTGTCACACGATGCTTCAGAAATCATTCTAATATGCTGATTTGCTGCACAAGAAACATTTTTGATTATTATCAACGTCGAAAAAAGTTGCACTGCTTAAGATTTTTGTGGAAGCCATAATATCCTATATTTTTCAGGATACTTTGATGAATAGGAAGCTCAAAAGAACAACACTTACATGAAATTATTATAAATGTCTGTTACCTTTGAGCAATTTAATGCATCTTTGCTAAATAATACGACAGCATTTTAGTGCCACATAACATATATATAATATGATCTAAGATTACGAGATTAAAGTTGTAACATTTTGAGAATAAAGTCGTGATACTTTAAGAAAGTCATAGCAATATGAATCTAAAGTAGTAACATTTTAAGAAAACAGACGTGTCATTTTGAGAATAATGTAATATTTTGAGAATAAAGTCATAACATTGAGAATAAAGTCAATATTTTGAGAATAAAGTCAATATTTTGAGTGCAAAAGTCATAGCATTGTGAGATTAAAGTTGTAACATTTTGAGAATGTCAAAATATTTTAAGAATAAAGTTAAGGGATTATGGGATTAAATTTGTAGTACTTTGAGGATAGTCATAGCAATACAAGATTAACCATCATAATATTTTAAGTATAAAGTAGTATATTGCGTGAATAAGGTTAATTTATGTGACATTTCCACCACCTACTCCACAAAAGAAAAGTAATGTCCAACATTTCATTCTTCACATGTATTTAACATAACAGCAATAAAAACAAAGGTTGAAGTGGGCTCTAACTCGTTAAATTACATCGTTGTCTTTGCTGAGGTAAATAACATTATGTGTCTATTCATATGCTGTTTTATAGACATAAATGATTGGAAATAATATTTCACATCTTCACGTCCATTAATTATTTATAGCGCACCAGCCACCCAATAATAGCAATAAGCTTTGTACTTTGTTACTTTAATATAACACAAAGTCTCAGCTTTCAAATTCTCTGTGCTCCTTATTGACTTAACTAAGAAAAGCCTGTTCTGGTTTTCTAAGCAGTATCAGTATTGCTCAGTCTCACCCTGAGTTTCTTGACCAGGTTCATGTAGGCCCTCTTATTCTCCTCCATGCTGCCCTGAGAGATGCTGGACATGTCAGCCGCCAGAGTGCCGTTAATCAACACGCTCAGCATGTCTAACACCGTAGTGAAGAGCTCACTAATGGAAAACAACAAACATCTTTCAAATTAGACAGAATGGCAAAGACGATCAGAGACTGAATGAGGGGAGTGTCAGATCTCACTTGTTAGACTGCATGTCCACTGTGCCACTGCTGATGATGTCCAGCAGAAGCACCGCCCACTCCGTCGTCTGCTGTGTGCTTCTCTGCACCGTATCAAACATCCCGCCCACCTAGACCATGTGACACCAAATAACAAATGAGCTCAGTGCAGTTTAACCACATCTTGGTAGGGTTGGGTATCATTTGAATTTTACTGATTCCGATTCCGCTTATCGATTACGATTCTTATCGATTCCTAGTTTCGATTCCAATAGGATAAAAAATCCAATATATAAAAAAAAAAAAAATGAAGTCAAACATTTATTCTGTGTCTTTCTGCAAAGCATTCTGTTGCAGCTGAATAACAAGCAAAAATCAGCAGCCTACAGAACACTTAGGCCTACAAGAGGAACTTTTGACTATGCTTTTAACATAATACCACAGCAAAAACAACGAGACTTATATACATTTCAAATATTGAAGTGTTAAAGACAAGTAAACAGTCAGTAATAGGAACAAACAAATCAATTAGCAGTAGCATAAATAAATACAACTGAACCAAATTTCAGGTACAGAAACAATAATTAAAAGTTTAAAAACACTGCATAGTTTTCTTTTCATAAATTCATAAATTCATAATTTTCTTTTGTTCTTTGATTAACATTATTGACAGGCAGCGCGTTTATTAGGCTGCTGTCTCTTTTACTTTAACATCGAACGCACACAGATCTAAAGTTACAGCATTATGAGATTAAAATCATAGTACTTTGAGGATAGTCATAGCAATACAAGATTAACTATAGTATATTGCATGAATAAGGTTAATTTGCGTGACATTTCCACCACCTACTCCACAAAAAAATGTCTGTAATGTCCAACCTTTCATTCTTCACATGTATGTAACATTAAAAACAGCAATACAATATAGGTTGAATAAAGGTTAATTAATAAAGGTTGAAGTGGGCTCCAACTCGTTATGTTACATTGTTGTCTTTGCTGAGGTAAATAACTTTATGTGACTATTCATATGCTGTTTTATAATACAATACTGTAGACGTGCGTTTTCTTGCTCATCTGTTTACACAAGCGCTGGAATCGTTAAGCAGAATCGAAATGCATGCATCTTATCGAATACCCGGTTCTTGAAAATTTGGAACCGGTTTTCGATACCCAACCCTACATCTTGGTGACTTTCATTTGTCTTTTAGGCAGAGTTTAACCTCGGGCACACAATACAAGGAAGTGAGATTGATGAGAGGCAGATCAACACACAGATTGTACTTGTTTGGTCAGCCTGAAGGCAGATGATGAATGAGAGAAAGAGATAACAGTTGCGCACCAGATTGAGTCTCAGCTTCAAGGCCTCGTGCATCATCTGCTTGGCCTTGCAGTCGTCCTGGTACTGGTCCTCACGCCAGTTAGTCACAATCTGACAGGGGAATACATCACATCAGTCCAAAGAGATGAGATGCATTTGACTGACAGTGACACGGTGTGTGTTGATGAGGTACCTGCTGGACTTGGCTGTAGAGGGAAGTCAGGAGACCCTCTCTCTGCTCGTCTTGTCCTTTGAGACACGTCAGCACCAGTGAAAGGAAGGGCTGCTGGCTCAGGAGAGACATACTGAAAGAGAAAACAAAGGAAATGGTGATTCTCAAACACACTCGCACTTGTTAATTATTGTGATATCAGTGTTTCTCACAGGATTTTGTGAGACTGTGGTGGGTGGACCTCGGCCCCTCTAGGGGGGTCCGGGGACATGTCCCCCCCGTAAGAAAATTTTGTACATTTTAAAGTTAAATTCATCTATGTGGTGCACTTTGAGAGTTCAAAATTAAGATCTCCAACACAGGTTCAGTGTGCAAGCTTAAATAAAAAAGCTGGTGAATTGACTTGCACTTGAGGTTTAAAGGGGGACTCAATGCTATATATATATACACACACACACTTATATACTGTATCATCGTTACCACGAAATAAAATTACTCATATCGTAATGCAAGATATTGGTGATATTGCCCACCCCTACTCAGAGGGCAGTATAATTTTGTCGTTTACTGTTTAGAACCAACTTCATTTCAAAACCTAGTGAGCAGCACATCTAGTCAACATGTTTAGGTACATTTGAGGCACTAAACATCAGGAGAAAAGCAACATTGTAAATGTTGCAGCAGCTTAAAAGTCTAGTACCTTTTTTGTTTCTGCCGATCTCTTTCTTTCCGTGAGGAGGGACCCAGGTGCTGTCCCTTCTCCAGCTCTTCACCGGCGGCCTTCAGCACGTGACCCTGCACTGAGGTGGGCAGCTTACCAATCAGAGGGGCCACTAACCAGACCCCTGAACGCTCGGAGGAACTGAAGGAAACACATCAATAACAACAGCATTTGAGAAACACGCAGGGCATCGCTCTCTTCTTACAGCATAGACATTGATAGGAACATTGATTGGTGTTGTTTGAAGAAGAGAAGGCCAGTCCACCAATTTCATCAAGCTGAAAGTAAATAAAAGCACAAAGCAATAATTGGGGTCACCGACCTGAGCACAGGTTTCAGTTTGCTGGCACTGTTGCTATTGGAGACGGAGCTGCCAGAAACCGCAGAGCCATTCCAGGTGGGGTTACTAGAGTTCAGCTCAGCAGACTTCTGGAAAACCTCAATGGTGGCCTTGGCTATGTTCTCCAGAAGAGAATACAGCTCCTGCAAAGAGTGGGTTCAGATGTACAAATCTTAAAGAAAAGAAGAGAAATGAACTCAGCAAACACGCTTCAGCTTACGTTATTCGAGCTTTGCTTGATCATGAGCTGAAGCTCGAGAGAGGACTGTCTCATGGTCCACTGGTCCATGTTCTGTAAGCAGAAAAACAGACAGAATATGGAAAGAATGCTTTTAAAGCAACCAAAGCAGAGCTTAAGAGCCCCAGCTGGATGTTAATTGTGAGGGGCCCCTATCTTCACAGTCTCTGAAGATGAAAACCAATCCAGAATAATGAGCTGCTGTGAGACCCACACAAATCATTAATGGCTTAAAGGCTAAAGGGTGTGAAATGAATAATTAAGCTCGGGGAAATGACTGTCTGTTCATCCTCTGCTGCTCTTCCATAGCTGACAGCTGCAGCAGAAATGCCTGGTGTCTAAAACACGTGTCTGTCTTAACGTATGCAGGCCTGCTCTACTGGGTTTTTTAGAACACTCCTCCCTAATTGTGTATAAATATAGTATATTGCAGTTTTTTCCCAGGATTCTGTGAGACTATGGTGGGTGGACACCAAACCATCTAAAAGCTTGCAGTGCTTTGTTGCAGTACTTTATAGTGGACTAAAAACCTCTTTTTTTGTTGTGACAGTGTGTCAAGTCCACATCACATTCACACTGGTATTTTTAGGAAGCCAAACCATTTAAATGCAATAATAAAATTTAATTTAAATATCACAGCACATGAATTTACTGTGAACCGAGCTGCTCTGAGACACATTAGAATATACAGCCTTATTAATTAACTGATAGATACTTTGCCAAAGCAACAGCGCAAAACACAATGTTAGAAATCTTTTGTTATTATACTGGTTCAGTATGAAACTGTGGTGGGACAGATTAGGCCGCCATGGTCTAGGTAATTAATGGGAAACATTGTACTACATAAATATTTATTTAAACTAATAGTTTATATGTAATGTGAAAATCTAAAAATTCACTCTATACTACTATAAAAAGCTTGGTCAACTCAGGAGCACATGTTCTGATGGGGTCATGTGAGAGCGTGTGACCTGCAGGATGCGTTTGATGCGCTGTCTCTGAGGATTCTCGCCCTCCTCGCTGTCTAGCTGCCTGTGTGGGTAACAGATGAGCTGCAGTAACCGCTGAGCCTGGATGTTCACCAGCACTGGATCCTGCAGAGCACTGCTGTCCTCCGACAGAGACTTCAGACACCGCTCACCCACCCACTCCTGAACGAGAGAGAAAATTCTGAAAAATGTAATCTTAAACGAAGAAAAGTGTTACATTTTTCTACAGAAAAACTTTCCAGACTTTCACAACTTTAGTCTTTACTGATATTACAATATGGATTATAACAGATAAAATTCTTCCAAGGATGAGAATATGATCCACTTAAAACAATCACCTGTTGGCAGATGCTCTTCAGCACATACTTGGCGTAAACCACCAGACTGGCCGTTTCAATCGAGACATTACGTCCTCCAGATTTTTTGGACCCCATGTCATCCTCTCCGATGTCATCCAATCCAGCAGAGTGGGAGAAGCCTGAACCCTTCAGCTCAGCATCTCCTGGAGAAATAAGCACAAAGTCACAGTTTTTAAGGACCAATCAATTCTGAATGCATAGACCTCCAGCGGGGTCCCATTAGCTCCATCTCCCACAACAACTGGCTTTCTTCTCCTTTACTAAATAATTTCATGCCTTTTCTGGACTTCTTGTGTTGTTTTCCAATTACTGGATATAGTTAAATCTTCTGTATGATCACCAATACATTTTAAAGGAATAGTTCTCTCAAAAATTTACATTTGATGAAAATGTACTAATCCTCAGGCTATTCAAGAAGTAGACGAGTTTGTTTCATCATCAGATTTGGAGAAATGTAGCATTACATCACTTTCTCAGCAATGGATCCTCTGCAGTGAATGGGTGCCGTCAGAACGAGAGTCCAAACAGCTGATAAAAACATCACAATAATCCACAAGTAATCCACACCACTCCAGTCCATCAGTTAACATCTTGTGAAGCTGCATTTGTAGGAATCAAACCTGTCATTAAGGCGTTTTAACTTTTAACTGTTGCTTCTGGCCAAAATACCAGTCCAACATCCATAAAACTTTCTCCAGTGAAAAAGTCCATCCCCTGTTGTCCTCTCACATTAAAATCCAATCACATAGCCTATTTGTTTAGGACTGTTTTTTGCTTGTAATCAGTGCATGATCTGTGCATATTTCTCTCCTGGCTCAGATGAGACAACGTTTTCACTGGAGAAAGCACCATTATTGATTATGGACTTGCTGGAAACAACAGTTTAAAGCTACAAAAGCTTTTTGCTTCACAAGTCGTTAACTGATGGACTGGAGTGGTGTGGATTACTTGTGGATTATTGTGAGGTTTTTATCAGCTGTTTGGACTCTCATTCTGACGGCACCCATTCACTGCAGAGGATTCATTGCTGAGCAAGTGATGCAATGCTACATGTCCCCAAATGGCCTGAGGGCAAGGACATTTTTTTTTTTTTAGCAAATTTTCATAAATAAAAAAAAAACTATTTATTTAATCTCCCTGTTTGACTGGCTAAAACGTGAATGCACAACAGAAAAGTACCCAAAGTCTCACCCAGCATGAAAACAGCCTTTAACACAGCAAACACGGCTCCCACCACAATGCTGTTCTGAGAAGCAGCCAGCAGATGTCGGTCGCAGGATGACCTGATGCCCACTGTGGATTTGTCTGTGGACAGAAATATTATTCTCAGGTTTATAGCTACTGTCTAGAGTTGTTCAGGTGGGATGTGTAAAAGAGTTTGATTTACTTTATTTGGAGGGAGCTGTTACCTGATTTGGTGCCGTCTTGAGGACAGGGGTTGCGCTGTGGGGTTCTGAACAGATGAAGCAGGATCCTACATGTCAGTCTGGCTCCAGGTTCAGAATCCTGCTCACTACAGGCTGAACACACACACACACGAACATGTCACAATCAGCGTCTTCCATAAAAAGCCACTGGCCTCAGAATATGACCCCATCATTTCTGGCTCACAGCTGCGTCAACGCAGTACAAACAGAATGAGCCGAACACAATACTGTATCCTGCCAGACAGACAGACCACCTGTGACTCAAACGAGCAGGATAAATAAACACCCGGGCAAAAGAATCCTTTGAAGTTCCCAGAAGGATCTTCAGACTTGATTTAAGGTGTTGGTTCAACCAAACACAAACACGTTGTCATGAATTGCTCATGAATCGCCTCATGTTGTTCCAAACCGAATGACACAAATGTTGAAAAAATGTACACAGAAGGTAGACAGATAGAGCTAATCAAATACAGTAAATGGAACCTCAAACATATTTGTGATGAGAACAAAGCTCTTTGATTCGAGCACGTCAAGCAAGTTAGAGCTCATCAAAAATGATAAATGGAAGCTCAATGTGTGTGTGTGCTGATCAATGTTTATATGTGAATAAAAGACTTAAATCTGTTCATCATATAAAGTGATTCACATGGAATCCTCTCACGATGTCTTTATGAATTCTTTAAAATTTTGGTTGTATAAACATTCGATGGTTGGAGAATATTAAATGATTTGAGAATATTAAAACTACCTTCACTTGTGTTTGAAAGATGTATAAAAGTCTTATGGTTTAAAATTACGTGAGGGTGAGTAAATGAATAGAGTAAATAAGTAAAAATTATTATTATTATTTTTATTTTTTTTTTGAGTAAACCATCCCTAAATTCTTGCACACAGTTATCGGATGGTTTCAAAAGACTTGAAAGGTAGCGCACAAGTTATATGGACTATTTTTATGAATTTTGCCAATTTTGAAGTTCAGCAGCTCCATTGTGAGAACGAGTTCGGAACAATATGAGAGTTGAGTAAACAATGAAAATTTAAAGTCAAATTTTATTTTTTTAAATCAAATAACAGGAACACAAGAGTTGGTGTGATTGCAAGGTGTGCAAGACAAGGTGTGATTGCAACATTCCAATGAGATTATTAAATCATCATTTGCTTTAGAGGAACCCTTGAATGGAACAGAATCCCACCAGAATCTAAAAAGTTATTGTGGATTCTCTTATAATATATAAAAAAAAATCTGTTCATCATATAATCTGTTCATCATAAAAAAAAAATAATAAAAAGGGTCGTCAAATCAAAATTTTGAACATTTATAGGGAGTTTAGAATTTAAATTTGGCATTTATGTATTGATTTCTTGGTAACACTTGGTAAGGCCTTTATGTACAATGCATTATAAAAGTTTTCATAATGCAGCTTGTAATGCATTGTATATTTTCATAAATAATTGTAACCAAAGTTAAAATGCATTATAATATTGGAATGTTCGACTGCCGTGCATTTAAATGTTTTATCCTTTCTAACAACGAATGGCTAAATATTATAATGTATAACAACTGTGGTTACAATTATTCATGAGATCATGCAACATATTATAATGTGCATTACAAGGCATAATTAATGCATTAAAACTACTTTTATAATGCATTGTATAGAAAGGCTTTAAGTAAAGTGTTATTGATTTTTTTTTCAACATCAACTTGCCCTGGGACTACAGATGAAAATAATCCACCCTGTCTAAATCTGGCACATTTTATAACGACTATGTATTAGTAATGTGTATTGTCCCTGATTACATAAACAGATTTTTAAAAAGAGACATAAAAAGGAATATAACCATATTAATGACAAAGTATGTTTTCCCAACATTTACACATTTGCCCACAGCATGTCATGCTCCTTCTCTAAATATACACTTCTGAACAGCATCTACCCATCTTTCACTGCTGCCCTGAATAGCTCCTTGTGCTCAGAGCCAATTAGAGACAGAGGGAGAGACTGTGGGCGGCAGAAGCAGCTCTCTGACTGCAGGACACACACTAGTGTGGCTAAAGATGGAGCTGCCCAGTGTGAAATGCGGAGACTTCAAACAGGCTGGCAGTTAGTACTGACGTCTCTCTGATTTCTCTGAACTCTCTTAAGTAACTGTGAAAACTGAATGACTGCACCTCTAAGAGTGAGGTATGCAGTGACTGTGTGTCTGTATGGCAGGTAGTTGTAGAAAACTATTGGACATCAACTGAAAGAGCCATACCTGCATTCAGGAGGGAAGGAATGGCCACACAGCGCACCAGATCCTCCAGTAACAAACACTGGCGAGCTATCAGGATGGCAACAAATGTCGCCAGCGAGTCATGGAAAGACAGATCACTCACCTGCCAAAGAGAAAACACATTCAATTATCACCAAGAATATCTAGTACAGTTATTTAAAGGGATAGTTTACCCTAAAATGAAAATTAGCTGGTAATTTACTCACAATCAGTGTTCCATTTTTTTCCGGCATAAAAACATTCATTTAATTTATCTTTTAATGAATGAAAATTAAGCAAATCTTATTTTTTGGAAAATAAAGGGGATTTAATATTACAATTAAAACATTGGAGACATATTGTATGATTATTCCTTAAAAATAAGGTTTTAATAGTTTTAGTAGTAGCCTATTACGTACGTTCTACTGAACAATAGTAATATATTTCTGCCCAATGTCTTCAAGTGAAACCGAACTTTTATTTTGACGGGTTGCCGTGAATACCTTTACATTTCTGTGTGTATGAAATGAGGATAGTTTTACTCAAATGAAACGGTCAAATGCTCATGAAGTGATTCTCAGAGCAGTTCTGGGGATGTTGTTCATGTATTTATGTCCTCATTTACCGAGACGGCAGACGCTTCTGTATGAGTAGTAAACAAACCTGCGCGTCTGCGCTACACATTAACAGGCAGAAGTCATATTTATATAGTCGTTTTGCGGCTTAATATTTACAAATACGAATGGGAGTGTGCTCACTTGTGTGTGTGTGCGAACCGGGGCGGCACTCCACTGTGCGCGATACAGAGAGCGCGACCATGTAAAGTAGAGACAGAAATGACATGCCGTCGAGTAAATAAGATAAATAACATAAGGCTATTTAGTTTGTTTAATAAAAGAACAAGGTATAGACCTGTTCTATAGGAAAGGTAACATTAAATGACTTCTTTTGTGATCTGGCACTATAGAGAAAATAAAATTAAATCAAATTAACTTGACCTTCAAGGGGGGCGGGGGGTGCCGTTGGGGGGGCGGGCCACCCCCCTAAAATAATGTTAGGGGAAACACCGCAGTGGGAGTGACTGTCAGGCGTCTAAACGTGAGTTTTGACCGAGTAACTTGTAGATCTGTGCTGCTCAAGCCACAAACTGTTTTAGACGCTTCAGTCCGATTTAATGAACTGATTCACCAAAAAGAACGATTCTTTTGCAAAGCGGACATCACTCCATACCATTTGTCTGAGGCTCTGGATTACAGGTAATAATGCTGTAAATAATGTTCGGTTTCTTGCACAGACCGATCGTTTCACTTCATAAGACCTAAATATATCATCAGGAGCCACAGCTATAAATTTTATGTTTCCTGATATGCTTTTTTTAAACTCAAAATCAGGGAGCCGCTGACTTGCATTTGATAAATCACCAAGCACCACGGTTTCAGTTATCTTCTTTACTGTTCTACTGAAGAAAGAAGTCAGATACATCTTGGATGGCCTGAGGGTGAATAAATTAACAGCACATTTTTGTTTCTGGGTGTACTATCCCTTCAAGTTTTAGTCAGCACAAATA
The DNA here is from genome assembly GCA_027422415.1 of Schizothorax lantsangensis. NCBI lineage: Eukaryota > Metazoa > Chordata > Actinopteri > Cypriniformes > Cyprinidae > Schizothorax > Schizothorax lantsangensis. Next base: position 2,543,526 of record CM049861.1, on the reverse strand, counting down.
TGCTTAAAATGAGATCACATGGCTACAACATATTAGCAGTCAACGCAACAGATGAAAGTTGACTTACGTCAACGTTGCAGAGCAGATCGTTGAAGCCACAGTTGCCGTTGTTGGAAGAGCAGCAGAGAGCCTTGAGCACTCCCAACCACTCAGCGCTGAGAGAGCGACAGTACGCCGTCAGCTCCGCGCACAGGATACCGATATCATTCACCCTGAAACAAACCACACAACATTTACTAACCGCAGGAGAGCAGGTGGAGCTACAGATGCCATGCAGCTGTTCTGCTATTACTGAAGATGCTTACGGAGAATTAAGCGACAGGACCCAGGGCAGTGTTTATATAAATAATCTCGGTCATTTTTATGATAGCAGCACATTTTAATGATTTCAATTATCTTTTTTATTTGGCCTTGAAGTTTACTGAAGTCTAAATAGACAATTTTTGTCTTTTTTTTTTTTTTTGTCTTGAAGTGTTAAAGACAGATGTTACTCTATTCTACAATTTAAATTTTGGTAGTAAAATGGTTAAAAAAACAACATAAAATGATCTTTGATTGTTAATAGCTACCATAAACTGCCTACAGGCCAAGTAACTAGAATATTTTCCCTATTGATTATTACTGCTTAACTGATAATTATTAACTGAACACTGGTCTGTTTTCTCATATTGCGTTTTAAAAAAAATTAAAGGCATAATTTTCAAAACCAGTATTATTTTATTTATATGAATAATATAATTTATAATATATTCACTTATAAAACAACATAATATTTAATAAATATTTAAATACTACTTTCTATTAATATTCTGAATTCACTTTTATTTTTAGTTATTTAGATTAGTATAGTTATATTATTATGTTAGTATTTTCAGTTTTCTTTTTAATTTGTTTAATGTGCTTTTGTCAATTTTATTGTTTGTTAATATTACTATTTGGGTTTCATTTATTTTTAAGTTTTATTTTCAGTTTGTTTGACGGATTCTAATTTTCGTTTAATTTTTCATCTAACACTTACATTTTATTTCAGCTTTTTTTTTCCAATTATAAAATGCTTTTAATCATTTTAAACATAAATCAACCGAATCAGATGCCAACCTCTCGGGATCACGGTGGTCCACACACACGTCCATAAGCACGTTACACACGAAGCTGTATCGGTTGGCTGGGCTGTCATTGAGGATCTTTCCCACCATAGAGTGGTTGAGGTTGTGTGCGGTAGGATTAGCGATGGCGTCGATCATGAACATCTGATCCCACAGCATGTTGGAGTCTGATGGGTCAATGTTATAGTAGATGGAATTCTTCACCTTTGAGCAGAACTCACTGTGGGAATTCACACAAAACCAGACACCATTAGAGACCAGGAATATGGGGAAATACTTACAAAGAAGCATTGACTCGTTGCTCTCACCTGAAAATCTCTCCAAACTTGCTCTTCAGGTGACTGCAGGAGGTATAGAGGTCGTAGAGATAGGCCAGGATACAGCGTTCAGCTGAGGAACAGTCTGCAGGATTCACGCCAGACTTGACTACAATCCGCAGCCTGCCAAGAATGATACGATATATTCATCATTGTCCAAATAGCTTAAAGGATAAGTTCACGTCTGTGTTCTTTGGTTAAAAACTCCATCTCATTTTGTCCTCCAACTTTAAAATCATCCAACATCACAGTTTTACCTTTCTTGTAAAGGGCATTTGACTTTTTTTTTTGCATATTGGCTTTGTAAACACTGGGTCGGTACTTCCACCTATGTCATGCGTGCCCTTTCCAACATCACGGAATGAAGATGCGCATCGCAGAGCTAATGCTAGCTGAGCATTTGTGGTTAAAAAGTGTATATTCTTTTTTTTTTAAGAAAATGACCAATTGTTTCGCTAGATAAGACCTTTATTCCTCGGCTGGTATCGTGTGGAGCCCTTTGAAGCTGCATTGACTGCAATTTGGACCTTCAAATCGCTGACCACCATAGAAGTCCACTATATGGAGAAAAATCCTGGAATGTTTTCCCCAAAAACCTTAATTTCTTTGCGACTGAAGAAAGACATGAACATCTTGGATGACATGGGGGGGGGGGGGGGGGGTGTAAATTATCAGGAAATGTTTATTCTGGAAGTGAACTTATTCTTTAACGTCAATCAAAAAAAATATGTGATAGCAATATCCCATTGAGTGGTGGACATGAATAAGACATACCCATCGAAGACCTGTGCGGTCTGGTCAGGGTTGAGGATGAGGCAGGAATGGTATCTCCGCAAAACGGCCACGATACACAGACAGAGACCTGTAGTGTAACTGCCCGCCAGGTTGGAGGACTTCAGCAGGAGTTCTGCTTCCACCAGACTCAACTCATTCAGCAGCTACATAACACCACACATACTGAAGTTAATCACTTATAGACAAAGCAATAATACTTTTCTTCTACAAGCATTATATTAAACGAGAGAACATCTAGACCGCTAAACGGCCAGCAGCAAGGGAGGAAATCATTAAAACTATACTCACATTACAGACTATTTTAATGCATTCATAAGACCCCAAACAGAGAGTCAGAGATGATATTTTGGGATCAGCTGTCATACCTGTATAGCAAAGTCAATGAGGCCACTTATATTGAGCGAATACTCCATGAGGTCAAAGATGAACTGGATGTGTTGGACCAGTGGGAGGTGGTAGGACATCCCTAAGGCAAAGCTGGTGATCTGTTCCAGAACATTCCTGGACACCTGTGATAACCCAAACACTAGTATTACCCATCTGAACACCTGAATGACATCTGAATGCTAATGAGATTTGCAGACGGTCATGATTTACAGTGAATTTAAATGAGTAGGCTTGAATACACTATACAAATGTTGCCCAGGTTTACAGTCTGGAAATTCAGAGCCAGTCTGGAGATATTGGGCAGTTGGAATCAACAAATTTAGCAGAAAATCATGTTGTGCACAGACTTTAGATTTTTTTTAGCTCCAGACAGTAGCTACGTTTACATGGACACTTTTTGCTTCCATCGGAATTAATTCATACTGATTGACGAATCCGAACGTATTGTTTACATGAACGCTAAATAAAGTGATCGGGTTGATGTGATCATTTATATGTCACAAGCTTCTGATCGGATTTAATCGTTTGACATGCACACACTGCATGAATATTAACTATTAACTATTGTGCAGTGCTGCTTACTTTAGAAAGCAGTAAAAGTGCCCCTTCCCGTGCCCAAAACCAGTCGTCTGTGGATGAGAGTCTTAAACAAGGACTGGTGGGACGTTGTCCTGCTCCACTTCACATACGCTGAGTGAAAGCAGAGTTTTAGAATGACTGGACACCAGTGTTGGGCAATAACTAATTACTAGTAATTTAGTTGCTGTAATAATATTACTTTTTGCAGTAACTAGTAGTGTAACTAATTACTAATAAGATTTCAGTAATAATATTACAGTTACTATCCATAAAACAGCTTAGTTACTTTTGATGCCTCAACCCGCTGATTTAAAATCTAACAATCAAATAATTCCTAGATTTATTTTCATAATTTTCACGACTCGCACATGCATGTGATGCCCACAGTGCAGCAGGCGAGCTTGGAATATGGAAAAGCTTACATTCAGCAGATAGAAATATTACATTATATTGATTTTGTCAGGAAAAAAGATGATCTGAACACTGTTGTGTATGTTGTGGCTTTACTTTACTCTGGCATTACATCCCTCTGATCAACATGTGGTACACTATATTACTATAATAAAAATCTTTTTGGAAAATTAAACCGTTTCTAACAAACTTATGTGATTTGATAAAATACATAACGAAATATAATTGTATATATGGGTAACGGAAAAATTATTTCAAGCTACACATGACAGTTAATGAGATTAATACAACACTTCTGGCTTGAATGTCACTATCAATCACTATTGAGTGTTTATAATAACTTCTGACTGAGATCCAATGTGGATTTTGGTCAAATGATGAGGCAGAAATATGTTATTAGTAACATTCTAGAAGAATTATATGTAGAAGATACACATTTACAACTTCTGTGGGGCGTGAAGAAACAGTAATGTAACTAGTAGTGTAACTAATTACTGTTGCCAGAAAGTAATAAGTAAAGTAACAATATTACTTTTGAAAGGAGTAACTAGTAATGAGTAATATATTACATTATTTGAGTAACTAGCCCAACACAGCTGGACACTCATTTATGACACTTTTATTCACCAGGAAGAACAGCTCGTTCCACGCTATTTTTACGTCACTGCACATGCGCAGTACTTTCCAGTTTCGGTTTTGAATCCGATCAAGTGTTTACATGTCCTCTCATTCGGATTCAAAAGAAATAAACCACCCCTTACAATCCGATCGAAATTTTAATCAGATCTGGCCAATTCAATCCGATTGACGTGTTTATATGTGACTTTTTTATTCCAATTGTGATTTAGTCCTATTACGATCGGATTATTAGGGTCCATGTAAACGCAGCTAATGATTATATCCAGTTGGAGAGCAAACATGTTTGACATTTTTAAATTATTTTAGAATACAAATGTTTCATTGTTGTCATGCATCTCCTAGCAACGATGCGATGATTCTATGCGATTCTGTTGCATTCGGAATGACTAGAAAGTCTGGTTGTGTGATCCCCAGTTGGCAAGTGTATGATGCCTTATATTTTAAAAATGATTTAGAATTTAACATCTGTGTAGTTTATCCAGGCTTCAGTGCGGTTTAGGCAATCCTAACAGAGCTCACTGACATACAGAACTCTTAAAGGCACAATAGCAAAAACAACCTGTCAAGGCATAGTCACATTTTACATAGCTTGGCAAAATTTTGCTGGCAAATCCAGTCATTTCAATAGGAATCTATGAGATTGGGAGTTTCATGTGAGGACAAAATTTGTCCCTAAGCAGAATTTGCTCATGTTCAAGTTGGTCACACAAATCTGCCACATTGACCAAAAGAAAGCTGATTGGTGGACCTTCTTGCGAATTTATTGGATCTTTTGAGATCTTAAGTTATACATGTACTCATCTGTATTTTGTTTTGGTCTTGAGTTTTATCTTTTCTGTCACTTTATATTCTTTATGTAATTGCATAGATTGATTGATTTTTTTATTTACTTTCTCTCCTTTTTTTCTCTCCTTATCTTTTGACTCTAAACGGATCTTGGGCTTTATTGAAAATAGTTATCTTTTAAAATGTGTTATAAAAAAAGAATTAAAAAAAAGAAAAAAAAAAAGACAGCTGAGTGGTTGAAAGTACAATTTGGAAATTTGGATTTGCCTAATTTAAACCATATTTGAATCTGCATTACTGATTCTGTTAGTTTCCCGTTTAATACTGTGATTCTGGAGGGAAACTTCTGTGTGAGCACTGCTTCGTGCATTGTTACACTTTTGAGAATAGACCTTAATTTGCCACAAAATGCAGCTGAGATTTTGCTAATGTGACCAGCTGCACATTTAGAGTCAGAGAGAGGGTGAGTAAAAAAAATAAATGCTTTTGGTGCAATAAACTTGCATGCACATTATTAGTGCTACAAAAGTGTCTCACAGTTGAGTCTTTTGAAATATACTCCACTTTCTGAGAGCGTGATCAATGCATATGCACTACCTAGTGAACCCTTCTATTTAAGGAAAATAAGTATATGATGGGTTTAAGACACAAACTTGGGGAAAACAAACAATAACAGCAGTTCATTGATGGAAGTCTGGCTGACCTGAGAGGTGACCTGGTGCTGGTCAAAGTGTGAGAGGTGCTGGAATTTAGAGAAAATGTCTTCAGCGGTGGGAAAAGCCTCAGGTTTACTCCTCTTCCTCTTCTGACCTTCCTCACCTCCTGAGGAAAGAAAACAAAAGACAAAAATCAATGAATAGACAGCACACATGAGAGAGAGAGAGAGAGAGCCCTAATAGGATTTCAATAAGATGAAATACGGAGATCGCTATCAAAGCATAAAGTGCCCTCATCCACCATCCATCAGTCAACCACTGAGGCCACTCAGTCAAACACTTTTTCAGATTAAAAGCACAGAGCTGCCACGGGGTGACGGATCAGTGTTTTTGTCGTGCTTGAAATAGTAATAACTGTGGGTTGAGCCGTTTAATGTCAGGACCAAGGCTCAGGCTGCTGCGAGGGAAATAATGGGATGTTCAATTACACCTCCATTAAAAAGTAAAAGCAAACGGAGGGCTGCTCTTTCTGACCGAGTCGGCAGCTAAGCTTGAATATAATAAGACCATGATTGCTATTAGCATTGAAATAGGGTTACAGCTATGAATATTCAATGACAGCAACAGAGGTTCAGTGCCATGAAAGGCTGTTAATAATGGAGGAGAGTGGAAAAGGAGGAAAAAAAGACTAATGAAATTGAGCATTAATGATGAACGGTCTCGATTCGACCCTCGAGGAGAGACGCGATCTAAATGTGTCACTCAGAGCCGAAAGGTGAAGCTAAAGCACACAACTGCAGTCAAGACTGATTGTGACCGTCACCGTGAAGCACAAAATTATTTGTGTTACACACCACAGCAATAAAAGAGAATGTAAAGATCTCAGTAAACAATAGTTTGGTTGCTAAAAAGCTTCAAAAAAGATTCTTCAAATAAGTCAAATTTTGTGTTCCACAGATGAAATAACAGCATACGGGTTTCTAGCAACATAAGGGTTAATAAATTACTTCTTTGATTCCTTTGCAAATAAATCTCCAGAGAAATGACTAATATAGTCATCTGTCGGTTTGAGTGGTGACTCATTGCCGCACCTGTCTCTGCTGTACTCTTGCGGTTGAGAACCTTCAGGATGTCTTTGGTGATCTTCTTGATGGCGTGGCGAGCTTCATCTCGCTGTTTGCCAACCCCATAGAGAACCACCAGACGCTGGTTACACTCGTGACTTGCGCTCTCCTCCTGAACAACAACCAATTTAGTCACAATATTAGTCACGTACACTACCATTCAAAACTTTGTGATTGGTAAGATTTTTTAAAGGGGGGTCTAATGCTATTTCATGCATTCTGAGTTCTCTATTTTTTATTTTTTTTTATTTATTACAGGGACAATGCATATTAATAAACATTTCTGTCAATATGCCACAGTTAGCCAAATGGCTATTTTTCACCTGCAGTCCCTAGACAGATCTACACTGTTAAAGAGTTGAATTCTCGTGCTAAACATGGCCAAAGTTTCAAAAAAAGATTTGGATGCATGATGGAGTAATTCTGTGTCAAATACACTCCTTCCAGGTTCGTATAAGTTTCGGAAAGTTTCTTTTCGAGCATGACATCAGCACACACACATCAACCAGAGCGAAGCAAGAGCAAGCCCATCAACGTCATTGGCAGCGCTGCACAGGACTTGCTCAGGAAAAATGTCTCTAAAGGAGAGTGTTTTTGGATGTGAGGGAAAAGAACCCAGCAATAAAATATCCCAGTCACGAGTCGGAACCACAGATGGTAAGTGAAACTGCATCAAATTTCTTTCTTTTTTCAAATTTCTTTCTTTAAGTAATTTTTTAACTTTTATGCCTTTTTTATTTGACAGTAGAGTGGCAACAGGAAAGCATTGGGTGGAGAGAGGGGAGCAGGATCGGCAAAGAACCTCGAGATGGGAATCGAACTCGGGTCACCGTGAGCGCACTTGCGCTGTATGTCGACGCACTAACCACAAGGCTATTGGCGCTGACACTGCATCAAATTTCTATGTTTTGTTGGCAATCGCCGCGCAAGTGCTTGTGACTCTTTAGCTCTGCCCACAACACGCCTCCAGGAGGTCTGCTGTTTTCGGAGAGAATCGTAAAGCTGTATCTTTCTATTATAAATATGATAAAACTAAAGACTCTTTGGAGATATGAAGGATGCAATACTACTCTATAGGAACTCAAGATTAACATGAGATTGGGTGAAACTGTGTGTGCTATGTCCCCTTTAATGAGACTTTTATGCTCAACAAGTCTGCATGTATTTGATCAAACAAACAGCAAAATCAGTAATGTTGTGAAATTATTCCAATTTAAAATAACTGTTTTCTATTTAAATATACTTTAAAATGTAATTTATTCCTGTGATCAAAGCTGAATTTTCAGTATCATTACTCCAGTCTTCAGTGTCACATGATCCTTCAGAAATCATTCTAATATGCTGCTTTTGTGCTCAAGAAACTTTATTATTATCAATGTTGAAAACAGTTGTGTTTGTGGAAACCCTGAAGGAAAACCTTTGCTACTTAAAAGAAAGAGACCCTTGTTATTTACTAACGGTGACCGTTTTGGGACCAATTCTCACTGTTAACTAGCATGCGTATTACTAGCATATTGGTTGTTTATTAGTACTTCTAAAGCACATATTAATGCCTTATTCTGCATGACCATATTTTGTATCCCTTAATCCACCCAATACCTAAATTTACAGCTACCTTACTAACTATTAATAAGCAGCAAATTAGGAGTTCATTGAGGCACAAGTTGCAGTTAATAGTGAAAATTGGTCCCCAAACTATAGTGTGACCTTATTAACACATCTATATCTATCTTTGTTGTGAAAGCATCATTTCCTATCAGTCCTGTGTGAGCTCACCTGAGGAATGGGGAAGTGGGTGGCGTACTGTATGTGGCGGGGCTGCTCGTAAACCAGCGGGAAGGCCGGGTCCATGCCCTTATCCTTGGCAGTGTTTTTGCTCTCCTGCTCTGAGCCAGGTTTCTCCGGGGAAGGGCTTCCCTTCGACTCACAGTGCATTGGAGGAGAGAACATCTGCTGAAGGTTCAGATGACAATACATTTAGTCAATGACCTCGGTTAGCAAACATCAGGTACCATCGCTATAAAACAGACAAGTGTAGTGAAATACTTTCTCCAACCTCATCAAAGTTAGCGCTCGAGTTGTGATCTATCTCCATTGACTCGGACATACCAGTATCCTAAAAAAACAAATATAATAGCAATAAAGTATGACTTCATCCAACCAATCATGATCCACCACATTGTGACCAAAAAAAAAGCTACTTGCCTCCATTTTAACACTGCTTCCTGTATCCTGCTCTTTGCGCTCTGATTCATCAGAGGGTTCGTCGCTGGGGGAACGTGGGCGGGGCAGATGGGAGTCGGAGGCCAGGTCACCACGGGAGATGAGGGTGCACATGTAGATGTTGTGTGAGAAGACGTCATGACGGATGAGCTCGCAGAAGAGGAGCACGAGATTGGAGAACTCCACTCGCTCGCTCTCGTTCCCGGGCTCAGCTTCACAGACACACAGAGAAACAAAGATTTAGTTCATTCATACCGGATTTAAAAGCGTAATCCATCTCTAAAGTGGTTAATGGAACTGGAAAGATATTTATTTAGTGCTGTCAAACGATTAATTGCATCTAAAATAAAAGTTTGTGTTTGCACAGTGTGTGTGTATACTGTGTGTATTTATTATATATAATAATGAATACACATACATACATGTATATATTAAACAAATATTTCTATGTATATGTATATTTATATAGAATTTATATTATATATAAATACTTTATATACAAATATAGCATATCTTTCTTAAATATATACATGCATGTGTGTGTATTTATATATACAGTACACCAGTGTTAATTTCGTTAAAGACGACGACGAAAAATAATCGTCAACGAACCTTTTTTCTGTGACTAAGACGAGACATTGACGAGCTAAAACTAATATCTGATGATAAAAACTATGACGAAATGTATGCCACGTCTTCGTTAACAAGACGAGACGGGACTAAAATGTTATTTGAGGACTACCGGATATTCAAAATACATCCTATAGGTTAAGTTAAAGGTGCTGTATGTAGGATTTTGACTCTGCTAAAGCATAAAAATACCATAATATGCTTGCAGACATTTAGGAAACATGTTAAGTTAACATACTTGTTTATCTGAAAAACAATGCTACAGTCAGTTATTCTCCTTTGAAAATGTGCGGTCCGGCCCGGAATGTCTGTGTTTGTTATGGTTTGTGAAACCCGCCCACTGCCAGTTTACCCAATTGTATTTCGGCACCCCGGGTTGCCAGTTGCCGGAAAACAGTATTTAATTTAATTCATTGTCATGTGCGCTCGTTCCTGTTGGTGTCGTTAATCTGGCATCCTGCGCATGCGTCAAATCTGAGGAGGAGGGGCTGGTGAAAAAAACCGTCTCCAATATTTTGAATTTGGACTGCAATACCTAGTTCAACCGCTGGGTGTCAATCCTACATACAGCACCTTTAACTGTCTTGTCTTTCAAATTGTGCGTCTCTGTCATTGGATTGCAATCAGATGAGGGGCGTTCGCATATCTAGTCTCAGTTTGGCAGCCGCAGCAGACAGAAACGCTACCAAAACGCGAACTAGCGATCTGAAACAATGGCATCCGCACCCGAAGGGTTAGGGACATGGTGACCAGACGTCCCGTTTTTCCCGGGAGTCAATTCGTTGTCGAATAACTTATTATGAAGGCGGGATAGACGGAATCGCGCTGATAGAAGTGCTCTTTCTCTCTCGCGCACGCTCCACTTCTTCAGTTCTCATACAGCGCACGATCAGTTCTCAGTGCTCAAATACACACACAGCAGTCCAAATGTCTGTAGAGTATCTCATGTAAATACAGTCGGTTATGGCTTAAATGAGCGTATAACAGGTGGCTGAAAACTCAATGCGTGCCAGTATTACATGCATACCTTCTGTCTTAAAGGGACAGCGTTCCTAAATAAACACCTATCTGTGTCATCAATGTTAACCAACAAAATATGTTAAATAAATGTATACTTGTTAAGTAAACCTACTGTATCTGAAAAATGAGTTTAATTTGTATTTCTACCAAAAAATGAAAATTAATTCCAGTTTTTCCAAATTCAATCCTTGATTCAAATTTCTCATATACTTAATTGATTTGGTCTAAAGAGAGAAGAATTAATGACTATTTTTGTTTGAATACTACATATAAAATAGCTACCGAAATAAATGTTGGTAACTGCAGTTTGACTAAAAGTTGACAAAAAATGCAATGACTTTTCGTCGACTAAAACTAGACAAACTATGAAAGACTAAAATGACTAAAATGTGACTAAGACTATTAAGCATTTTCGTCTCAAGATAAAGACTAAATCAAAAATGCCTGCCAAAATTAACACTGCAGTACACACACATATACTGTGCAAACACAAACTTTTATTTTGGATGCGATTAATCGTTTGACAGCCCTAGTTTTAATGCCATATCAGCAACAATGGCTATATTCAAGGCAACATTAACTTCATTAATTTCAATACATCATTTGCAATACAATTTCTTAAGAAGCAATCACTATACAAAAACATACAAGTAACAACAATATTACTGATAAAAATCATATAGAATCTTTACATTTAATCAATGATAAAAATAATTCTAAAATTCTTCCAGGAGAGACCTTTTTAAAAATGTCTTTTAGTATATTTTCTGAGTAAAAACATTGTCCAATATCATTTAAAATTGGACATTCTATTAAAATATGTTTTACACAAAACAATTATTATACAACTCACAAACTGGTTTCTCTTCCCCTTTCAATAAATATGAATGAGTGAGTCTTGAATGTCCAATTCGACATTTTATATGTACAACCTGGCCATATCTATTTTCAAAATAATAATTACTTCTTTCATTTACTACTGGATTCACCTAGGAAAACCCTACGGATGCTTAAATATGAACTCACTGAGCACAGGAGCTTGTGTGTCCAGGAACTGCAGTAGGACGTCCTGGAAAACAGGCAGAGTGGCAGCAGACAGAGACCCTGAGGACACGGAGCCCTTCTCATCCACGACCTCCGACTCTCCACACCGCTAAAAACACACAGGAACATATCACTGTGAAAACTGTGCAGCTGGATATAATGAAGCCATATTCATAAAATACGGTTGTGCCGATAGACGATAGTATCATGTATCGACGATACTGTTGCTGATGCCCTTGACTATAGCAAGAAGATTATTATTATTATTTATTGTCCATTTACTCATCATACAGTGCAGATAGCTTCACTGATTATAACGGGAGTGTTTTTAAAGAGCATATACTCGCTCTAGATTATGTTCTTTGGTAATGCAAATGTTCTTTGCTGTTTTCTGTAGCTGCTTTTTGAAAGACTGAGGAAAATGTAAGCATTATAATTAGTAACTTACAATGTTTCTATTACATTGTTATCATGTTAAATACAAATTTAGGCATATTTAAAGCATTTGGCTGCTTTTAGCATTACGCTGGAGTTACACTGGCAATGAAACTAAGTAAGTAAATAATTAAATAAATAAGCATGGTAATATCATGTATCGGCGACCTCACAGGCTGATAACAGGGCAACATGACAATTGAGCATATGGCCCAACACTAATTAATAATGGAAAATAATGGTTCCCAACAGCACCTCTGCCTCAATCTCCGTCTGCCTCTTCTCCAGGAGTTTGGCCACCACCATGGCTCTGTGCGGCCCTGACCTTTTACAGGAAACAGCCCACTCACACAGCAGGGTCACCACCGCATCGTCGTCTGGACTCATCTACAGTTACCAGCACATTATACATCAAACATCAGATCCAGCTAAAACACCTTGCTATTATATCATTAGTAATACATAGTTATTACATACTAATTACATTGTTACAATAAAGTTGGTGAACAGCTGTCTAAGCATCACAACACTTATTATATGTCTGATTAAAATGAATAACTGTCCATTATTAGTACACTACCATTCAAATATTTGGGGTTAAAGATTTTTTTAATGTTTTTGAAGTCTTGTATGCTCACAAAGGCTACATTTATTTGATAAAAAAAATACAGTAAAAACAGTACAATCGTGAAATATTATAACTTAAAATAACTGTTTTCTATTTGAATGTATATTAAAATATAATTTATTCCTGTGATGCAAAGTTGAATTATCAGCATCATTACTCCAGTCTTCAGTGACACATTATCATTCAGAAATCATTACAATATGCTGATTTGCTGCTCAAGAAACATTTCTTATTATTACCAATGCTGAAAACAGTTGAGCTGGAAACCGTGAGATGTTTTTTTATTCTGTTCATCAAAGAATCCTGAACAAATATTTATTTGAAATAGAAATCTTCTGTAACACGAATGTCTTTACTGTCACTTCTGGTCAATTTAATTTCCTATTACTTTCACTTTATATTAATAATAATAAAAAAATTCTTACTGACCCCAAACCTGTGAAAATCAGTGAAACCCCATAACAACAAATTAAAAACACAATTGTCTGTACCTCTTGTCCATCTTTGCTCTGTCCTGAGCCAAAGATCCGGTTATACAGCGAATCCAGGGAATTGCTGAAGTCAGATTTCTCAAAGCTGTGGTTATCCAAAACCTCCAACGTATGCAGAACCCGGCTGATGGTGAAACCTATCGGACACACCACGGATCATATATTACACAGGCTTAACCAGGATAAAACAAGTCCTGTCCATACGGAGTAGGGCTGCATGATTAATCAAAAAGAAATTGAAACCGAAATTTAGATCCTCTAACAGACGTAATTTTCCCATGTCGGTTATTTCATTTTTTTTAATCCTATTAATACTTTCCCCTTAAAAACATAGTACTGCGTGTGTAGTCGGTGCTATACGGACATGTATGTCTTTGTGCGCTTTGTCCTCTCAGATTTCATCAAAAAATATCTTAATTTGTTTTCCGAAGATGAACGAAGGTCTTACGGGTTTGTCACGACATGAGGGTGAGTAATTAATGACAGAATTTTCATTTTTGAACGGCCAGTAAGAACCTAGAGTAAATACTTGACAGGACAAGATCACTGAGATGGTGCCATGCTCTTTCACTTAATCAGCAGTGCTCGATTTACATTCATTATTTAAAACATTTGTTTACAGGAGATCCAAGTTATAATAATAATAATAATTCATTACATTTATATAGCGCTTTTCTGCTTTTTCTAAGCACTCAAAGCGCTCTACATTGTGAGGGGGGGTATCTCCGCGTCATCATTTATCATTATCATTTTCAGTTATCATTTTCTACTTTTCACATTGCATTATTTAAAATAACATTCACTTACAAAAGATACAAGTTTTTTTTCTACTTTTCACCTGACGATATTTAATGTATTTTGTTATCAAGATATGCTGGTTATTTCCTACTTTTAACATGGCAATATTCATTTATTTTGTTTGCAAAAAATGAAAGTGTAATGAAAATTATTTTCTTTTCTTTTCTTTAAGGAAACTTGCTTTTTACAATAAAACTGAAATGCGACTTTCATAAGACGTCTTATTTCAAGCAAGCTTTGATTTCAATTGTTCGAAATATTCAACAAATAAGCATAAATAGTTTGTTTCCTTCGATTATTTTAAAATCACAAAGATAAGAAATGCACTCTTTCATTAGAAAAAAAATCGCACATTTAATAATTAAGTATATAATTAAGTATACACAGTACAAACTATGAAGGCAAAAAAATATTATATATATATATATATATATATATTCTTTTAAATAATCGTTCAATAATCATAATCGAGGTAAAGTGTTCAATTAATCAAGGTTCTGATTTTAGGTCATATTGCCCAGCCCTAATACTGAGATGCTGAAGATCTCATTCATGCCCACCTGCTGTTGTCTCCTGACACTTATCGAAAGACCAGCGAAACTCCACCGCCTGTCCTCTCTCTTTGATCTGCTCTTCAATCTCCCTCACCTTGGCACGAACCTGAGAAACATCACATCCCTTTAGATGAAGTGCTGTGATCAGATGAAGTACCAGCAGATCAGATCATGTAAAATCAAGAAGTCAAACCTGCTGGTTAAAGCTGCTGTTGCCCCCCGGCATGGGCAGGTTCGAGGGGGCGATTGGCAAAAGGATCTAACGGCGAGCCGGTCTTATTACGGCTATCTGTCAGAGAGTAGTGCCAGACCAGTGCACTGGGACAACACAACACGATACTCTACAGATGGACAAACAGAATAATACCAGTGTCAAGAGAAACTCAATGACTGGAATCAGAGAAATGCAGCTGGAATGACTAGAATATGTATGCCATTACCTGCAGCATGCAGCTGAGTCCAAACACCACGGGCCTGTGCTGGGGGCAGATGTAGAAGTCTGTGAAGGGGGTTTGGGGCTGGTTGCCCCCTGCAGGCTGGGAGGTTGGGGTCGGAGGCAGAGCGTTCCCTTGCTGTGCTGAAATGCCGTGTGCTGGGTGTCCGCCTGGACCTGGTCCGAGACTGCCATCGCTCAGCAGCAAATTGAGCCGGCGTGTGCAGAAATACGCCAGCCGTCTAGATAAGTAGGCTGACTGCACAAACTCTCCCGAGTACTGAATAAAATAAAGACAGAGGTCAAAATAATCACAATCCATTCTGAAAACGACCATGTCAAGACAGACTCAATTCTTTATGGGTTCTCTGCCCTGACTTTGGGAGAAAATCTGCAGAGATCTCTGGTAAAATTGTGTTAAACTAAGCTGAACGTATTATACTTTTATTGTTCATGTTTGTTTGGGTAAACATGGGTAAAATTGAACAAATTGGACATCACTGGGTGGATTTTATATTTTTAATACTTCGAGTTACAGGCACATAAACTTTGAAAAAATATTATTTATGGCACTCATACAGAAATGCAAAAGTTTTGACAGGGAAACGAGGTACATTTCTAGTTTCAAAATCATTTGTTCTTCAGAAATTCTTCTTTAAAAGAAAAAAGTATCAGCTGAATGCAAAGTGAAACCAAATTTGGTTTCTGGCCACTGAAAATGTGTACAGTTTTACATTTTACTCCATATTTAGATCCCAGTATCTCTGGAACTGAACATACAGGGCCTTAAAAATGATGACAAGAGGAAAGTTTGTTCAGACCCTAAATCTAAAAGGGTATTAAGATATCTTTGATATAGGTCTTTGAGTTACAGGCATGCAAACTTTGGAGAAAAAAACTCAAGAAGTAATTTCCCCCATATTTGAACTGTCACTATTGGCATATAATGCAACAAAGATTACTAAAGTCAACAGATTTTACTAATAAACCTACAATATCTGTGTTAAAATAACAATGATGCTGCCATCTTTCTGAAGTCATTTTTACCATCCTGTAATTTGGCTCTGAATCTCAGGTGAAAATTGTCATTTTGACCCTCTTCTACTGGATTACTCCATAAATATACATCCATGACATTTAATATTTTGGCTCTTTTCTTCATTTATGTATTACTTTCACTTGATTTTTTTTTTTAACAAACTCAAAAATTTGAGCCGGGGACCTCTGCTTGAGTTGACACGGAATGACTCAAACATTAACTGAAATAAAATAAATACATTTATTAATAATTAATTATCGATTTAATGTATTAATAATTAATTTATTAAATATATATATATTTTTTTTTTTATATTATTATTTTTTTTATTTCAGCTAGTTGCCAAGGCAATATTTCTCATATTTAAGTACTAAAATAACTAAAACGAAAAACTAAAACTTAAAAAAAAAACTATATAAAAAACTAAAAGATTTGACTGAAAACAGAAAATATTTAAAAAAAATGATTCACAATAGAATTAATAAACTAGCATACCAATGATTAAAATATCAGCCCAATAAACAATTTTGCAATGTGTAAATTTAGTTGAAATATGTAATCCGTTTAAACACAAAGGGTCAGGGAGTGTGCAGACCTGCTGGGGTCGTGCAGCGTCATGCTGTGTTAACTGACCTGTAACAGGATTGGCAGCAGGAATCGCAGAAGCTCGTCCTCTCCAGGTCTGATCTTCTCAAAACACTCCAGCACCCAGGTGAGGAACTCATGTCTGTCTAACATGCCATCCTGTTACACATGTACACACACACAATAAATCATCCCATCAACATACACAAAAACACTCCCCTTTTGATAAATGACTTAAAAATGGTAACAGTGGGCAGTATGACATATCTTTAATATGGCATGACAAGTGATAGTATCGATTTGGGAGATAGGCGAAGATATATTAAAAATCTCTTATCATAAAAATATCATTTTCTCTGGCTTACTTAAATCCTTTTAAAAGACTTTGGATCCCTTTTTGGACTATATTAAAGGCCTACCTTTTGCACCTGTAACTGGCATTGTCATCTGTTAGAAGGAAATTATTTTTTCCTTTTTATTGTTTTGTTTTTGCTATTTACTTATATATTAGTTCATTATATGTATTTTATTTCTCTTATTATTTATTTATTGATTTTCTGTACATCTGAGTTAAAATGAATGGGGGGATTGTGGAAGGGATTAATAATGGACATATCTTACGGTTTATCTTGTTATCATTATTTCAATCTGCATTGTCACATAAAATACCAATAAAAAGATTTGATGTAAAAATATCTTCATTTGTGTTTCAAACATAAACAAAAGTTATGGGTTTGGAATGACGAGGGTGTATAAATGATGAAATTTTCTTTTTTGGGTGAACCACCCCTTTAAAAACGTAATCTTTGTGGGACATAACTCCATGTTTCTTTTTGTTGCACTCACTTACAAACTGACAGCCCTCTGTATTACATGAAGACAGCAGCACTGCATCTGTAAATAAAACTGGGCCCGCCTACCTGAAACATGAACATGGCCAGTTTCTCGTTGTACTCCCACTGTTTCATGGCGGTTTCCACCTCAGCAGGAGGAGCGGGCAGAGGAGACCCACAGCCCTGGCTGGGAGACTGTCTGTAAAACTCTGCCACCTTCTGCAGCTGCTCCCACAGGTATTTAGTAATTATCTGAGTCCATTCTGCAGAAGCCAGATAAAACCAGTGAGACATTGCAGCACAAAGAGGACATTTAACAGCGTTGCATGTTCAATAGAGCCGAATTATTATACGTGCATATAGAGCGATGCACAATAACCACACTAACCTATGCAGGGGTCAATGACATGCCTCTTCTTCACCTTGGTTTCAGTTATGGCAGCGTGATACGCACATGTCATTTTAATCATCCAAGCAGATCGCATCACCGGCACAGAGTACTTGGCAAGATAGCCAAACACTTCCTCTTTCTTGCTGAAGATGGGAACCTAGTGCACACACACAGCAATTAGTCTAATGCAAAAGCCAAGATTAAAAACCATTTGACCTTGTAATGTGAAATGCAGTAATGCTTAGAAGTTTTTGTGTGCTGTTAACAGCATGTTCTGGATCTGCACAAGTGATCCGTTCAGAGTTTATACACAGCAGCATGGCAAAAGCCAACCTTTTTAGCGAGCTGAGTTAAGGGTTTGGTCCCGGCCAAGTCTGTGAACCAGTTATTAATGGAGCTCTGCGACCGTGCTGTGACGAGCCAGAAGTTGTCCTTCTGATTGACCTGCGGCTTCCTCTTGCCAGTGTCTGGAAATGTGTTGCAGCGTAACTTCTCTGCAATGATGCTGCTGAAGTTTGAGCTGATCTGAAAAGCAGAAGGTAACAGGAATACAAATGAGGTTGGTTGAGGTTTTAACACCATGCCAGCTTCCTTGGTTATTTTCATAGTGAGTAACAAGTTGAAATAGTATTAAAAGGGCAATTTAAAAAACATGTCAGGTTTTTTATACTTCAGATTTAGATTTATTTAGATTACATTTTTAGATTAAAAATGGATTCATGTTTTACTTAGTTTCTTTTATATACATTTATTCATTCACTCATTATCGTATAATAATTTGTAAGGTTCCATTTAATCAGTTTATCATTTATAATAATAATTTAAACCATCTGTATACTTGTTTCATTAATTAGCCATTTATATTATTTTATTTGTATATTATTTTCCATTTGTTGTTTTTAGATTAGTTTTTTAATGTCACAGGACGCTGTTGTGAAGCAGTAATTTTCCATTACTATTGCTTGTGGTATAATAACGCTTGTTAGATTTGTGCGGGTCAGATGAAGTCTTAGCACTGAAACATGCACAAATAAGATTATTTAATAAACTCTGCTCATTTTTTACCATCATTACATTATCTCCTGCTTTTGCTCTTCTCTGTCTTTACTCAGTAGACTTCTCAGCTGACTGAAGATTAATACAGTTTTGGGTACCAGACAACTAAAAAAAAAAAAAATATCTGTGATATTGAATATCTGTAAGGGTCCATTTGTTCGTTCCTTAAGATACCACAATGACCAGATACCCGACAAAAACAGACACAGTTCTGTGTTTCCGACAATTTGTAAAAGAGTGAGGATTTGACTGATAAAGTGTATGTATGCAGATAACCTCTGCACTGATAATCTTACCTTTGAAGGGTTGAAATTGACATTTTTAGCGCTGCCATGCTCATCGCCTGAAACAGCTGGCTGGTTGTTAAATCCTTGCTTGACGTTCAATGCCGTCAACTCATCCTAACCATGAGAGAGTGATAGTTTCAGTTATTAAATGACTCATGCATGCATATCCCATTCTCATTTCATTGTGCTGGAGGTTAACGTTAATCAAACGCCAGAGACTTGATCACTCATTCATCCTAATAAACTCTCAAAATGCATCAAGACGACAAACACTGAATTCAGACAGAAAAATCTGCAGGTGCCATTATAACACATCACATGCAATGCTGAAAAATATGACTTATGATGGACTCTATATAACGAAACAGATATTCAAATATACTTTCATATGTATTTTCTGTTGCTTCTGTTTGCTAACAATTGAGACTGTGTATAGCTAAACAGCACCTAAAGGCATTTTAGGCATCATAGGCACGTACATAATTTCTTTGTTTTTTCCTTGCATGAATAGATCATTAATGTACAAAATGCTTTACGAACCCAGAAATGTTGTCTAGCTAGACGGCTTGCTAGGTTTTATAACACATCAATTCACAACACAAGGGGTTGTCAACAAACATCCACATCCCGACTGTACTACAGTAACGTTACTAACAGGCTATTGGGATTGTTTACATCTTTAGTATTTATTTGCAAGTAATATAGCTTTATTTATTTCTTAAAATACATAAAGTAATGATTAATAAGGGTTGTAGGTTTCATATGAGGCCCTTTTAAACGGCACTGTAACGATGAAAGGGCTTTAAATAAAAGGCACGGTAAATACAGATTCTCAAATCATTTTTAAAGCTGGGTTTCACAAATAAAATGACCCTTTCTACTCTCTAACCATCTGCAATAACAACCACAGGTGAAGACCGAAATCATTTGAGGCATAAATGTTGTTTTTCTGTCCAGCTAACCGAGCCGTTGGGTTTCATTGTTATTGGCCGTTAGCTGACGGCGGGGCCTGATCTCAACAGCCCTGAAAAACACACTTTAATTCGCTATTTAAATAATAAATGTCGTAACAGCGGAAGAGAAAAAGTCGTCTAACCTCCTTTTGCTTCGGGTCCTGCGGATAGACGTCCGGAGGACCGAGTCTGGGCCGTTTAAGAGGCCTGTTTTCGTAGCTCAGAATGCCGAAGGCAGCCATCATCCCCGCGGCATGTCAGCCGGTGTGTGGCCGATCCTGAGCGCTGCTTCTGCGGCTAGAGCTCCGCTGCTTCACCCGCTGCTTCCGCTCCGACGAGAATGATGGGTAAATACGAGACAACATAAAAGTCCCTCCAGTACAACAAATGGAGCTTCTTTGATGCATTTTTTTATTGCAATCTTTAGAACAACGAACATGCGAAGGCAATAACATAAAAATATATATAATAAAAAACAAAGACAATTAAAAAAAAAAAAAAAATAGGACAAGCAATAAGAAATTCACATGTCTATAACAAGTGCGAATAGTGACAAATTATTCAAATAATATATTTAAGGTTTCAAAATAATTTTTTTTTTTTTGCTTTGTTATTTCTTGTTTATTTTCATTTTTATTTTAAAACGAGTACTTTTTTTCACTGCCTGTTTACATTTGTGGATGAAGAATTTTCCATATATAATGAGTAAATTCACTATATACCATATTTTGAAGTCAACAGTATGCTCATAAGAAATAAAACATTTTTATTTGAGTTGCAATTCAATCTTAGTATTTTGTTTAACAAAAAAAGCCAAATCACACCAAAATATTTTTGTATAAATACAATCAAAAAATAAATGGACAATACTCTGTTTCCTCTTTACAGAAAACACACTTCAAGTCAATGTTTTTACAAAACTTTGCAATAACCTGTTTTACATGATAAATATGATATACCTAATTTTATTTGTGATACAAAAACATCTGGAGATCTTAAAGGTCTCTTTCCAGTTGGAATCTTGAAATTGTGATCTTCAAAAACCAATGACTAAAGGAACATTTTTACTTGTTATATCAGGAGGTCCCACAGTGTCATTGTGGTTAATTTGCTTTGTGTTGTTTTTGATGAATGATCATATTAGCAAATGAAAAATGCTTTTGAATTTTACTGTTCAGGATGATAAAAGTCCTAAGTGAGTGCCATGGATAATGAGTAATTTTTCATACATGATGTTTATATAACGTTTGTCTTTATATAATGTATGCCATGTCAAAAAAAAGTCCAGACAGGTAAAATAACAAGTCAAGTCGAGCTTTATTGTCATTCTGCTACATGTGTGGACATATAGTGGAACGAAATGTCGTGTCTCGCAGGACCACGGTGCTACATACCAGATAAACATAAGATAAACATACAACAATGCAGGTATAAGAAAAACAATAGAGCTATAAAACAGTTAACCATCTGACTATACATATACTATAAATACTATAACTACTATACATAGTTGACTACACATACACAAACAGACTGTACAAAAACTTTACATAAATACTGTACATGAAATTGTGCAAAAGAGATATTTGTACATGAAATTGTGCAAAAAAAAAAAAAAGTTGTACATTAAATTGTTGTGCAGAAGAGAGATTTTGTGGGAAGCAGCGCATAGTGCAAAATGATTTTGTAGTGCAATGCACAAGTAAACATATATTATCCTATTGAGTCTTTGTAGCAGGGAGTGTTTATAGAAAGTGTCTAGTGTACATATAGTGGGATGAGTGTGTTACTACAGGTGGTTTGTATAGCCCACTCACCTGTGTGTAGCACACTCAGAATTGCACTTAGGAAAATTGTCAACAGTTTTAATGAGTTGGGGGGGGGGGGCTGAGGTGTTCATGGTTTCAAAGGGGGACAGGGAGATTGGAGTTAAGAGCTCTCACAGCCTGGGGGAAAAAGCTGTTGAGCAATCTGACAGAGCGAGCTTTGATACTCCGGTACCTTCTACCTGATGGCAGGAGCTGGAAGAGGTTGTGGGAGGGATGGGTGGGGTCCTTTACGATGCTGGAGGCCTTGCTGGAGCATTGTGCAAGGAAAATGTCCAGGATGGAGGGGAGAGGGGCACCGATGATCTTTGTGGCAGTGTTCACTGTCCATTGTAGGGTCTTGCGGTCAGCAGCACTGCAGTTCCCATACCAGACAGTGATGCAGGTGGTCAGCACACTCTCAATGGTGCCCCTGTAGAATGTGGTGAAGATGGGTGGAGGCAGACTTGCCCTTTTCAGCCGGTGGAGAAAGTGGAGGCGATGTTGTCCCTTCTTTTTGAGTGACGTGTCGTTGGTGGTCCAGGTGAGATTCTCTGTAATGTGCACCCCCAGGAATTTAGTGCTGCCGACTCTCTCCACAGTCGAGCTGTCGATGGTCAACAGAGTTTCTCCTGAAGTCCATCACAACCTCTTTTGTCTTACCCACATTGAGGGACAGGTTGTTAGCACCACACCATTCAACCAGCTGTGCCACTTCCTCTCTGTAGTGCGTTTCATCGTTGTTTCTGATGAGGCCTACCACAGTTGTGTCATCAGCAAACTTGATGATGTGGTTGGAGCTGGACTTGGCAGAGCAGTCGTGAGTCAGGAGCGTGAAGAGCAGCGGGCTGAGCACACAGCCTTGTGGGGCACCTGTGCTCAGTGTGGTAGTGCTGGAGGTGTTGCGGCCGACACAGACTGATTGAGGTCTTGCAGTTAAAAAGTCAAGGATCCAATTACAGAGGGAGGTGTTAAGGCCCAGCAGGTTTAGTTAGTGGATGAGCTGTTGTGGGATTATTGTGTTGAATGCTGAGCTGAAGTCGATGAACAGCATTCTTACATAAGAGTCTTTCTGTTCCAGGTGAGTAAGAGCTAGGTGGAGAGTGGTGGATATTGCATCATGAAAAAAATTGACTCTGACAAGAGCTATTAAAACACACACACACACACAAAACCATTAAATGTATAAATATAATCTTTATTCAATAAAGCATTTTTTTTATAACAATCATAAAACAAGTGTTTGTAAAACAACCACAAAACTATAATCTCTGAATCATAAAGAACAAGGCAACTCTTAATGATTAGCATATCTAAGTTTGTGAACCGATTTCTCTTCATCTTGATATTTCCAAGATAAATATCTTAACAGATACTGCACGGTATGGCATACATATATATACAAAAATATACTGTATATAGACCCAAATTCTTGCATAATCATCAGGTACCTAAATGTGCAATTTTCATCCGGAAAAAAATAAAAACAACCAAGTCATCCATTCCTTAAGAGATCACAAAGTGTAGTCTTGATATGAAGTAGTACAGGCACTCCTCAAGAATGAATGAGATATTTAGCATTAATATCTTCCCAGCCTCCACATGTGCATGAAACTACCTTGATTTCAAACATAAATTAAAGTCTCTTTAGATTGCATGAATCTTCTGAGAATATAATCAACCCAGCATAATGAAAAACATCACAACAGATGTGATATAAGATTACTCAGAAATATGCACTTAGAATACAAATAAGAACAGCAATGTCTCGTTGAATTATTGCAAGAACTCACATTGCACATTTTTGTCACTAAAACACTATTTGCACAATGCTTTTGACAGATATCTGCCAAATATGTAACAGCAGAGGCACAAAACTTACACAGTATGAGTAACAATGAAAGCACAAGGAAATAATATAAAATAATTCTAATAAAAATAAAAGGTTTTGTGCTGATGTCTGGAATGATTGATATGTGTGACTGATCTGAACGTCATCTTTGGTTGGATTTGTATGTCTGAAAATGTCAGATACAAATAAGGCAAATCAACAGGTTACCTTATGGTCGATACATATCTTGCATGCATACCTTTATAAAGCAAAAAAAATGCTGAACGACAGGAAAACAAATACATTATCCGTGTGCAAAATGTACGTCTACCAAACACAGGTAGAAGGGAGTCATGTATAAGAAACGCACTCCATCAACACTTCAGACTGACTCCAGGAGTCCAGATGCTTCCGCAGCAGGCAGGATCATTCAGCCGGGTAACACAAATAAAGTGCCATCAACATGACTGTTCCCACTGGAAGGATCTTCTTCATGACATCAAACACTATATAGTCTCTCTGTGTGCTAACTATAACAATATCATCGTCTTAAAATACAACAAACAAACCGTCAATCTCAGTTTGAGCAGCTTCAAGGATTTCAATCTGGTGTGAATCTGGAGGAGCTCTGCTCTCTCTGGAGGCTCTGTGTTTTCAGTGCCTGCTTACTTCTTAGGGGTGACTAAGTGTTTCTTCTGCTGCCACCATCATGGCACGAAAACGTGAGTTTTCATCGGCCAGCAGGCTTGAAGGGGTGTCAAACTCCAAAATCTATTTCAAAGACAACAAGATGTCACATGAACATGACTTTGTCTTACTGTATATAATCCATACTGTAAATATAGGCAGTATTTTGACACAAAATATCAAACCAAGTGCAGTCTCTAAACAAATGACACGTTAAGATTTTATAATACTCACTTTACTGTTCTGAGTCAGTTATTCTACACATGAAACAAATCCATCAGATAAATGTACTAACACTTTGAAAACATAACACTGTTAAACATTTAATTGCAACTGCATATGTTAATGTTAGTTTGACAGCTCTCTCTCTCTCTCTCTGTTTATGCACTGTAGATAGAATTAAATGTTTAACACAATTATGTGTTTATTATGACATTTATCTAATTCATTATGCTCTGTGAGATTTTTACAGCCTGCACCTTTGGGTCTGATTATCACATCAAATATAAACATGAACAATGCAAATTCTTCAAACACTTTAACTTATTTTGTACAGTACATCTATACTTTTATTATTTAAAAACTAACAAACTTGTGTTTTGTGGATGTTTTTCCCCTAAAAAGTGTGATTGAGCTGTTTCTTATAAATGGCACTTGGTTTAATGTTTTGTTGTCTATGCACTTAAACACTTAAACATAATGGTGAGCGATATTGACAAAAAAAGATCTCAATATTTTTGGGGGATTTTGTCGATATCAGTAACTAGACAATATTTAGCTGTGTGTGTTTTTATGCTGTAATTTAGGCCTGTCGTGACTCCCAAAGTTTTTCATATTCATATTATATTATGTGTGATTTTTAGCTCACAGCAGTGACAGAAATAACATGTTCATTAAGGTGTGATATTTGCCACCTTAAATTGATTTCTAGGGATATTTTTACATTTTTCACAGGTGTGTTTGTTTGTTTTTCAGAGTGAGTGATAAAGTCTACTTGTCAGCTTCCACACTGTTAAACAACTATGATATTAGCTGACACATATCGCTCACCCCTGCTCATAGATTGTGTCTAAACTGTCACTGTATCTGTCATTAAATCAACAGCAGATGAAGGAGCCCCACCTGCCCCTGGTCCAGGACCATGATCCTGTCACAGTTCAGCACAGTGTTGAGGCGATGGGCGATCACGAGAGTGGTGCAGCCACTGAACGAGGTGCGAATCGTGTCCTGTATGAGGCGGTCTGTCTCTGTGTCAATAGCAGCTGTTGCCTCGTCTAACAGCAGGATCTGAAACACACACATACAAATCTGTTTAATGGCCAGTTGTTATTTTTTTATTAACTTCTAGACCCCATGAAATGGTTTGAAGAGCACAGTTTTGACATGTCTAATTGACACTGTGGCAGGACACATTCAAATGGCTTGTCTCGTCATTTTTAGAATAGCCAATAGTCACGAAACATGATTTTTGATCAAGTAAATACAAAAATGATTCAGTAAAAATATGTGTTTATTATTTAAACTGTAACATTGTCTAAATCAGTGGTTCTCAATAAGGGGACCTCAGCAAACTTTTAAGAGTATCTTACAATGACTTAAATATGACAAAACAAGTATTAAAACAAGCTGAACCAACTAAAAATAAGATATTTCTTAATTTACCCCCTCAACAACTGTTTTGTTTGAAGAACCAGAATTCCCACTGTCCTGGAAAACCCAGAAATATGAGACAGTCTCATTTTAAAAGTGATTTCTTTCTTTCTTTTTTCCTATTTTCTTTCTTTCTAAATAAATAAATAAACTAATTAATTAATTAATTAAAAATAAAACAAACCTTTAAAATCCATAGGATTATTAATAATGAATACACATTATTCTAGTCATGCCTGGCTCTAAAATAGAGTAGAAACTGTGAGTAAAAATATGTTTAATATTTAAATGAAATGTAAATTCATTGGCTAAAAAGAGTGGGATCCTTGAAAAATATTCAGCTCCTAAATCTTTTGGAATCCTGAAATGTAATTTTTTTAATTTTAATAAAAATAATTTTAATGATTTATTTTAATTTACAGAGACTAGGAGTGCCCATAGTTGAGAAAACACACCTAGGGTTGGTGGCCTTTTGATATTTGTGTGCAAAATGTGGGGCATTGAAGTCAAAACACTGAGAACCACTGGTCTCAATTTTTCCCTGAAGAGGAATTATATATCTGTGTCACTGACATAATTCATATGCTCTGTTGTAAACTGTGCTGTACATAACGTTACATCATATCCCATTCTCAAATCATTGCACATATTGTGCAAAGCTTCCCATGTTTACATTATCAACAAGTTAGAAAAAAAGAAAAGACTGGAACGAACTTTACACTTGTGATTTTTCAATAGTCGTTCACTGTCTGCCATGTGGTGGCAATGTTTCACCACTTTACAACAGCTGAGATTCACCAGTGCTTCTCAACAGCAGGGGAAACAATGATGAATGCACATAATATACTGCAACTAACCATATAATCAAATATAGTCAAAGCAGCTAAATAAACCCGTTTATCCATTTTAAAAGGAGGAGAAGAAAGCTGTAACTTTAGTTGTTGATATTTTGGCACAAATTCTCTTACTTGATAGAGGCTAATCAAATTAGGCAGATGCCAACAATATACACTAGTCAACATCTGAAGTGGATCGAAGCCTTTCATCAAAGTTGTGCTAAAACCTAAAACCAAAATGCGCTCTTGTCTTGGGACAACTTTGATGAACTTTTTTGATCCACTTCAAATGTTGACCACTGTAGTTCCTGGCCACAATATAGTTCCTGGTAGTTTTAATATGTTTCAAGATAAAATTTTAAGGACCGGTTTGTTCACTTTTGTAAGAACAATGGGTTGTTTCTTATGTAAATCCAGCTGAGAAGCAGTGCTGGAGAGCGTATCTGATCTCAACCGTTACCTTGCTGTGTCTGAGAAGAGCTCTGGCCACACACAGCAGCTGTCTCTCTCCCACTGAGAAGTTCTCTCCGTTATCCGTCACCTCTGAATGAAGTGAATTGGGCAGCTGGCTTACCTGAAAATAAATCAACATGTGACTAAAGCACAGCTACTCCAAAGCCAACACGAAGTCAGACTTTGGAAAATCAAACCAAAACCTTCTGCTCTTACTCACCATGTCCTTAATGTGTGTTTTCTCCAGAGCTTCCCAGATCTGTGCATCTGTATACTGATCCCAGGGATCCAGATTTGATCTGTTGGTGAGACAAGCAACTTAAATCAACATGATCTGACCCTAGTCTTACTGCGCACCATTCATCAAGTGGATGTTATTCTTAAGAAAAAAAGTTTGCTCTACTTCTGAAATGACACTGCAGTTCAAAAGTTTGGGATCAGTAAGATTTTTAATGTGTTTTTAAAGAAGTTTCTTCTGCTCACCAAGGTTGCATTAATTGATCAAATATACAGAAACAAACAGTAATATTGTGAAATATTATTACAGTTTAAAATAAGTGTTTTCTATTTGAATATATTGTAAAATGTCATTTATTCCTGTGATGATAGCTGTATTTTCAGCATCATCCTTCAGAAATCATTCTAATATGCTGATTTGCTGCTCAGTTATCATCAGTGTTGGAATCAGTTGTGCTGCTAAATCTTTTTTGGAGCCTGTGATACTTTTTTCAGGATTCTTTGTAAGTAAAAAGTTAAAAAGAACAGCATTTATTCAAAATAGAAATCTTTTGTAACAATATAAGCCTTTACTATAACTTTTTATCAATTTAACACATCCTTGCTGAATAAAAGTAATTTCTTTAAAAAAAAACATAGAAAAGAAAAAAGAAAACGTACTGACCTCAAACGTTTGAACGGTCATGTAGAGTGTTACAAAGGAGTTCTATTTTGAATAAATGTTGTTCTTTAACTTTTTATTTATCAAGGAATCCTGAAAAAAAGTAGCACAGGTTCTAAAAAAAATGTAAGCAGCAAAAACTGTTTTCAACATTGATTATAAATCAGCATATTAGAATGATTTCTGAAGATCATGTGACACTGAAGACTGGAGTAATGATGCTGAAAATTCAGCTTTGATCACAGAAATAAATTACATTTTAAAGTATATTAAAACAGAAAACCGTTATTTTAAATTGTAATAATATTTCACAATATTACAGTTTTTTTATGAAATAAATGCAGCTTAAATGAGCATTAGAGCCTTCTTTAAAAACATTAAAAATCTAACTGATCAAAAATGTTTGAATGACAGTTTATATAATGCCCACTTTTCTCAATCCAATCAATCCTAGATGGATAAAATGTCTAGTCCTACTTTTTTTTTCTTGTTGAATATCCTGTTTCACATTGAAGTACTATATGTGACATTGTGTAAGTGAAATGGGTTGCATCATTTTGACTTCATGACTTCAGGAATGATAGCACACGGCTAGTCTTGGTAAAGTGACGTGGACCGTACCTGACAGTACCAATGAAAAGAACTGGCTCTTGGGGGATAACTGACAGCTTGCTCCTCAAGTCCTCCAGACCAATGTGAGCGATGTTGGCACCATCAATGATGATTGATCCTCGGCTGAGCTCCGCTAGTCTGAAGAGTGCGACGCCCAGTGAAGATTTCCCTGAAGAAACAACCCACCTGTGTCACAATCTATTTCCTCCACCAGTAATATGACCCGCAGTACAGACGAACACAAACAACATCTGATAGACAGGCGTACCTGAACCCGTTCTGCCAACTATCCCTACGGTCTCCTCTGGAAGCACACTAAAGGACAGATTCTTCAGGACCAGAGGAAGGTCATCCCGATATCGCATTTCCACATTCTGGAAGGAGATTCGTCCTTCTTCTGGCCAGCTGGAAGCAGAACTGGAGGAGCCGCAGATCTGTCGAGGACCTTCGCTTTCCAGGTTCTGAGTGAATAATGATTATCTGCATTATTTTTAATGAAAGAGCAGGTGTGACCATTAGTAACTTGAATGTGTGAGGCTTCTGGTGTCATTCACTTCAGTTATTTTAGCTGTACAAAATAGTCTGTTATACTGCTTGATATTACTATTTGTTATCATATTATTTACACGTATAATTATAAACACACTGGTTTGTAGTAGGGATGTGCGAGACTAGTCGACTACACGATGCTGCTGCTAGTCAACATTGGAAATACTAGTCGTTTTTTTGCACCTATTTGTTTTGATTTTATTTGTTCGAAGGCTTGTTATACTACCAGTTATGCAGGACAACATTTGTAAGAAATTTTTGACCAGTTTAGGGGAAGCATTATGAAAAAAACTTACTTGATGACAACAATAGTTGCTATATCAAAATCCTTACGTATAAAATACCTGTAAATAATGTATAGCTGCCAGTACACATCAAGCTTCTCTTGTGATTTGTCATATTTACAGGTACTTTACATACATGAGAAATGTGATCAAACAGCAAAGGTAAAGCTTCTCTGAAGTCTGATTTGGCGAACTGATTCAACTAGTTCACTAAAAAGAACCAGTTCAAAAGAATGATTCGTTCATGAACCGAACATCACTCCGGACCGTTTGTCTGAGGCTCTGGATTACAGGTAATTATGTTGTAAATAATGTTCAGTTTCTTGCACAGACCGATCGTTTCACTTCATAAGACCTCAATATATCATCAGGAGCCACAGGTATTCATTTTGTGCTCCTTGATATGCTTATTTTTTATTTTCAAAAACGGCCAGCTGCTGACTTGACTATGAATCACCAAGGACCACGGTTTCAGCTAAAACTCTTCTTTACTGTTCTACCTACATGTACATCTTGGATGGCCTGAGGGAGAGTAAATTAACAGCAAGTTTTCATTTTTGGGTGAACTATCCCTTTAAGAGTGAACAATGATCATAGTGCAAGGCAAGCACATCGACTTTAGGCTATATGACCTATTTTAGCGGTATTCACTTTGGGATTTGACTGTTTGATTCAAAGAGTAAGCAAGCTGTTTTTAAATGGATCAAATAGTTTTACTGCACTTTTTAATACTCACAGTTACTTACCCATAGCGGCATACTTTTGCATTGCAAAATAAGCTGGATACTTTGTGCTTCAGAACTCAGCGAGACCATTATTGGCTTCATTAATCACTGTAAAATGCTCTCCGCCACTTGGGCGGCAGCTAAGACAGCTGTACTGCTCTGCTTTGATAAGAGCCTCCTGAAACAAGCTGTGTCATACGCTATGATGTTCTGTCTGGCAATAAACGCGTGCCAGACATGCTGAGCAGGATGTAGCAGGCTCACTATGCAGCGCGCTGACCGCTGGGCTCAGCCGCCTGTGCAAAGTAAAGAGCCGGTGTCTTTTGTGAGCTGTCTCAATTGAATAACAAACGGTCCGTTCCTTTCTATTTGCCATTGACACAACCAGCACGCATGTGTCACAGGAGCTTCTACCTTTATGTAATGATTGATCCGCTCCACTGATGTAAAACGGGCTTCGGTTTCAGAAAGCAGCCTCACGGTGAACTGAAACAGGCCGGTTAGCTGGATGTGGGAAGGGAAAGAAAACGAGCAGTGAATAACAACTGTGCAATAGTAAGCAATGTAAATTAATCACGGCACAGTAACGGTCCTGCCCTACAATCTTCCCCACTCATATACAGCATGTGAGAGCGGCGCACCTGTACGGCGTAGGAGATGGCCAGACCGGCGTAGGCAGGAGGAATGCGGCCGTGCATGAAGACGATGAGGAGGGCGACGGTGGTGATGAGAGAAATGCTGATGAGGTCCAGACGCACAGCCAGCCAGCGCATAGCACAGCTGAACAGATAGTGACACGCTTGATTTGTGTCAAGCAGGGCTTGATTCCTGGTGGAATATAACCAATATTTAGCCTTATTTAAGTCCTTACTTTGTAAGTTTATTCATAACATACTTGCATACATACATATAGTTAGATAGATAGAACGAAGTCTCTTCTGCTCACCAAGGCTACATTTATTTGATAAAAAATCTGTAATATTGTGAAATATATTATTACAATTTAAAATAACTGTTTTCTATTGTAATATATTGTAAAATCTAATTTATTCCTGTGATCAAAGCTGAATTTTTAGCATCATTACTCCAGTCTTCAGTGTCACATGATCCTTCAGAAATCATTCTAATATACTGATTTGTTGCTCAAAAAACATTTCTGATTATTAATGCTGAAATATTTTTAACATTACAAATGTCTTTACTGTCACTTTTGATCAATATAACGTGTCCTTGTTGAATAAAAGTAGTAATTAATTTTAAAAATCTTACCGACCCCAATCTTTTGAACGGTAGAGTATGTATGTATTGATTATACCTTACAGTACATAATTGTAATCTTAGTCACAAAACAAAAAAGTTAATTCTATCCATCCATCCATCCATCCATCCATCTGTCTGTATTAAAATATAAGTATATAATGCATTATCAAAGTAATTCTTAATTATTACAGTTTTTATTTAAAACTTAAACCTCTTATTGTGAATTTTTCTTGAAAAGTATGTATAATAAAGTTTCTTTAAAATAAAAGTCACTAGGTTCTGTATTTGTTATGATTTTCTGATGCAATGTCATGTGTGAGTGTGGCTTTTATGTACTGTTTGAACTTTGTGCAAACTTTCTGAAGCCACAGTACATGCAGACCTCAAGTAAAGTTTCACTGCAGTGTTTGTTTCAGAGAAAAGTTCTGCAAAGTCATGGAGGGCGTTTTGTTGTCTGAATATTACCTGTGTATGAAGTCAGCACCCCTGCCGTAAGCATAGATAGTGGACAGGCCTTGCAGACTGCTGGTGATATGAGAGGTGAAAGGGGATTGGCTGATATTTTCCAGGCGCTTCAGCTCACGAATGAGAACCCTTTGGGTAAAAAGGACAAATGGAAAAGTATATTTATATATATATTTTTCAGTCCCTGACAAAAAGTCAGCCAGTCTTAATATGAGCAGCGATATACGGCTGAGTTTTGATCAAAGCTCCGGCTCATCTCATCTGCTTATCTGTGTGGCTCACAGAGCTGCCTGTGATGTGACAGGTTAGTGGTTTATGAGATGGAGGCCCACAGGGGACAATAACGGTGAGACTGAGGGGATCTTCCTGGCTGAGCTGCAGTCATTTCTGGCTTCTGAACTGATTTATACGGGGCTTTATGGGGCCTGTGACACGTCAGCGCTAACGCAGGCAGGACAGCAGCGTCAGGCCATTATTGATGAGCAGTCAGGCTGATTTCAGCTTGTAAGTGCATATATGAAAAAGGCATTGCATGTGAATAATGTTGTTAATGATTCATTCTTTTCTTAAAAAGAGGCCAAGCGAAGGAGGACATACATGCCCTTGACATGCTTTCTCTAAGACAGATGATATGAAAATATATTTATAAGGGTGGTTCTGTTGTCTTTTTAGACATATTTAAAAATAATATAAAAAATTGATATATTCATATTTTTTTTTCTATTATAACCATCCTTTATTTAAAATTATTTAGCAATTTTACAAAATTAGTCTAGCAATTTTCACTTAGAACTTGCTAGTCAATTTTACAATTACAAATAAACGGCAAGTAAAACATTGAATTAAACATGAAATTTAGAAGTAGAAATGGCATGAAATAGCAACTAAAAGAGCATTTATTGTAAAAGATTTTTTTAATAATTGTTTTATTTACAAACTCTATTACAAAAGGTTTACAGTCTATATATTATATATATATGTAAATGTAAATATTATAAATATTAAAATATTAATAAAAATGTAAAATATATATAAAATGTACATATTTAAATGTTTAATTTTATATGTATATATAATTTTTTATAACATATATAGTTACTAAAATTATATATATATATATATTTATCAAATTAAACATTTAAATATTTAAATTTTCAATTAATATAATTAGAACTTATTTTTTTCTACATATACGTACGTATATGGTTAATATATAAGAAAAAAACTATACATTTTAATTAAACAATTATATTACACATAGAGAATAGAGAAATAGTTTCTTATCTTTATTATCTATTTGTGAAATGTTTTTCTTAAAAAGTGTGTATTTTAAAGTTTCTTTAAGATAAAAGCCACTAGGTTTGATGACTTTGTGCAAACCGTTGGAACTCGTATTAGTCGATTAATCAGCCTGACCTATATATTTGGTTCTATTTTATACAATGACACAGCTCAACTATCTGTTTGATAAGTAAGACCAAACCTGGAGATGCGGTTGACGATGAAGAGGAACGCCCCTAAAGGAATGATGGAGATCAGGAACCAGGGAAACACAGCACCCACCATGCCCAGACAGAACAGCACTAAAGTCACATTCTGGAGCAGCATTTCAGCTTGCATCGCCAGACGCACGTCAACTACACAAAGAGGAAGAACAGAGAGCGAACGTGTGAGAGAGCGAGACATCAAAACGTTTCGAGACGCCCCCGTCATCCTGCATTTGAAAGGATTTGTGAAGACAGATAGAGAGAGGTTCCTCACCCTCATCCATGTCCCTGGAGAATCGGTTGAGAATGCGTCCCAGGGGTGTTGTGTCGAAAAAGCGCATGGGGCTCAGAAGTAGAGTCTTAAATAGTTTATCATGCAGAACCGAGGCTGCCCGCACAGTGCACTGCAAAAACAACAAAACAACACACACAACAGTGTTAATAATGCATGCACCCAGACACAACCAAAATGCTAATAAATGGGCCGGTGATTTAAAAAACCTACAAATTTCTTTAGTTAGGGTCCATAAAGCAAATAAACAGGTCAGGGATGCACACAAACATTTAAACAGCCATAATAGCTAGATTTATATGGGGAAAACCTTGGCAAGCATACAGGAAAGCTTCTGCTCTGTAAGGCCCAGCCTGAGACGTCACACATCCTCAGGAAAACAGGTGAATTTCCTGCTTTGATGACAGATATTCACTGGTATAAAGACTTTGCATGGCCCTATTCAGAACAGCAAAACAGCTTAAACAATCTGAGGACACCCCTGATACATCTGGTTAGAAACAATAGATGATTTAAATTAAGAGGCCAGAGACCCCTTTACCAGCTTTTTTGGTGCAAATTAAAGTTAATATACAACATATTTCATATCAGTGTTAGGGAAAATTACTTTTAAAAGTAATGCATTACAATATTGGGTTACTCCCTTTAAAAAGAAACTAATTGTGTTCTTTTTATGGAAAGTGATGCCTTGCGTTACTTTTTCTCATCTAGTCTGGGCTTTCTTGTTTGTTTTTAATATAAAAATGTTATATTTTTGGCAAATGTAAAAAACCTTTCACACCAAAGTGAAATGAATACGCCTCAGGCTGAAGAAATTAAATACATAAAGGATTTTTGTGTTAACATTTAATTATTGCAGGATTGTGTCATATTGGGAGTTTGCATTTCACTGTTTTTATTCATTTTTTTGAGGAATACTGCATCTGTTTTTGTGCAAGTGAGATGAGTAAATGCATGTTCACATTTAGTCTGGACTATATTAACATCATGTTCACACAGTGCACACAACCCATTTCTGTCAACTTGAGGACAGGAGAGCTGTCAGTATATAAATGGAAAACAAACTGGTGTTAATTATTTGAAAAAGTATCTCAGATATGTGCTTGTAAATTAAAACTTTACTAGTCACTTGAAAAAACTATGTTACATTAACATTTACATTTATGCATTTAGCAGACGCTTTTATCCAAAGTGACTTACAGTGCATTCAGGCTATACATTTTTTTTTATATCAGTATGTGTGTTCCCTGGGAATTGAACCCACAATCTTTTGCGCTGCTAACGCAATGCTCTACCACTGAGCCACAGGAACACGTACTCACATTACTTGTAATGTGTTGCCCACAACACTGTTATTTTAACATTTACCTGTATTTACGTTTACCTGTATGCTTTTACAGTAGCTAAAGGTTTTATTCAAAGCACCTTACATTAGAGGAGTATTAGTAATTCGTCACGTAGCCAACAATATTTGCGGTATACAATGTGATGTTTATAAGAAAGCTAGTTTAGGAAACTAGACGGAACAGAGGAGAAATGGAGAAAAAAGAAAGAAGAGGATTTTTGTGCAAGTATATTGGTTCAGTATTGTGTAGTGGTTAAGTGAAAATGTGTGCTGTTTGAGGTCAGTAAGATTTTTCCCCCTAAGAAATTAATACTTTAATTCAGTGAGGATTTATTAAATTCAGAAGTGACAGTTAATACACTGATAACATTACAAAAGATTTCTATTTTAAATAAATGCTGTTCATTTGAACTTTCTATTCTTGAAAGAATCCTGAAAAATAAAATGTTTGAATAAAATATGAAGCAGCACTACTGTTTTCAACATTGATAATAATCAGAAATGTTTCTTGAGCAGTAAATCAGCATATTATTATGATTTCTGAAGATCATGTGACACTGAAGACTGGAGTAATGATGCTGAAAATACAGATTTGATCACAAGAATAAATTACATTTTAAACTATATTAAAATTGAAAACAGTTATTTTAAATTGTAATAATATTTCACATTATTATGTTTTTTTCTGTAATTTTTATCAAATAAATGAGGCATTGGTGAGCAAAAGACTTCTTTTCATTAGCGTAAGATGTGAATGATAGAGTATCTAATACATTAAATATATATAAAAAATAAAAGACATTTATAAATAAATTCATTTTGTCATTTTAAGACACGCAGGGAAAATAAAGTGGCTGGGATTGCAGTGCATCAGAAATAGAAAACGGTCATCATGAACTGTACAGTGAACAGACAGGCCGTGCCACAAAGAGCACTTCTAATGTAGACAGCTTCGTTAATTATAATGAAAGAAATCTAATTTTGGCCTAATGCACAGACCGTACCAGCGTAGACAACATGATCTCACTTTACACAACTAACACACACGAGGCGTAGTAAATGTATGAACGTCATCACTGCAGCAGCACATATAAACACACAGTTACATAAGAACAAATATTCTCAAACACATGTCAGGAGACCATTGAGAATATGCCAGATATGCCCTCATAACAAAATTCCTCATGTTATCCTCATGGGAAAAAATGTTACCATTTGGATTTGATGCTTTCTGGCACAAGGGAACAAATTCGTTCCATTAACAGAATATGTAAAGTTCCCAAATTTGCAATCTTACCTCTGGGTAAAAAGAGATTAGCCATCATCGAGGAATTAGTGAATACAAGTGGCACACAATTACACAGACACATAACCTCTCTAATGTGCTGTCGGCTCTGCTTAATGGAGAAGAGGGCACGGGTTCCTGAGGGGACACATATACTCAACCCCTCCAGCTCAAAGTCAAGACACTGGACAGATAAATGGATTTAGCCTGCAGGCAATTTCAATTAAAGAGCAGAAAAAAGAGAGAGAAAAGCAGACACTTGGCAATGTCATGGATTGTAGAGCAGGGATTTGCTGTGGAAGTGAAACTGAAACTATGGAAAGTACACTGTTCTAGATTTTTCACTCCACAATTATTGTGGCCAAAAGAATTCACAGTAACAATATTTCACGAAATCTATAGAAGTCTTGGAAAAATAAAAATAAATAATGCTATCAATCAAATTCTTCTTTATTTTAACAAACAAAACAAACCCTGCAAATTAATAAAATAACGTTATACAGACACTTCATATGTGATGGTATTTCATGATTTGTTTATTGCATTTACTATATTATACTTTCAATAAAGCATTTGCTCTGGGTGTGTAAAAGCTGTTTTATAAACGTTTTTGTTGCATTTACAGTTTTGACGAGCAGGCGTCATCAATGTGTGATGTTTGGAGCGCTTGAAGCAATTGGTTCGGTTGATTCAAAGATTCAAAAAGGTTTGTTTCTCCCAACACTGCTTAGTACAGCGTCAAAGTACAACAACATATTTTACTCCAAACGTGTGTTAATCAAGTTTTTTAAATTAAATTAAATTAATAAAAAAAATTATTTAATTAAATTTTAATTAACTTCCTTCCATGAACTGATGCGGCTTCTTATCACAGAATGAGGCAGAAATTATATTATTTTATAGTATTCTGTAGAGCGATAAAGGCTGTGTCAATTACCATTGCAGTATAAATATACATTATAATTCTTATGGAAAATACCAGAGATGACTTGAAGAACACAGATAAACCAAATACTGTTGCATTCATCGTGTGTTAATTCTCTTCACGTTTCATCAGTCAAAGTATTTCTTTGTACATTTTATTCAGCTACAGCGACAGCTGGACAAATGAACACGTGACAGTTTAATGCGGTGCACTTTAAATTTTTTGCCGCATAGTTATCGTGATATATTGTCACACCACTAATTAACACGATAACGATATAATATTTTTAAATATCACAATTATCATCAAAACCGGTGTATCATGTGCACAGTCAATAACATATCGGTTTACAAAGTCTACACCACCGTGGGAAAAAGGCATTAATTGCGATGCCCCCTTGATAGATTAACCTGCTACTCTCAGGTAGATTCAGGCAGTGATGAATAGTGCATGAGCAAAGAGGAAATGCATCTGCCTAAGGACCCAAGTGTTTGATAAAAAATTCAGCTGTGTGTGTAATGGAGACAGGAAGCCTGAACAGAGAAATCTCATACGCTGACAAATAAACTCCAGATTACCTTGACGAACACCAGCCCTCGCACCGTCTTCAGGAAGAGCGCCGCCCCCATGGATAAGACGTACACCCTGGAGTAGTACTGGATGTGTGGATTCAGTCTCATGCTGTCGCTCTCGGCGGTCTCGTTTGCCTGCAGCAGCGAGGAATTCTGCAGGGACAAAGGAACATCACCTTGGAAACATGATCCTTCCTTGGAGATTCCCAACAAACCAGCTGAACTGTGTGCACCAGTCCCAGTCTCAATTATTTTACAGAATGCGAGTTAACTGCAACATCTGTTGCCGTGATTGTCCCTCTGAGTAAATCGTGTGGAGTCTGGCACTTCTAATTAGTTTCAGGATTGACGTTCGTTTCGGCTAAGCATCAAAACTCGGCGATTAAAGCTGGTGGTTTGTCATCTTCAAGGAATAATTCACCCAAAAATTAAAACTGGCATCATTTTTTTTACCATCATGTCATTTTCCAAACCTCCCTGCTGAAAAAACAACAGACACCATCACAAAATTTGTTATGGTTTTACTGGTTTTAATGGAAATTGTAATGTGGCTCTCTATTGGTAATTGGTCGCCTTCTATCTATTCTACAGATCAGAACTTCAGAGTGTGAATCGCGAATCATTTGATTTAGATCAGAACTTCGGAGCAGGTTCGCAAATCTTTTAAATCTCGGAACTTTGGAGCGTGTATCATGAATCATTGATTTAGATAGGAACTTCGGAGCGGGTTCACAAATCTTTTGAATCAGATCCCGACTTCAGAACGTGATTAGTAAATAATTTTATTTAGATCGGAACTTCGGAGTGGGTTCACAAATCTTTTGAATCTGATTGGAACTTCGGAGTGGGTTCGCAAATCATTTGAATCAGATCGGGATTTCAGAACGCGAATCATTTGATTTAGAAGTTCAGTGCATTCCAAACGGGATACATCTCCCTCCGAAGCGCACTTCAGAGTGAAAACAATCATGGCTGTCATATTGAAGGGTCATTCCAAACCGAGGTGCTCAAAACTGGCCACTTCAAAGGGCCATTCAGAATGAAGGATTTCGAAGGGTACAACTGATGGACACTTCGGGTCCCCATGATCCTTTGCACAGGGAAGTTGTTTGGCGTCACACCCTGCGTTCCATTCAGAAGGGCTCATCCATATGCCCTAATCCCTTCAAAGGCTTTACCCTCCGGAGTGAGAGCTTCGAAGGGATTAGGGCGTAGGGATGAGCCCTTCCGAATGGAACGCAGGGCAGAACTTCGGGGCGGGTTCACGAATCATTATTCAGATCAGGATTTGGAGCGCGTTTTACGAATCATTTGATTTAGATCAGAGCTTCGAAGCAGGTTTGTGAATCTTTTGATTCAGATCTGAATAATGGTTCGCAAATTATTATTCAGATCGGGACTTCGGTTTAGAGCCAGTAAATTTCTGTTTATGTATGTGAAATTTAGCTAGCAGGAAATGCAAATTAATTCAGTTATATTTTCCTATATTCTCCTTTGAGTAGTTAAACAATCCAAAGAAAACATCTTTAAAATAGAAAGAAAGGTCACTTATAGGGATGTAACGGTATCGTGTATCGAACGGTTCACGGGCAGTTCCAAATGGAAGTGATCATCCCTATCCCCTTGGAGTGGGGACTTTGGAGTGAACAGGGCACGTGCTTGTCGTTATTTAGTCGTTTGGAATGCACTTGGTGAAGGGAGCGATCTAATTTCCTCATTATCTTCAGCTGGGATGTTCCCGTGACAACGCAGCACGGTGTCAGTCAGCAACTCTTCAATGACTGACGTACGTAAACATCATACCAATTGCTTGATGCACGAGAACAAATTTTATTGGTTTTTGCTCGCAGGGGTGTAATAAGTACTCAAAAATGATACTTAAGTGAAAGTATACATACTAAGTAAGAATTTTAAAATGAACTGGCCAAAAACATACATGAGTCAAAGAAAAAAAGTGAATTTTATTTTTTTAATTGTTTTTGAGGGTGAGGGTGAGTAAACGATGAGAGAATTAGATTTTTGGATGGAGTATCACTTTAAAAAGCAAGATGTGATGCAGAGGCCAGAAACATCCAGAATACAGGAACTTGTGTTGAGTTAATGATGAGTAATATAAAACATGCAATACTAACGTTTTGTGTTGTCTATTCATCACCCCGTCCTCAACAATAATTAATTGATTAATGGTTGACGTATCTGAAAATTTGAATGCAACTTTGAATGCTGTAAACATTGTTAGCTGATTAATGATGATACAATTTTAATTATGGGGTGAACTAACCATTAAAGCTATTATTCACAAAAATAATTGAAATCCACCCTTTTTCTCTTTAGTACATTGATGAAAGATCATGAGCAAGTAGCGAGGAAACAAATGATTCTTTTGAGTCAGATCGTCAATGACGGGAATGATTTATTCAATGATTTGATTTTAATGATCAGAACTTCTCCTTCCTCAGAAGAGAAGGTGAGTTAAGTGAATCCCTATTGTTAGCTGAATAATCACTTTGTCTTACCCCGCTGCCCTGCCCGATCCAGTAACTGAGCCACCAGTTGCTGAAGGCGATGCTGCCGGTGGTGAAGAGGAAGAGGAGGATGTTCACGATGAAGGCCAGAGGCCCTCCGGCAGCCTTGATGTAAGCAGCATACACGGTCCAGGCCACGGCCCCGCTCCCCTTTTCCTCCGCCTGCATGAGCTGATCTATGAGGAGCACATCAGACAACAGAAAGAGAGAAGAACAACAAAGAAGAGTGACTCATCCACCGACTGTTAAACCAACGCTTCCCAAAACAGGTCACATGGTGGCTAGCCTATGACCAAACCAGATCAAAGAAAACAGGCAATTTATTTGCTGGGTGGTGTTCCAGAAGTGCTTATATTGAGTATAACAGTCCTGGGATGTTTGTATGGCTAAGCTTGTGTTTGCATCGTTTCAGATCTGAGCATGTAAGCAAGATGTAACACAAGTGTTTTTCAATTCATTATTGATAGAAATTTGTAGTGAATATTTATTGTATATTCATATTGTAATGCAATTAATTTAGTATGTTATATTAATATGTATGTTTAAGGGCAGTCGTGGCCTAATGGTTAGAAAGTCGGACTCGTAACCCAAAGGTTGCGGGTTCGAGTCTCAGGTCCGGCAGGGATTGTAGGTGGAGGGAGTGAATGTCCAGCACTCTCTCCACCTCAATACCACGACTGAGGTGTCCTTGAGCAAGACACCGAACCCCCAACTGCTCCCCGGGCGCCGCAGCATAAATGGCTGCCCACTGCTCCGGGTGTGTATTCACATATACATATACATATTTATATTTATAAATATTAATATATTTATAATAAGTTAAAAAAATACATAAATGCATCAACACAAACTTGACAATCTGAACAGGTAAAAAAAAATATTCTGCAAAAATTCTCAGTGTTTGCCATTTTCAATGTTTGATTTCAAACATTTTCACCTTTTTTGTTATTTAGTTTTTTGGTAGTAAGTTAATGGCTATGGTAATGCATCTCCAGAGTCATTCAACATACAGTCCTGAGGAGAAAACAAATGAGATGCACTGGATTAATCCTCACCTCCTTTCTTGCTCTCAGTATGCGGTTTGGCTGCGGGGCTGACATGCAGGGACCGCGGGCTGCTCTCCTCCTCGGCCCTCTGCTTGTTTTTCAGGTTCTTCCTCACTAGGTTCTGGATGAAGGATGAAGAAAAAGAGAAAGAGCGAGACCTGGTAAAGAGCAACCCGCACCTGATTAACAGAACAAATCAGCCAGAACAATGGCTGCTGGGTCATTAATACAGAGATCAGTGACAATGTCCCTCGGCTGTTACTCCCTCAGATCAATTCACTTATAAATTACAAAAGCACGGTGTGAATTAACATTTCAAACCCAGTGGCTTTGCAGCCCCTGGCTCATGAATCTTGCAGTAGGTGATGTAGGATGTTTTGTGAACGTGTGACCCTGGTGTTTTCCCATAGGGCAGCGCTGCTGCGGGCGGCATATCGCACCTCTTGCTGCACGCTGTTGAAAAGGGCAGCGTAGTCTCGACCTTTCTCCATCAGCTGGACGTGTGTGCCGTGCTCTGCTATCTGACCGTCCTTCATTAACACCACCTCATCACACTCAGGCAAGTACTGTAGAATAAACACACCCGCGGGAAAGGACATAGAGTGTCAGAAAATACCGTGAGGAGACCTTCGGCTACATTAACCCAACCCCAAGCATATTAATATCAAACCAGAAGGCATTTGCTCAATTAAAAAAAATTGTTTAAGGGACATTTTTGTCATTTGGCATGCCATCAGTAATCATTTAAAATATATATATTTATTAAGATTTTATTAAGTAAATATTGGATATATCCCCAAGCATATTAATATCATATTAACAGTAAATATTAGAAACATGTCAGTAACAGTAAATATTGGATACATCCCCAAGCATATTAATTTCATAATAGAAGTCACTTGCTCAATAAAAAATGGTTTAAGGTTTTTTTGTGTCTTTAAAAATGTTAAAATGCATGACATGATGCATGACATGCCATCAGTTATCAGTTAATTTTGTTTATATTTATTATGTTTTTATTTATTTATCAATAACAGTAAGTATTGAATAGATATCATCATATATGTTGGCTTTTAAATGGTGCTTTTGAAATTTTAAATTTCCTTTACTTTTA
This sequence comes from Schizothorax lantsangensis, assembly GCA_027422415.1. Lineage (NCBI taxonomy): Eukaryota > Metazoa > Chordata > Actinopteri > Cypriniformes > Cyprinidae > Schizothorax > Schizothorax lantsangensis. The sequence goes on along the minus strand of CM049861.1, from coordinate 2,500,680 downwards.
CTTTTTTAGATTACCTTTACCTTACCTTACCGTCATCTAATGCTCACTTGAATATTATGATTTTTTTTAAATGCTCATTATAATGTTATGGCATTTAAAAATGATATGCGCTCTAGTGGTTAATAAACAGAACTGCGTGCGTATGGGATCAGATTCCTGCCTAAAGTATTGCAGTCAGGGATAAAAAAATAAAAAGCGTGAAAACAAAATTTAAAAACGTAAGTAAAAATATATTGCACAAGATTTAAAAATGAAAGCAAAGTTTTCAGAATAGCAAGCAATGGTCACGGATCGAAAAATAACAAGCGTAAATAAAAAATTGTATAACGCATTTTTTAAAATAACAAGCATGAATCAAAACTGTAAACACATTTAAAATCATATTGCACAAAATTTAAATATTAATGCAAAATTATCTAACTTGCACACAAAATCATGTTTTCCTTGGTTATATTTCTCAGTTTTTTCTGCTCTCATAAATTTTCTGCTCATATTTTTATTTTTTGTATGCTTATGCTGTTTTTCCCTTCGCGCTTCTTTCCATGTTCTGCGCTTGCTTTCCCAAATGTTGCGGTTAGAGTTTCATGTAAATCAGCGCGGGCTCAAGCGTCATCATTGGTCCACTAGTTCTCGATTGACAGCTCCTCCTCAGCCAATCAGTCGAAGAGGGGCGGTGACGTCACTCCAGTGCGCCTCATTAGCTGCCGATGCTCAGTGTTCTGTTCACTTGTACAGGTGAAACATGGATTACTGTCAGCTGGGAAACATATTTCTGTACAGGACACTGTTATATGTGTCTGTCTGTCACTGCTGTACGCCTGCCTGGCGATCCGTTAACGTTAAATGAGTAAATTGGTAAATTAATTATGAATGAATGAATGTAATGTTTTTGCATTGACTAGGCTAGATTTGACTACTGATCAATGAAAGCGATAGTGTTACAGAGGAGACAGTTACAGATGCCGGGTGGATTTGATATACACAATGATTCATTTGCATAAGATTCATTTGTATATTGGGTTTATTTACATAAACACAATATGCAACAAGCTACATATATAATTGCATAACACTATCATATTAATGTTTAAATATATAAAGTTACAATACAGCAACAATATGAAAGTAAAACAGCCAGCAGGTGGCGGCAAGGATCTTTAGAGTAAGACATTAAATCATTCATTCAAACGGCAGATTCATTCAGTGAGGAATAAAGTGAATCATTCGATATGAAAGCTGCTGTGTGTTGCTTGTAGGTGCTGTTCTGCTGTGGCTTTGTCAAAATAGAGCAAAATTAGAAAATAGTTACAATATTAAACTCACTCAAATTTTCCTTTTTGTTATATTGATTATACTACAGTTCAATAAAGATTTTCAATGTAGCTGATATTCGGGGAACACACTCTTCCTGATGTGATATTGCTTAATTGTATGTCATTTTCTAATCTCAGTGTAACACAAAATGTGATAAATCTTACAAAACCATCAACCTTATCAATTACATACTGTGCATGAAAGAAAACGCTGCAAATAGCTGTTTACAAAAAACAATACAGGACAAAAAAAAAAAGCTAAATATTGCCCACATGAGCAATATACAGCAAACTAAACAATTGTGACTGGGATGTATTACTCACTCATATTATCCTCTCCTAACAGTAATAACCATAAGACTTATTATTATTAGTCAGGTATGGGCGAGCAAGACACCTATAACGGTGACTTCACGAGGCCGGTGCATATTGTGGCTGCTCCCTTTCGCGATGTGGCCATATAGGCGAATAAATACAGGTGAATATAACCACGACGAGTCACTAGGACGGCTCATTTAACGTTAACGGATCGCCAGGCAGGCGTACAGCAGTGACAGACAGACACATATAACAGTGTCCTGTACAGAAATATGTTTCCCAGCTGACAGTAATCCATTTTCACCTGTACAAGTGAACAGAACACTGAGCATCGGCAGCTAATGAGGCGCACTGGAGTGACGTCACCGCCCCTCTTCGACTGATTGGCTGAGGAGGAGCTGTCAATCTAGAACTAGTGGACCAATGAAGACGTGAAGACGCTTGAGCCCGCGCTGATTTACATGAAACTCTAACCGCAACATTTGGGAAAGCAAGCGCAGAACATGGAAACAAGCGCGAAGGGAAAAACAGCATAAGCATACAAAAAAATAAAAATATGAGCAGAAAATTTATGAGAGCAGAAAAAACTGAGAAATATAACCAAGGAAAACATGATTTTGTGCGAAAGTCAGATAATTTAGCATTAATATTTCAATTTTGTGCAATATGATTTTAAATGTGTTTAAAGTTTTGATTCATGCTTATTAGTTTTAAAAATGCGTTATTCATTTTTTTATTTACGCTTATTATTTTTCGATCCGTGACCATTGCTTGCTATTCTGAAAACGTTGCTTTCATTTTTAAATCTTGTGCAATATATTTTTACTTGCGTTTTTAAATTTTGTTTTCACGCTTGTTATTTTTTTATCCGTGACTGCAATACTTTAGGCGGGAATCTGATCCCATACGTGCGTCTTGTTGAAGAACATTGTAGCCGGAGCTACTTCTCTCTGTTTATGGCTATGACGAACAGTGTTGGGCAGTAACTAGTTACTAGTAGCTTAGTTACTGTAATAATATTACTTTTTGCAGTAACTAGTAGTGTAACTAAATACTAATAAGATTTCAGTAATAATATTACAGTTACTATCCATAAAATAGCTTAGTTACTTTTGATGCCTCAACCCCGCTGATTTAAAATCTAACAATCAAATAATTCCTAGATTTATTTTCATAATTTGCATGTGATGTCCCCAGTGCAGCAGGCGAGCTTGGAATATGGAAAAGCTTACATTCAGCAGATAGAAATATTGCATTATATTGATTTTGTCAGGAAAAAAGATGATCTGAACACTGTTGTGTATGTTGTGGCTTTACTTTACTCCGGTATTACATCCCTCTGATCAGTATGTGGTACATTATATTACTATAATTAAAAATATTTTTGGAAAATTAAACAGTTTCTTACAAACTTATGTGATTTCATAAAATACATAATGAAATATAATCATATATGGGAAACAGAGAAATTACAATTAGCTTCAAGCTACACATGACAGTTAATGAGATTAATACAACACTTCTGCTTGAATGTCACTGTTAATCACTATTGAGTGTTTATAATAACTTCTGACTGTGATCCAATGTGGATTCTGGTCAAATGATGAGGCAGAAATATGTTATTAGTAACACTCTAGAAGAATTATATGTGGAAGATACACATTTACAACTTCTGTGAGGCGTGAAGAAACAGTAATGTAACTAGTAGTGTAACTAATTACTGTTGCCAGAAAGTAATAAGTAAAGTAACAAGATTACTTTTGAAAGGAGTAACTAGTAATGAGTAATATATTACATTCTTTGAGTAACTAACCCAACACTGATGACGAATCACGCAGGTACCGGGCTACTCTGAAATAGTCCGAATATAAACACTTATTATAGGTGTACCGTAGTGATTCAGGATAAGCCAAAAACACGGTTTGGAAAATGGATTCATGATGTACTTGCTTATTATATTATTTTTGTAAATTTTGAAAAAAAAAAAAGATACGGACTGCAGCTTTTAAGTATTAAAAATCTTTTGTTAATTGGAATAAAGCTAAAATAAAATTAAATACAAATAAATTAAAAACTTAATCAAATCAATTAAAAAACTTTGAAAATTAGAAGTGCTGCCTTGGCAACTAACTGAAATAAATTAAGTTAAAGCTAAAGTACTAACATTACTAAAACTGAAATATCAATAATAAAAAAAATTAAGCTAAATAGAAAAAAAAAAAAGACAAAAGCAAATACAATTACTAAAACTTAAACAAAAATGAAAACAAAACCTGAAAAAAAAAATTAAAGCTTATTATTAAAATAACAGCTATGCAAAGAAATAAACATATAACAATAAATGTGTAATTGACATATTGGTATTGGCCTAAATTTGTACTCATTTTAAAAAATATTTTATAAGCGCAAAAAGGAATTTAAAGCCATGCTGTGTTATCAATATAGGAACTGCCTAACAATGGCCTTTGCAATACAGCACGGCCTCTCGGATGAACCGCATTCAGTTCACAAACGTATATAATCTCAGTGAAACTTGGTGGACGAGTACAATGTGACCTGTCCCAGTCTGTGTCTATGTGGTACATCACATGCATTCATAAGCCTCTTGCCTGCAGCTGGTGCGTGACAAAGACGACAGTCCTGCTCTTGGCCGCGCGGCGGATGGCGTTGTGGAATAGGTGTGATCCCACGCGAGTGTCGACGGCACTGAGGGGGTCGTCGAGCAGAAGCACGGGTCTCTCGCTGTACAGCGCACGGGCCAGACTCACTCTCTGCCGCTGGCCGCCGCTCAGGTTAGCTCCTCTCTCTCCTATCTACAGCAGATCATTCACTTCAGCCACAGTAATGAACACACTGCATTTGTTCAACTGAAAACTAATATGTGACCATGGACCACAAAACCAGTCATAAGGGTCATTTTATTTAAATTGAGATCATTAAACAGTCTGTAAATACAGCTAAATGCCACTTTTGTGTTCTTCTGTGCCACTTCTGTAGTGCAAAGATGAATTGTTGATACTGAATTTATTTGATTGGTAACTTATTCTTCCTTATTGTATCTTATTATTCTAATTGAATTTATTGTTTAATTAAAACATTTTGAAGAACTTTATAAATACAGATTAATGAATTTGACATAAAAGATGACATACATTTAATAAGGTTAAAAAATGCCTTTACAAAGATAAAAAAAAACAATGGCACTGCAAATCACTTTGAGGAGTCAAAAATATTGAAGGTGCTCCTAATTTGTGACCCTGGACCACAAAACAAGTCATAAGGGTCAGTTTTTTGAAGATTGAGATTTATAAGCTTTGAATAAATAAGCTTTCATTGATGTATGGTTTGTTAGGACAATATTTGGCTGAGATACAACTATTTGAAAGTCTGGAATCTGAGGGTGCAAAACAAATCTAAATATTGAGAAAATCACCTTTAAAGTTGTCCAAATGAAGTTCTTAGCAATGCATATTACTAATCAAAAATGAAGTTTTGATATATTTACATTAGGAAATTTACGAAATATCTTCATTGAACATGATCTTTACTTAATGTCCTAATGATTTATGGCATAAAAGAAAAATCGATCATTTTCACCCATACAATGTATTGTTTGGTTATTGCTACAAATATACCTGTGTTACTTACAGTACGACTGGTTTTGTGCTCCAGGGTCACATATGAGTGAGATTTGAACGACCTTGTGCTGTGATTGTGTTTGTCGAGGTCAGAGATTATATTCTGAGCGTTATAATGCAGATACCTCAGTCATATCGCCATATGGCAGCTCAATAATATCAGGAAATAAACAGCAGGCTTCCAGAACTGTGTTGTACCTGGTGAGAGACGAGCAAAAAACTTGTTTAATTTTAGAAGAAAGGCCAAAGTCATTTTTATGCAGAACTTATGTATGCATGAATACAGCTCCCTACTTCTCCTCAATGTATTTTTTTCCAAACAGGATGTTCTCCCTGAGGGAATCGTTGAGGATCCAGGCCTGTTGAGCAACATATGCGAAGTCTCCGTTTACAGCTACTGAGCCGCCAAGAAGGGTCATCTAGACAGAAGGAGGAGAATCAGACCTATACATCTGCTTTCACCCTGCTGAGAGGACCAGCTGCTTTATGTCCAGGCTGCTTTATGATGGTTAAAGGGGCGGTTATAAAAAATAAAGGCTTTTCATTATTTACTCTAATTTCGCGCCAAACCCATATGCTGTTATTTTCTCAGTGGAGCTCATAAAGAGAAACACTCATCCTTTCTGTATAACAACAGCTGTCAAGCTCCAAAAACAACAAATACCGTAACATTGTACCATATGACGTGTATACTCCTCTTCCAAAGTCATACGGTAACTTTTTGTGAGAAAACAGACTAGAATTTAAGGCGTTATTCAATAATGATCGTCCCCAAATCAAAATGTGTCCTTGTCTATGTCTGTTGTGATTACATCCTTGATATAAATCAGTGCTGTCAAACGATTAATCGCATCCAAAATAAAAGTTTTTGTTCACATAGTATATGTGCGTGTACTGTGTATATTTATTTTGTATAATACACACCCATGCATGTATATATTTAAGAAAAATATGTTACGTTTATATATTAAATATATTTATATATAATAAAAAGTATATGAATATAAATATATACAAGTAAATACATGTAAATATTTTCTAAATATATGCTGTATGTGTGTGTATTTATATATACATAACAAATATACACAGTACACACAGATGTATTATGTAAATAAAAACTTTTATTTTGGATGCGATTAATCGTGATCAATCATTTGACAGCACTAATATAAATACATAATTATGTTTATTATTACACATTTACTGTTGAAAGTTTAGGGTTGGTAACATTTTCTCTTATGCTCAGAAAGGATGCATTTATTTGATCAAAAATACAATAAAAATAGTAAAATTATGAAATATTATTACAATTTAAAATAACAGTTTTCTATTTGAATATATGTAAAATGTCATTGTATTCCTGTGATGCAAAGCTGAATTATCAGCATCATTACTTCAGTCTTCGGTGTCACATGATCCTTCAAAAATCATTCTAATATGCTGATTGGCTGCTCAAGAAACATTTCAATTATTATTAATGTTGAAAACAGTTGTGCTGCTTAATATTTTTGTGGAAACTGGGATACTTTTTCCTCCAGTATTCTTTGATGAATAGATGAAGTTTAAAAGAGCAGCATTGATTTGAAATAGAAAAAAAGATTTCTAAAAACTTTTAACAATGTTTTTACTGTCATTTTTGACCAGTGGAATGCATCCTTATGGAATATAAGTATCTTTCTTCTCTTCAAAAAAACAAAACAAAACAAATAAACCCCATTCTCACTGACCCCAATCTTTTGAACAGTAGTGTATGTAATTCCTCACCTGTCCAAGTAGAGCAGATAACAGCGAGCTCTTCCCACTGCCGACTCCTCCACAAACCCCAACCAGCGACCCCTGGGTGTACAGCGCAGATAACAGGCCAGCAAATTACGTCACAGGTATTTTATGGAAGTAGAGTGAATTTAATCCTTGTTATGAAAAGTTCTGTGAGTAAATGATGCTGCGTGCAAGACTAGCGCTTCCCACGAAAACCTTGTTTTTGTCTGAATATAATGAGACATGTTGACCTTTGACACTGTGCTATCGCAGTACCTTCCGGATGCAGAGGTCTATGCGGTGCAGGGTTTTGTGCAGCGGAGGTCGGATGCTCTGTGTGGAGGAGATGGTGCTCTGTGGGCTCTCTTGCTCCATGTGTGTGAGGAGGTGCTCTGCATTGGGTTCCTCACTCTTCCCTTTACTGTCTTCTGCGGTGATGTACAAGCTCAGTTTCTCCCTCCTCAAAACTCTCTTCATGCCTCCTCTTTTCTGCTGGGCTCGGCTCTTTTTCCCCGGTGAGCCGCAGGTCTTCTCCCAGGCCAGTGTGGCATCTTTAAACTCCACCACATTATAGGGATCTTCCGTTTTGTTTGAGATCAGCTCCCTGTCCTCCATCATAAACAGCTTCTGTGGGCGTAAGAGGAGGCATTGAAATGGAGAACCCTGAACTTGTTTAGTAAACACTTAAGGAAACATTCTCCCATAAGAAACAAATCTGTCATCATTTACTCACCATCATGTTGTTCCAAACCTGAATGACTTTCTGTGAACACTTAAGGATAAATACCGCAGAATATCCAGGCTCTTCCTTATAATAATTGTGAACGAGGACTGGGACTGTTAAAGGGATAGTGCACCCAAAAATGATACTGTGGAAGTCAATGGGGACCATCAACTGTTTGGTTAACAACATTCTTCAAAATATGTTCTTTTATGTTCCACAGAAGAAAGAAACTCATACAGGATTGACACAACTAGAGTGTAAGTTATGGGCTGTTCACACAGAACGTGTTTTTTCATTTCAATGTGCTACTTTTCCATTGTTTTTCTATGTAAACACACTAGACGGACGTGTATGACAGTTGTGCTTGAGTCTTGTGTCTTTTTGTGTCACACATAAGACACAGTGTCAAGTATTAATTATTATTATTAAGAAATATTACTTAAAATGTATTCTTAAGTTTACATTATAAAAATCAGTAAAAATGAATGGTGGATGTTTTTAGAATGGTATTACAAAGGCCTTTCAATCAGAAGACAGAAGGCATGTAGTAGATTGTTACAAGAGGGTTTTCAGGAAAGTCTGATCATGTTGATAATTTAGAGGACTTGATACTGCAGGCTTTATAGGGTTAAATCATTTTCAGTGTTACGCTATCGCACAGCTTCAGGAGACTTATATATGGATCACTTTTATGATACATTTATGGTGCTTTTTGTCATTTTTGGAGTCCCAGGCTCTATTTTTTCGGTGTATTGGAAAAGAGCTGCCTGGATGTACTTCAGATTTTCTCCTTTTGTGTTCCACTGAAATTAATTCACATTTTAAATAACATGAGGGTGAGAAAATAATGTCAGAAGAGTCATTTTTGGTTTGTTTGTGGATGTGGATGTGTTTTTGACCTGAAATCGTTTCACAGCCACGGAGCCTTCGGATAAAGCACGCACCGCCAAGGGCGTGACCTTTAGAGCAAATGTCATGGAGTTGAAAACAGCGACGATGGTGAAGGCCTGCAGGTTGTGACAGAAATTAAAACAGGTCTCTGTGAGTTCAAGTTCGCTTTATGAGCCTCGGGTGGAAATGTGGCTGTACCTGTGCTGCGGTGAGATCATAGCCCAGAGCCATGTGAAGAGTGAAAGTGCACACGCTGGCTATCACCACCACCACTGGAGCCACACCCACCGTCAGGCTCTGAACACAGCCGGCCCACTCCAGGATCCCCCTCTCTTCTGATCGAACCCCTGGAGACACAACAGAGGACACGTCAAAGAAGCAAGAGATGGTTTTCTGTTCAATGACTGCATTCACAGTCCGTGTTTGAGACTGACAACTGTACAACTAACAGGTGTGACTCTCTAAATGACCTGGAGCTGCTTGCATAAACTGCTTAGACTAGTCTTACAAGTTAGTCATTCAGTCTTTTAGCTAGTCTAATTTGAATCGGAAAATTAAAACAGATTAATCCTTGGCTGACTTAACCTAGCTGGTCAGACTAGTTTCTGTCTAGTTTTGGTTCTATACAAAAAGTGTCTTAGAATATTTAAATCAATATATTGTTTTCTGTGAATGAGGGAACAGGATGATTTTCACATCAGTTTGAAGAAAAAAAAACCTCTAGGCTACAAGATCCAGTTCTCAAAAGTCTTGTGAACAAATATTCTGTATGTGTTTTATGGCCTTATTTCAGTGACTTAAAATGTTTTTCACTAACCATGCATAAATGTTGCTTACTCAAAAACACAATCATGTACATACACGCTGCTCACATATTATTGTAGCCCAGTTTGTGCTGAATACAGTGTTATCAGACTTTAGCCATTTATATGTTCATAAGCAAATGAAAAAAGCACAAATATCAGGGCATGTCAAAACTTATCTAGGGCCCCAAAACACCCTCAGACACCAGAGGGTTTAGAAAATGTGCTGTATGTGATTTTTTTGACTCTATTAAAGCAACAACAAAAAAACTAACAAAAAGACACAAACAAACACCATAATAAGTCTGCAGATATTTAGGAAACATGTTAAGTTCTTGTTTCTCTGAAAAACAACACTACAGCCAGTTATTCTACATTGAAATGTGCGTTCTGTGTCAGAATGTCTGTTTTTGTTTTGGTCTGTGTGACTCCACCCACTGCCAGTTTAACCAATAGGATTTCGACACCCCGGGTTGGTGGAAAACACATCATATTGCAGCCATGGAAACCAGCAAATGAACCAAGTCAGAGATCGCAGTTTCTACCCGACCTAAAAAGCCTCGGCATCCATCTAAAAAGCTGACCAGAGGAATATTAAAACACGGATAAATCAACAGAGTGGAAGGCTTGTTGCTTAACACTGTCAGTTGTTGCATCTGGCAACCCAGAACTTCTGGAAACTTCAGAAGACTTATTACGTGGACCAATTTTCTGATACATTTATTGTGCTTTTTGTCATTTTTTGGATTCCTAGTTTTAATTAATTTCATTTTATTGAAAAAGAGCTGCCTGGACATTCTTTAAAATTTAAAATGAATACAAATAAATTGAGCACACACTTATCTCAGTCCCAAAAAAAAATGACATTTCTATTTTGCATTTTCCTAATTCATTTTTTTATATCAAAATAACAACTTGAAAAATTGCAAAACATTTAACTGCTAAATTTTATTTCATCCAACTGAATGTCAACATCTCAGTTAAATGACAGATGATTAAAAAAATTACGCTCTCAAAATGAAGATATAAAGGCAGTCACTTCTAATGTATTAGTTATTATTTTCTAAATACGAACAGAAACATATTTAACCCTCCAAACAAGACTGAAATCCTGCTGTCTGAATGTAGCCATCTTGTGTTTCCATCCTACAACACAGTTTCTAATTTACACGAGCCACACTATGTTCAATCCAGCGACAACAGTGAGAAGTGCGACTGTAACGGAAGACAGATCATAATCATAAATGGGATGTTGCAGTAGATGGGAATGCTGAGGCACTGGCTGGTGTCCAAGTGCCCCATTTCACCTCCCTCTGCTGCACTAATATTTGTCTCCCGACTGGCCGCAAGCCGGCAGATTCATTCAGTGCCGCTCTCTGGCTTACAGCCAAAGTGTTTTACTGCTGGTCTAAACAACCAGAAGCGCTGGACGTAATCTCTGAAAACATTGCTGGATCTACATAATTCATATATAGAAGATGTTAATCTATGCAGGTTGTTATATTTTATTCATAAGTGCATGCAAAAAAGGCGTAAATTGAGGAAAGAAGACCATGCATCCTTCATTACTGCTCAGCTACATAACAGAGAATATCTGAGGTAAAAATGGATTACTGGAGCAGTACATTCCCAGTTTAAAGGGTTAAATAAAGTTTTCTCCATATACAGCGAACTCAAAAGGTTTTGAACATTTAAGACACAACCTAAATGGTACTTGGCTGGATATTTTATATGTAATGAAATGGTGTTCAGAGATTTTATTTTGAAGAAAGGATATACTAAATATACTGTTCAAATTTAAGACAAATATTATATTAACATTAAATTTATAATATTTGATTTATGTCATGAACTACACCTGATAACTCCATTAGATTTTTTTAAAGGGTAATTTTAATACTTTTTGATTTAAACACTTTTTTAAGGCCACTCTACTATTCAAAATCTGAGGTTAGTATTTTATTTTTTTTGTAAAACTTTACAATAAAGTTCCATTTGTTAACTATATTTAATGCATTAACTAACAATGAGCAATAAATATGTTACAATATTTATTAATCTTTTTAATGTTAATAAAAATACAGCTGTTCATTGTTAGTCCTTATTAGCTCAGGTCCATTAAATAACATTATAACTTAATAACTTTTGAATTTTATAATGTATTATTAAATGTAGGAATCAACATAAACTAAGATTAATAAATGCTTTAGAAGTATTTTTCATTGTTATTTTATGTTAACTAATGTGGCTATTATTTATGTTTTTGAAAGAACCTCAAAGGCTGCATTTATTTGATAAAAAATACAGTTAAATGTTATATTGTGAAAAATTATTATAATTTCACAATATTAACCACAATATAATTTAAAATCTTACTGATATGACTAGTTGGTGGTAAAGAAACGTATTATTTTCAATGTTGAAAAACAGTTGTGTTGCTTCATATTTTTGTAGAAGCTATTATAGATTTTATTTTTTAGGATTCTTTGATGAATAGAAAGTTCAAAACGACATTTATTTGAAATAGAAATCTTTTGTAACATTATAAATGCCTTTACTCTCACTTATGATCAATTCATGTGTCATTGTTGAATAAAAGTATTAATTTCTTTAAAAAAAACAAAACACTTTTGAACGGTAGTATAGATCCACATCATGCAAATTGTTCTTATTTAACATTCAACAAAGTCAAACCGTCCCAAGGCATTACAGAAGAAAGAGCATTAAATGCTTTTGTGAGTTAATCTGGAAGCTCAGCGACTCTCAGGACATCTCAGTGACGGAGGACTGAGGAAGGACAGAGCCAAGAGCGGATTAGGAAACGTGTTCCTTTGAAAGCAGTGCAAAGCCACAGAGATGATCCTTTGATTTCCATGGAGACTATGACATCTAAACGCTCAGTCACCATCATTATACGCTCACTTCCTGTTTGGCTGAGTCAGTGCTACTGTTTGAGTGGGTGCCGTCGAGTGCTGTCTTACTTTGAATGTTGTTGGCAAACGCCGTCTCCCAGCAGTACATCTTAATGAACTTCATGCAGCCCAGGATCTCGTTCATCAGCTGGACGCGCCGGTCCGTAACCACCACACACCTTTTACGGAAATACGCTGTCAAGCGGGAGGTCAGCATCTGCAGGAAATAATTCAAATGTGAAGAATGACCTGTACAGTCAGACACAAGGCTACAGTGTGTCCTGACTCAAAGGGAAATCCCATGAGTAAAACTGTTGGTGTATGGACCAAGGCAAGCATGTTAGATTAGGGAACATTATTCAGTGTTAACTAGTTGCTTATTAGCATGCGTGTTACTAGCATATTGGCTGTTTATTAGTAATTAAAAAGCACATATGTGACCATGACAAAACAAAACCAGTCATAAGGGTCAATTTTTTGAAATTGAGATTTATACATCAGCTGAAAGCTGAATAAATAAGCTTTCCATTGATGTATGGTTTGTTAGGATAGGACAATATTTGGCTATTTAACTATTTATTTAAAGGGTGATCTGGAATCTAGAGGGTGGCGCAACGCCAAGACAATCTGATAAAATGTAAAACTGTAATGAATTGTAAAAAAAATCTGCTAAATGCATAAATGTAAATGTAAAGTTGTCCAAATGATGTCCCAAAAATTAAGTTTTGATATATGCATGGTAGGAAATTTACAAAATATCTTCATGGAACATGATCTTTACTTAATATCCTAATGATTTTTTGGCATAAAAGAAAAATCGATAATTTTGACCCATACAATGTATTGTTGGCTATTGCTACAAATATACCTGTGCTACTTATGACTGGATTTGTGGTCCAGGGTCACATATTAATGCATAACCATATTATAGATCCCTTAATCCCCCCTAATACCTAAACATAACTAATACAACAACTATCTTACTTACTCTTAATAAGCTGCAGTTTATTGAGGGAAAACTCTTAGTTAATAGTGAATTCCCTACTCTGTAACCAAATTTAAAACAAAATCTGAAAATGACTGTTTTGCTTGAGAAAACTCTTCATTAGTTGCCTGGAGTCGTGTGGAGTACTTTGAAGCTGCCTGAATATGGATTTTGGTCTATCAAAAATGAGTCTGGTTCACTTGCATTAGATGGAGAAAAATCCTGGAATGTTTTCCAGCAAAACCTTAATTTCTCTTCGGCTGAAAAAGTCATTCGCACCATGGAAGGCCTGGGCATGAGTAAATAATAAGGCCATTTTTTATCTATTACTTTAATGTGTCTCAAATCACAACTAAACTGCAGCTGCATGCATGAAACCATCTTCCCTGACAAGCTCATCATAACATCATAGCATAACTGAATCTAACACCATGTTTTGTTACTACATGACTTACAAAGACCTTTTGATTTCCAGTCTAAGTTGGTGTCTGGTCTAGACAAGTCTCAGTCTAGTCAGGGTGGTCTTAAACCAGCAATCAAGTTTAGGCTGGTTTAAGCAGGTCAGCAGCTGTTTTATTCACAATAAAGCACGGCTATGACCGCTTCACCCTGGGTATCACTGTGCAACATAAACAATCAATAATATAGCCTCAAAGCTGTTCAATATTTTTCAGCAATATTAACTTTGTTATTTATTTAGTATTACTGTATTTATAAGTTTTCTGTTTCAGGTATGATTCTGTATGTCCATATGTCCATCAATTTACACTGTAACTCGCGCTGTGCTGCAAATCAGTCTGTTTTAAACTAAAAGACAGAAAACAGATGTTTTCTCATGCTGAGAGATAAGCAGATGTATGTGTGTGAGAAAATATCATATATTGTATTAAATTCTGTGAATGTGTGAGACTTCTGGTTCATTACTGCTATAGGGAAATAACAAGAAGAATAACAAAGTGCAGTAAAGAGTAAAACTGTTTGCGCCACAAACCAGTGTGTTCATAATTAAGTTAATACATTAAAATAATATGGTAAGAACACCAGTGTGCAATAGCAAGCAGCAAAACTAGATTTTTTGCACAGCTAATATAGCTGGAAGTGGATGACACCGGAAGCCAGACACATTAAATTAACAAATGGCCACGGGAAAAATAAGGTAGATTCTCTGTTTTTATTTGAACTCTATTAGTTGATTCTCTTGCCATTTACTGTAGCTGACAGGAACAATTTTTTGGTGGAAGGACAGGATTTAACAAACTTTTAAAAAATTAATATCTCTCAATACATTGTGGGGTAACCGTTTTATAAAAGCAATAATGTACTCGAGGCGTGCTGTATTGTGAATAAATCACGGCTGAAGGGATTGCAGGCCTAACAACACACTTCAGCTGTGACTTATTCACAATACAGCACGCCTCGAGTACCATATCGCATAACACATGTCAGATCAAAAGTGAAAATGTCAGATTCAATGTCTTTTGAGAAGATCACATGTCACAAGTCAACTCGACCACGCCTTCCTAAAACAGCTCATTTAAACACGCCCCCCCCCCCACATGTCTACATCACTGTGTGGGAAGATTTGCAAAACACCGCCCAAACGTATACGCAAAGAAAGAAGGTGGAACAATTATCCAGCGGCATGTCGTGGAGACGCTGTGTTTCGTTGTGAAAGCGAAACTACTTTGTTTGGGCTTCCAAACGAGGACACAACTAGAAATCAGTGGTTCAGTTGTATTTACAACACTGTTCCAGAACAGTTCAACCCAAATATTAGAGTGTGTGCAGCGCATTTTACGGAGGACTATTTCCTGAACCTGGGAGAGTAACCTACAATGCTGGCTTGTACAAATACTGTTTCTATAAAGTGGGGCAATTCCAACTTTGCAAGGACAGTCTGGCGCTTATGACTCACAGCCTGTAAGTATGTTTTCTTATTTAAAGAATTTGCTACTGACGATTCAAACGTGAGTTTTGAGCTGTGTAGAGTAGTGCTTGTTGTTTGTCTTTTCTCCGATCACAAATGCAGACATGGTAAAAGACAGTATAAGTCATTATAATCAGTAATTATGTCCCCACTGGACGCAACAAATGCCTCGTTTATAATGGGTTTTATTGTTTTTGTCTCGTCGGGAAAAGGCAACACAATACGGTAAGGGGCGTAACATTTTCGTCTCACGCTTGAGGTACTCGGCCAATCACAACGCACTGGATAGCTGGCCAATCAGAGCACACCTCGCTTCTCAGAACGATGAGCTTTGTAAAAATCGGCGCGTTTCAGAAAGGAGGAGCATATAGGAGCAACAATAACGTACAGTATGTGGAAAATAGTTTGTCTTTTGAACCTTAAACTGCATAAACACATTGCATTACACCAAATACACAAAATAATGTTCTTTTTAGCAACGTCATATGACCCCTTTAACAAAAGGTTTAGATGTGCTTATCTTACCATGGTGGGATAGAAGATGACAAAAATGGCCGATCCCACGAGTGCAGTCGGTCCTAAGAAATAGGCGGTGTATGACAGACCCAGAATCCCAACGAGAGGCCCTCCGGCCAGCAGACAGCCCACTGAGACGGCCTCGTACAGACGCTGTCCATCACTGGAGCAAATGTTTACCAGCTGAAAGAGTAACAGGATGAGTCACCCAAACTAAAACATGGCGCGCATAACCTGCATCAGCCCTGACACAGTGCATTAGCGTCATACAGCACTCAGGCCTCACAAACACAAGCCCAGTTTGGTTTTAAAGAGCCAAAAGGTCACATGCAAAAGTGAGCTTAAACTACATGAAGACCCGAACCCTCCCATAAACCCTGTCAGATGTTATATTCCCTTTACATTCAAGTAAATAAGGCATAGTTTAGTGTTTATTACGGGAATATTAACACACGGTTCACCTCTCCTGTGCTGATGTCTTTAGTGCTGCGTAGTCGCAGGATCTTCTGGAAGGCGAAAGTGAGCGCGGCTCCCCGGAGGCGTGTGGCCGTGCGGTAGTTGACAGCCCACACTAAAGCCAGAGACCAGGAGCGTGTCAGCTCCATGAGGAAAATCCCAGCGACCAGAGCCAGACCGTACAGCAGGTTCACCTCTGTGCACTGAGAATACTCCAGCAGGGCTCGGACCAGCAGAGCCTGTGAATAACACCACAAAACCAGGATGAGGGAGGAGACAGGTGTGACACTTCACAGAGGTTTTTTATTTTTTATTTGAACAATCAAAATTACATGAGGAGGGATTCAGAGGTGAGCTTCAAGGTTTTTTGGTATCAGAAGGTTTTATGTTATCAGAAGGTTTTATGTTATCCTCTGACTTGCGCTGGGGTCGTGGGATCAAGTGTTGCTCATAGGAAAACACTAGAAAACTTTTTTTATAAACACTAGAGCCTTTTATTTGAGTTATATGAGTTGACTCAAACTATTCTCGTTCTAATTATAACACAGATCTGGTCCTGGATGCTAATTGGACAGTACTGTACAATTGTGCAGTGCATCGCATTGCTAAAAAACTGAATTCATAAATAAAGAAATTAATATAAAGAAAAAACAAAAATAACAGAATTGGAACTGGAATTGTTTTTAAATCCTAATTCACTTTTCAAATTGATCTTATGTCTTTGACCAAATACATTTTTATTTATTTTTTATTATATTTTCAATTTTTGTTGTAAAATATAAATGCTTTTATTCAGTAAGGACCAATTAAATTGTTTAAATATGACAGTAAAATACATTTATTAAAAAAATATATATTTTAAATAAATGCTGTTCTTTTGAACTTTCAATTCATCAAAAAAATAAAATAATTTGAACTGGAAAATGAATTTGTCATTCAATCACTTTTCAAATCGTTCTTATGCCTCTGACCAAATACAATATTTTTTTTAAAAGAGAAATACTTTTATTCATTAAGGACTGTTTAAAACTGATGGTAAAAGACATTTATAATCAAAATATATATTTTGAATAAATACTGTTCTTTAAACTTTCTATTCATCAAAAAATACTTACAAAAGATTAAATGGAACTGGAAGAATGAAATTGTCATTTTCAAATTGTTCTTATGCCCCTGACCAAACACATTTGTCATATTTTTGATCAAAAGCAATGGTAAATGACATTTATAAAAATATATATTTTAAATAAATCCTTTTGAACTTTGACTTTTGGACTATCACGGTTTGCACAAAAATATCAAGCAGCAACTGTTTTCAACATTGATAATAATAATAAATGTTTCTTGAGCGCCAAGGCTTTGCCATCACACAAATAAATTTCATTTTAAAATATATTTGAATAATGAAACGTTTAATGAAATCTATGATTTTACTGTATTTCTGATCAAATAATGCAGCTTTGGTGAGCATTAGGGACTTGCAAATACTTAAAAAAATAAACAAATCTTACCGACCCCCCAAACTTTGAATGGTAGTGTTATTAAGCCAAAAATAATATTTGAGTATTTACTTGAAGCCATGGACAGGAGTAGTGAGGAAATATTTAATTCATGACATGAAAAGAGCACTAAAATGTACTGCAAATAAATATACAAGCTACTGAGACAATGGCTGACCCAGGCAACACTAAACAAATCAACGCAAGGAAATAAGTGTGCTATTTTGTAACATGTAATCCCTGATAATGCTATTAAGCGAGAGCTGTCAGGGGCACGTGTGGCCTTGTGCGGGGAAATAAAATTAACAGCTGCGTTCCCAACAGCGTCACAGTAAGAAACTCACAGCTACACCAAAATAAATCCCTCATAGTGAAACTAATAAGATCAAAAATGTGTGTTTTTATGAGAATTTTTTTAATCCGAACTCTAAATCACTCTTTGTTGAATAAAGATCTAAGCTCATTTGGCAACAGAAATAAAACAGCAGGCAATAACTTGAATAATATGAATAACATGCCTCCTGGACCGTGGAAAATCCAGACACACGTCACAATCCTGTGGATTAATACTAGTTTGAAGTACGAGAAGGTATGAAAAATCTCTGGTTTATATTATGATTTTCATTTTGAGCCTGCACAAGCTGCAAATATAATCTCTCCATTGATCCCTTGAATATAAAACTGTTCATAAATGTGTGCAGGTATGTTTTCTGTGTGAACATCACAGTGTTCATGAGCAGTTAAAGGGACAGTTCATCCATGAATTTACTTCCTGTAATTATTTTTGCACTGGGGTGAGCAATATGGACAAATATCATCACAATATTTTCCCCATATCATACAATATCATTATTTATAACTGTATTAATTTACCATTAATGGGGAAGGAAATGCTTTCCACATGTTTGTTAGACCTTGAGAACGAATGTAAAGATAATTTGTTTGTTCACAATTAAATGCCACAGAGCTTTTAGTTTAGGGCCCCATGACATCTGTTTTATTTTCCACTAAATTCAGTTTTCCATTTTATTTATTATTTTTCACCATGGATTCTCTGTTTTATGATTCAATACAAATTTCCCATAAAAATGGTGTCTAATTAAATGAATTAATAACTTTAATAAAATGTAATCAATCTTTTAAAATGTAATAAAATGAAAACATTGCAGTTTTATTTATTGTCAAATAAGATGCTGCACAACAGCGCTGTATAACTGTATTCATTAATGACAAAAAAAATCCTTTGGTTGTATGAAATTCTTTAAAATTTATTATTATTACTTTGAGAAGTATATTTTAGTATCCAACAGTAATATATTTCTTCTAGTTAAAACAGACTTTTATTTTGACGGGTTGTCGTGAAGGTCTTTGGCTGATGATACACGGGGCAACTTTTTGAGCAATGTTGCTTGGGCACTTTTCCATTGAGAATGGGTAACACATTTCTATCTGGATATTTTAGATCGGTCGTGGGCCCTGTGTCTCACCTGGATGCCCGATGACGGCAACATTGCTCAAAAAGTTGCCCCATGTATCATCAGTTTTACTTTCAGTGTCGGTGTGTATTTGACGGTAGTTTTTTCTCAAATGAAACGCTGTAAAGCTCCTGAAGTGACTCTCAGAGCAGCTCTGAAGATGAAGTTCATGTATTCACGTCCTCATATATCAACATCAATTTTATTGCGATCTTGATATCATACAGTTTACCCCAGTTTATAGTTTTACCCAGCCCTGTTTTGTCACCCCAAATGTGATTTCTTTCGTGACACACACAAAGAAAATCTTCACATAGTTTTTTTATTCAACAACGATTCATAATGATCGCTGGCTGTCAAGCTCCAATTAACTACTGCATCAGATGACTTAAATATAATGCACACATCATAACTATTTTTAAATAATGCTTTTTGTCCTCTTGGTTCTTTTAATTGAACTATCTCATTAAGACAAATAGTTAGGGTCTGGATAGCAGAAGCAGGTCAAAGGTCAGCATGCAACCCTTATGTCAGAAGGAAAATGAGGACAACTTACAGGTCCAACAAACCCAGCCACCATGGTGATGAGCAGGGAGAAGATGGCCACCAGGATACGGGTCTGACAGAACCTCCAGAACACCCGGGACAGAGACGCCCCGTCCTTCCCCCGCCGCTTGAGCTCCTCGTGCCACAGCCACTCCAGTCTGAATGATGCATTACAAACACAGAGTGTTTTAAACTACAGGACAAGTATCTGGACTGTTAGTGTAACATGAAGAACTGGGTACGTTTCTATTCAAATATTTTATTAAAGGGATAGTGCACCCAAAAATAAAAATTCTGTCATCTTTTACTCAGCCTCAGGTTTCTCTCTTCTGTTGAACACAAGATGATATTTTGTAGAAACAGTTTCTGGTAGCCTTTGACATCTATATTATGAAATAGTATATCAAAACCAATGGAAGTCAATGGCTACCAGCAACTATTAGGTTACAAACACTCTTCAAAATATCACCTTTTTGAAAAAGTATACTCATACAGGTTTGTAACATCTTGAGGATGAGTAAATGACAAAAAAAATCATTTTTTGATGAATTATCCCTTTAACTTGAGTTTTAATGACTATTCAAGTACTATTATGATGTCTTTTTAATACCTGTTTAAAGTCTAAATTAAAGTCGGCATGGAATGAAAACTCACCCTATCAATTTTCTAAATGCACGTCATAGATCTTATCGTGAAAGTCAGAGGTTTCATTTTTAAATATCTTTTCTGACTTTGTAATGATTAATCAAGATGTCGTGACTGCATCTTCTGGTGATGTATGCAGGATTTCTCCAATCATTTAGTGCTCTTAAACCTGCTCCTGCAAGCTCACGTTCAGTGCTGGGGAGATTACTGTTACTGATGACAAATTACATGTTGAAAATTGTAGTCAGTAATGTAATTAAGATTATCCATTATAGGTAATGTATCACTACTTTTAGATTACTATTTTATACTTGATATTTTTTATATTTTTGAATGATGATGCTCAACTGTATATTTGATTGTTGTTCCTGGCAACAAATTTCCTACATAGTTGTGCTAGTTTTATGTCTCTTACGTATCACTCCACTGTGTCTTTCTTCTCACACAATAAAATATACACAATAAAACCCCTTCAGAATGATATAAGAGCCTTCTGCTTTTGATCATCCTGCTTTTTTGGGGATATTGGCAACTTGACTTGATATAATCCCCGACCTCATATCTAAATTAATAAATGTGGGGTATTTAACTGTTAATCTTCTGTATTCAAACTCAAGGCTTAAACAGCCCATCATATATTTCTGGTCTTCGGGTAGTAAAACTTGTTTTGGGCACACATTTAGAAGCCAAAACATCCATACATTCATTATATATCATAAATAATAATAATATGTTTTATTTTTATAGCGCCTTTTAAAAACTCAAGGACGCTTCACAAAATAATATAAGCTATTGGCAAACAAAATACACCAGACAATCAGAGGGGACATTCAGACAAACAGGTGTTTACAACAAATAACTACAAATAATTAATAATAAGAGGTCATGCAATCAGATTGTGAACATCAATTATGTCAAGAAATAAATGATAAATGATATTCAATTTCTCAGAAATATTGTAATGCAAAATCTTGGAACATTCAAGGATGAAGCCTCACTGAAAACATCAAAATTCACCCTCAGAATGAACAATCAATCTGAAGGGCCAAGGCTTTGAGCTTTCAGTTCCCATGCCAAAGACCACTCACAGCTTTTATCCCTCACAAGGACACGTTCAACACGTGTTGATCTGTATCTTATTATTTATTTTTTTTGGTTACATTTCAACAGGCTTCTGTTTTGAGGATAACACTTTACGTAAGTGTTCCAGACCCTATAAAATATCCACCAGCGCACCCCTCACACAAACAAGTGCTCAAGCGTCCCGACTATCTCTGACACAAATCCAGTAACGGGAGACACAGACCCTGAGGTCAAACACTGAAAACTGACACCGCTTCTTACAGAGCCACTGAGGCATAGCTGTCAGGCCATTTGGACGGCAAATACAGGAGCCTGTATTTAAACACGATCATTGATCTCGCAACAAAAGAAAGCACAGCCAAAGTCTGATCCAATTCATACCCGAATGTGGGATAATCTCAGATCTGTGATTGGAAAGGGCAGTTACAGATTACAGGTGTTTTTCTATGCTCCCCTGTCCTCGAGAAACCCTTTGAGCCCCGTCAGCTTAGTCTAAAGGGACACGGGCTGCGATCTGACGTGTTAATGACATAACGTCCTGCAGGAAAGGTACAGACTGACTCTCTCTCTCTGATGTCTAATCCTTGCTATGAATAACACCCACCTGCCATAACTCTCTGGGCTGTGTGAGCGCGGGAGGCCAGCATCTATCAATCCCCACCGTGACTCGAGGGATTCCCACACCAACCTCTTGTTATCAAGGCGTCAACTGTGTGAGACTTGGGCACAGAAGGTGTTTTCTAATAGTGCTGTTTGTTCACGGTTCAGCGCTGGCGCATATGAGAGATACTTGCAGTTGGCTCTTGGGTAGGGCTGAACGATTAATTGAAATCAAACTGAAATCATGATTTGGCAAATGCTGCGATTTATTGTTTGCCCACAGTATCAAATTAACATTAACCGTATCACAACATTTATTCATGTTACAGAATGTACAAAGCCTAAAAGATAACAAGTGAATTAAAATATAAAATAAAAAATAAACTTGCTTTTAATTGGATATATACACATCCTGCCTCTGTAGAATGTATATTTAAATAGTGTTTATATACCATATGTGTCAGAGAAACAAGTGCGCAAAATTCTTTTTGGAACTTCCATATTTGAGGTAGCTCTATAGCATCGCTGTTGAGGAGTAATTAGCAGGTTAAGTGGATTTACATATTTTAATAAAGTGATCATGAGCATTGTAATGTTGAATGTCATAACAAATGTCAGTAGACCAAGAAGTTTTTAAAACGAGCGGTTCATTCAGAAATTTGTCTGACCTTACATTCACGCTGAGAAAATGCAAACGGAAGACAGAAGACAACGAGCGCAGCAAGGGCGGAGCTACATAAGGTCCATAACATGCATCTTAAAGGGGTCATATGACGCGGTTTTCCTTTCTCTTTGGAGTGTTACAAGCTGTTTGTGCATATATAAGTGCCGTAATGTTGCAAAGACTAAAGTCTCAAACCCAAAGAGATATTCTTTATAAAAGTTAAGACTCATCCACGCCCTCCTAAATCACCTCATTCAAACACGCCCCCAAATATCTACATCACTATGTTGGAAGATTTGCATAACACAACACAGATTAACCCTATATTGTTGAGTCATGTGTTTACTGTCTTAATGTTTAATCAGTTCAAGCATTTCAATCTTGTTTTTATTCAGTCACAGCGATAGCTGGATACCTTTGTCCATATTAGGGATTTCCTGGCAAGTCATGAATTTTATTACTTCTGTGATGCATACGTGGAGTTTCCGCACGAGGGCGCCCCCTAAAAATTAATTTATATCTAATTATTATTGTTTTTTTGTTAATTTGTTTTAAAACTCAGCAGACGAACCTTGGATCAGAAGGTTTTGGCCTGTAGCTCACCTTTGGTGGTTTGTTTCTGAGGCCTCGTGGCAAGACAGACCCCACACGTCTTCCACCTTCAGACAGGACTCTTTGTGGGCCTTCCATGCCAGAGGAGACAGCCATTGCAGGGTCATGAAGGAGAAAAATCCTGCATTGTCCACCGGGTGCTGATGTCTGGGGGTGAAAATGGAAGGGTTTGGCTCATATCAGTCATCTAGGCGCTATGTGCTATGTCTGAGAACGGCGTGACCTTGAACGCGAGAGAAAATCTATACTGGCTGCGGCCAAACAGGAGATGAATCACACGTTCGTGTTTGAACAGCAGTTTGCACGTCCCTCTCAGAACTCTTACGAAGCAGTGAAAAAGTTCAGTGGCTCTTTATCAGTCAGCGTGTTAAAAATTGAGCCGTCTGTGAGTAAAGGATAAGAGCGCTCTTATCAGGACCTCATTGACTGTCACTTGAGTTCACATGGCAGCGTAGCAAACATCTCCTAAGGCCTGTTTCACACCTCACAAAAGTATTTGGTGCATATGTTTATTTTGGCCCCATATAACAGGTTTCACACTGTGTGCATAAGCAGTGTGGTAGAAGTGTAATATAAGTTAGGTTTTTCCACACTAAACTCAGCAGAAAACATGTTGAAAACACACTATAAATGTATTTTATTCACACAAGCTTTTACAATACAGGCTTATATGAAGTAACTGGTGTGAACTATTCATTGTTAAAAATGACGACAATCATGTTTAATGCAGGATAAACGTGCAGTGACGCAAACAAACAATTTCTATTTAATTAAGTGACAGATTCAGATGATAAAAGCAGCTTATAGCTTCATTTTAAGGTTTGAGTTTAGAGTAGATTAATTATTATTTGGATGTAAATGTGTCTCCTAATAACTAACCACTTAATTTATGGCAGTTATTAAAGAAATATTCAAAGTAGTAGCCCAGAAATTACTTTATTTTCTATAAAGAGCCGCTGTGTGAAAGTAAAATGTGAGTCTCCTGTAGTTTGTGAAACATTCAAGGAAGGTTGACATGCCAATCAATTTAAGAAAGAGATCATTAAATTGTTCTGTCAGATAATTTGTCTGGACAGGAAAGAACACAGGTTTTGAGCATAAACATAAAAATATCTATTTAAATATTGTCGAATGTGAAAATTGTCCTGTGGTGTGACTGTCATTATGAAGTGAGAAATACAAAAATATATCAAAATAAACAGTGGACAAAAAAACAGTCGAACATACTTATATAAGTATATAAATGTATATTTTATATATATTATGTATTATATAATTTCATATTACATATTTCATATAATATATGTTATATAAATATATGATATAATTATAAGTTGTATATATTCATTTATGAAGTCCTGTGAAGTGATTCTTCCACATTTTAAGCATTAATAATCATAAAATAAGCTTTATGTATTTGTGCATATGGGAGTCTAACTGTCGGAAACAATGTGTCAAAGTCAATTAATACCTTTTCCTGAAGTGTGACATGCTGTACACCAGCAAGAACTATTTTAAACAGCATTTGCTAATTATTTTATAATTATTATACATGCAGTGTTTATGAGCTCAAACTAACTGAGAAATGTACTGAAATATAAACAAATTCATTTTTCACACCGCAGGGCCTTTTATGAACAAGTGAGGGGAAAAGATAAAATAAAAGTGGTAACTGGTCACATCCCCTAAAATATACACAAATAAAATTTGTGACCCTGGAGCACAAAAGCAGTCATAAGTAGCACTGTATATTTGTAGCAATAGCCAAAAATACATCGCATGGGTCAACATGATCCATTTTTCTTTTTATGCCAAAAATCATTAGGATATTAAGTAAAGATCATGTTCCATGAAGATATTTTGTAAATTTCCTACCGTAAATATATCAAAACTTAATTTTTGTTTAGTAATATGCATTGCTAAGAACTTCATTTGAACAACTTTAAAGGTGATTTTCTCAATATTTAGATTTTTTTGCACCCTCAGATTCCAGATTTTCAAATAGTTGTATCTCAGCCAAATATTGTCAAACCATACATTATTGGAAAGATTATTCATTCAGCATTCAGATGATGTATACATCTCTGTTTAAAAAAATTACTCTTATGTCCAGGGTCACATTTAAAAAAAAATTGTTTAGTCTTAATCCATTTGCTAACTACCCAAATGTTATTTTATATGGTTATAACAACTCTATCCAGAAGAACTTACTTGTGTGTGATCCGAAAGGGCTTGAGTATCTGTAAGCTATGGCGATATCTGCCTCGTCTTTTGGTTTCGGTGCCCAGTTCCACCTCATCGTCGGGGTCTGGGAGAGTCTGTGGAGAGGACAGCGTCAAACCCTCCACCTGTCCTACGGCCTCCAAGGCATCTGAGAACATACCTGTCTCTAACAAACAAAAACAGAAAAACACTCAACAACAGACACTTGGGATGAGCTCCTGTCCACGCTCATGACAGCCACGACTGGGAATGTCTGAATCTGCTGACTAATATCAGTGCAGTGACACAAACCTTCCTCTAACGTTATGGCCTTGGCTGCGAAGTTAAAGTGTTTATCTATTTAAAGACGCCTGTGGGTGGCCTCAAGGCTGGTGGATACTGAGACGGAGGATATTCGAGCTCGCTGTGTGTGTGTTGACCCTGTCACTGATCCATCTGTGGCATAAGACACGATAAGGTAAATCCAGCAACACTGTGACTCTGTATCTGCTCGGTGTACGTCACCGGCGACTGCCTGATAATGAAAGATAAGCACATAGTTTCATTATTTACACTATGCAAGAAAGAGCCCATGTTCGATAAAAATCACTAATGCAATAGTGAATGTAAACAATGATAATGGGAACATTTTGAAATTTTAAAGGGATAATTCACACAGAAATGAGCATTCTGTTATTATTCATTTCATTGCAAACCTGTATGACTTTATTTCAGAATTTTAAGGAATTGATCTTGCTATTCATGCAACTATAATGAATTAAGGCTTTCGAGCGTCATAAAGTGCTATAAAAGTACCACAAAAAGTTCAAGTGATTTGTGTGCTGTATTCCAGTACTTCTGAAGCCATCTGATAGTTTTTTGTGAGAAACGCACTGAAATTTAGGTATTGATTCACTGAAAATCAACTCAATCTTTCCTTGGAGTATTTATGATAGTTCAGGAGAGAACGGCCTGATGTTGACTATTAATGTTGATCAAATATACAGTCATGTTTTCTCTTCATTTACAATGAAGCAGTGTGTAGCATATTCTAAACCAATCAAGAAAAAACAGCCCTGATATCGATTTGACATCAGTATCAGTAGATAATCAAAAAATTGTGTTGAGCAATCCCTAATACAGCTCACACAAACGCTCTGAATGTTTCATTCATGAATCAGACTAGTCCGGTTCTCGACTTAATGACTAAATCATCTAATGTTAGTCAGATTTGAAACAACATTTTCATTTTTAAGTAACGCGCCATACATAACCCCATTTCAATAGGCACACAAACAGCTGAGTAGGACATAAATGCACATGTTTTGGGGCTTATATAAGGCGTGAAGTTCATGTTTGTCTTCCCCTATCTTCAGTTTCAGACTACTATGAATATTTATCCATTTGTACACAATTTAAGGGAAAAACAAAGCCAAAATAAGATCCTCTAGTCTACTACCACAATTGCGTGTCGATCCAGTGGGACTAAATCTACTGTATAATAACTGTACATAAGTATCTGATAAGAAATCAGTTTATGATTATGATATCAGTTGTTGATTTGTGCAGTAGACCTGCTTGCTTTTCCTATCTTCACTCTCTCTATTTCCAGCTGTTCCTGTTCTGTGTGTTCCCTGCCATTTCTGAAGATGTTCTCCATTGGGATCCTCATATGGGACATTTTATAGATTATCAGAAGTACTTTTATCTCAAATAAGCATGGCATGTTATTAATGAACATGAATATTGACCCTCCACTATTTAAGGTGTTTAAAAGCAACACAAAACTGTCTCAGAAAGTTTCTCAGAAAGTTGGAGCGTGAAGAAGGTCACTTACATATCAAACAGAACACGTCTTGATTTTCACCCTCTTTCCTTTCAGCTTCTGGATGTTCCCACAGGTTATAAATGATTTATTCAGAAAGTCAACGCTCTCTGGGTCCCTTGCTGCACATGACACATCTTCCTCTCGCAAAACAAGTTAAACAGCATGTCCTCTGATCCTGAGTGAAAGCTGCACCGCACTGGAGACGTTTTGAAACGTGCCGCAGCACAGCTGACGGAATTCCCTAAATGCATCTTGCGTCACGCCTGAGCAGCCAATCACGGATTTGCTTGGTCGTCGCTATGGTTACCGGACCTGAAGGGGAAGGAAAGGGCACGTGGTGATCTTTGCAACAGCGTGCACACAGATTACCGGACTATTTTTGGCCGGTCATCTGAAGAGCATTGCTTATATAGATGATCAGTCTGACATGAAACACTTATTTTTTTTTAACAGTAGCTGTTGCATCTTTGAAAGAGTGCGCGGGGGGACGAAATGCTCCTCTTTTGCGTGAACTGATGTTCCTGAAAATGTTACGTAATGATAAGACTAAGACTTTGCACAGGCTTTCACTATTTTAACTTAAAAACAAACCTTGAAACCGGGCCGCTATCTTTCCGTCTCATTTAGATTAAGTTTAAAGGCTATATTTCTCATCACTGGGCGACAAAGTAAATACTTATGTTGCTATCTTAGTAATGTGTTCGCTAATGTAAAGGTCATGACCTCTGTGTTGACATATGGTGAACAACAACTGACAGCAGGTTGATGTGATTTAACGTGACTCAATACAGTACAAGAGTACAGGACGTTCCTGCCCAGTGTCAAAATAATTCTTCATGAAGAACTTGTAGCGTTTTTATTTTCACTATATTACCACCGAACTGTCATAGTATGACGAACAATATCAAATGTTTCACAATTTTAAAATTTTTTTTTTTTTGCATAATCCTGAAAAATTAGGCAATTGTTTTATCATGAAAATTACTGATGCTAAGTGATTGTTAAGTGACTAAAATAGCCTTCAATAATAAATAAATATACTGTATACAGAGCTGGGTAGATTGCTTGCAAATTGTAGTCCGTTACTGATTACAAATTACATGAAAAATAAAATTGTAGTTAGTAACAATCTATTAGATTATTCATTTTAGGTAATGTATTCTGACTACTTTTTGATTACTTTGAGATTACTTTTAATCTAACTCGTTTATCCCATAGATCCATAGATTTTAATGGAATTAATATATACCATATTGATTAAGGGGGGGGGGGGGTAGCATTTTTATTAGTCTCCTAAGTTTATGTTCAGTTATTTCACATTAATGACAATGAAAAGAGCCTATTCATTACCATTAAAGTGAAATTACTGAACCTACACAGGAGCCTGACAAAAAGGATCATTTTAGAAGAAAATTTCAAACAGCACTTATATATACAGGTATATATATATATATATATATTCCATTCTTTATAATGTTTTCGCTATGTAAAGGTCATGACCTCCGGTTGTGTTGACATAAAGGTGAACAACAACTGTCAGCAAGTTGTGATTTTTATGTAACATGGCTCTATGCAGTTCAAGAGTTGACAAATAAACATGAACTTGTAATACACGAAAATGTAGTTTATGTAAGGTTATACAATGTCTAATTCTAGCTGCTGTTAACTGGTCGACAAGTTTTGCAACATTTTTAAATAACCTGTTGTGTAGTT
Organism: Schizothorax lantsangensis; assembly: GCA_027422415.1. Taxonomy (NCBI): domain Eukaryota; kingdom Metazoa; phylum Chordata; class Actinopteri; order Cypriniformes; family Cyprinidae; genus Schizothorax; species Schizothorax lantsangensis. Next base: position 2,471,569 of record CM049861.1, on the reverse strand, counting down.
CAACAAGTACAAGCGTTTCATTAATCATAAGCACTGTAAGGCATTTATAAAACTATTTGAAAAAAAGTAGTTTGTAGTAGTTTTAGTTGAAGAATATCAAACTGGTGTTTGCTAAATTAATTTCAGGTATATAGGAAACTTACTGGTATTTGTAGCTCTTAATGCAACAAGTAAAGACCTTTGCGGTTAAACACATCAGTTTTATACAACGCTGTGATTAAACTGTGATTCTTCATTCTCATGCAGTTAGAAGTGCTGCAGACCTGTGCTGTAGTGACCTCTGTTGGCATATAATTAGTGCTGTCAATCGATTAAAAAAATTAATCGCGTTAATCACAGTCCCGGACTGTGATTAATCATGATTAATCACAAATTTAAAATACTAGGATTTACTTGTAAATGTGTTGAAATAAACAAATGCATGACAAACTAGTTTAAGGAAACATAAACTTTCACACCTCCGCCAGATATGAGACATAATCCTTATTATTCTTTTATCATTATTCTTTTGTTTTTATTCAGCCATTATCAGTCTTTATACTGGCAATAAAACGTTTACCAAGCCACATCACTTCAATCCCAGGATACATTTACCCAACTATTATCAAAAATATTTCTAAATAAATACAACAAAACATTTTCTTGCGACCTTACGTGAAGTATTATGACAAAATGCATTATGAAGAAGAATTGGACCTGTTCTGCAGAAGCATTAGAGCTAATATTAGCATCATAAGACAATTTATGAGATTAATAGTACACTTTTACTCAGAACTCACTTCAAACCAGCATCGAGTGTTTGTAATAACTTCCTTTTGAGATCACATGTGGAATTTGGTTGTTTACTGTTGTTAAAATATGCTTTTTATAGCCTTTTATATCGCTGCAAAAATGAGCATTTCAGATGTACACATTCATCTCAGGAAAATCACATAGAAACCATATCCTATCGTAATCGTGTGTTTATTATCTTATATAATGTATAGTGGCTGTTGTCATGTTTATTTCTGCTGTGTTGTATGCTCCGGCTGAAACTCACGTTGTTTGTGATGTTACGCGCCTCTCCGTTTGTGATGTTACAACCGCCTCTCCGTTCTGAAGTTGCCAGGTATACATTCCAAGTATGATACACATTAGTAAAAGGATCTATTTACATTTTTATTTGTCTATATACACTTTGGGCGGCCGCGGTAGATTATAAAAGTAGCCTGAAATACCGCAACCCTCGGCTCTGTAATTTTTCCCGCGACTGTATTTTCAAAATAGCCCACGAACACTTGTGCCGTTACCCTGGCAACACTGTTCGCTGTACCCTCATCACACACTGGCAGATAACCTTCCGGCGCTGCGATGACGGGAAGAAGTTGGGGTCAAACCTTATCAAACGATTAATTTGCGTAAAAAAAATATTAACGCGTTAAATTTTTTAGATTAATCACATGCGTTAACGCGTTAAAGTTGACACCCCTACATATAACACACTGGATACATGAGAATTGCCTAAAGCAGTGCTTCTCAATCCAGGTCCTGACTGCAGAGTGAAGAACACACATGATTCAGATCATCAGCTCATACGCAGGGAGTGTTTCAGATCATACAGTGCTGAATGAGCAGGACTGAGAGCCACTGACCTGCAGCGTCACAAAACAGAGGTCAGTTTGAATGTTCTCAGGGTCACCGTCTTAGGCCTGTAAACGTCCCTGGCATATGTTATACTGGAATGGAATTGATTTTTTCCAGGATAGATTCATGCATTGCCAAATTGATCTCTATTGTTATTATTATTATTTAAATTTAATTTAAAGTTACATTTGCATAAACTATATTTTGTTTTTTGGGTTTTGTGTGAATTTTACAAAATGTGTGTTACTTTTCAGCCCAGTGTGAAAATAATTCTGTATGAAGAATTTGTAGCAGTTCTGGGTAGATTATTTGCAAATTGAAGTCCATTACTGATTACAAATTACATAATGAAAATTGTAGTTAGTAACAATCTATTAGATAATTCATTTTAGGTCATGTATTCTGACTACTTCTTGATTACTTTTAGGTTACTTTTTACCTATCTCATTTATCCCATAGATTTGAACAGGATTATTGCACACCATATTGATATAAATAAATAAGTAAATAATCCATTCTTTAACAACAACATGCAGTGCATTAAACATCACAGTCAGGGCTTCCCAGACTGGGGTAGAGAGAAAAAAAAGAGGAATTAGGGAGAATCAATAAATTATGAATAATAATTTACTCCCATTGTGTGGATAATTTGTAACTATGTAATCCATAAAAAGTAACTAATTGGATTACTACCATTTTAAAATGTAACAATTTAATTACAAATACTTAATTTGTGGAATATGATTGCCTAATCTAGATTATATGCACTATATATGTGTGTGTGTGTGTGTGTGTGTGTGTGTGTGTGTCTCCTTGCCTGTCTTGCATATGGACAGCTCAGTTTTATGGTTAAGGTGAGTCGTGAGTCATGTATTTAAGGCCACTCACTCACCTTAATGTAGTTATGAAGCTTGTCCGCTGCTGTCTGTTAGCCTGCTGAGAGTCATACATTAACAGTCCAGAAATCACTTAGACCGTTTCACTTTCCTGAGCTGGGAAATCTGCTGAACGCAGGCAATCAATGAAGTGCATCCAAAGCTCCCTATCAATTTCCATGAGGCTTCATAATACATACGTCTCCAGCAACACACACTGCTGGACTACCTGCTTAGAGACATGGACAGATAGATACATTGATGAACATATAAATAACCTTTTAAATGTCAATTAAATGTTATCAAACACAAAATGCCACCACTTCACATATATTGAAAGAATAAGTGAAACTGGCCTTGTGCAACGTCACGAAAACAATGCATCAGGATCTCCAACAGCCTGTTTCACAGCACACATGTGACCCTGGACCACAAACCCAGTCATAAGGGTTTATACATCATCTAAAAGATGAATAAATAAGCTTTCCATTGATTTGTGGTTTGTTAGGACAATATTTGGCTGAAATGCAACTATTTGAAAATCTGGATTCTGAGGGTGCAAAAAAATCCAAAATATTGAGAAAATCGCCTTTAAAGTTGTCCAAATGAAGTTCTTAGCAATGCATATTACTAATCAAAAATTACGATTTTGATATATTTACGGTAGGAAATTTACAAAACACCTTCATGGAACATGATCTTTACTTAATATACTAATGATTTTTGGCATAAAAGAAAAATTTATAATTTTGACCCATACAATGTATTGATGGCTATTACTACAAATATACCCCTGCTACGTATGACTGGTTTTGTGCTCCAGGGTCACATATAACAAAAGAATAAGTGAAACTGGCCTTGTGCAATGTCACCAAACACTGCATCAGGATCTCCAGCAGCCTGTTTCACAACACAGCACATATTGTTTTGGTGCCAGTATTAGAATTGTTCATTATCACCATCTCTTCCCCTTCCTCGGTGAGAGCCGCGTGGATGAAGCGACGCAGCTGATGCACATTACAATGAGTCCAGCAGCGGCTCCTCTCTGACCTGTGTTGCATCCCATCACCCCAGCTGTATGAGGTCAGAGAGAATAGAGGTCCAGCACCATCCCACACTCCATGAGGTAGACTAAACCCTTTATCTGTCTATTCCCAGCACTGGGTGGCCAGGACACAGCCGCTATCAACAGAGAGCCGGAAATATGCCTCTGAAACAAATCCAGTTTCAGCTCTGTCTCAAAATAGATTTCTCTTTCTTGTCTTTCACCCCTTGTTGTACACGGCACTGAAAAGACTGTCTGGAAAGAGCATAACTCACACACGCTGGACAGATTGGAGCTCGCGGTTCTGTTCAGCTGTGTGTTCAGAGAAGATAATGGCAAAGCTTTATGTTGCAGTAGGAAGTATTTTCTGTGTGAAGCCCAATCAGATTAATAGAATGTTCTGGTTCAATATAACTTAAGCTCTACACATGCTGTTGATTACCACTGAAAATCATTTAGACTGGTCCCTCAGTTTGTAAAAATAAGCAAAAGTTGTTTCCGTAATGCACTTTTACAGTGGAAGTCTGCAGCAACAATACTTTATGAACATTATACTAGATAGAGAAGGGGAGTGGGGTTTTTCAAATTCTTTACATTTATTTGTATTCATATTCATTTACGATTTTTATACTTTATTACCAAACTTTTATACCATTTTTTATTTTATTTAAATGTATGTATGCACATTTAAATATTAAATGTCTCACTTAATAAAGAATACCACGTGGTATAACCAAGTAAAATATATTTTCCTCAATCATATTTAAATTTATTTGTCAAGATTTATTTTCACAAATAACATGAAATACAGGTGCATCTCAAAAAATTAGAATATCGTTGTGGAACAAGGGGGGCGTGGTTCAGCCGAGTTGCAGCGGGAGAGAGCATTGGGAGACGAGCGGGGAGAAAGTGGGTCAAGTGCAAATGATGATCACGCTGTGTCTGATTGCAGTGATTGGCGGGGGAGAGACCGCTTAAGAGGCGCGGAGAGTGTGACAGAGAGAGAGAGACGGAGACTGGTGTGGATGTTGCTGGCTGTCAGAGGCGATACACTGTGGAAACTACGTTTGTTTTGTGAACTGTGCCGTTGTGGCCACCTTTATTTTATGTGTTTTTCCTTTAATAAAACCACCCAAGTCTCCGAAACGCCAACCTTGTCCTCTTCCTTCCTCTTGTGCAGGTCCCCCGAAGCTGGCTGTATCACACTGGTGCCGAAACCCGGGAAGGAAGAAGGAGAGCCGCTACCGTCATGTCGTCCCGTCAAGTTCGCCGTTTGCGGATGTCATCCATTCGCTCGCGGGTCTCCATCAGGAACACCATCAAGCGCTGCTGGACATGAGGGAGGATCAGGAACGTCGTTTCCAGACCCTCGTCCGGACGCAGCAGGAGGACCGCGAGCTGTTCCGAGCTGGATGGACAGGACAGGAGGTTCGGGCCGGAGGAGGAGCAACACCGGCTCCGGCCCCGCCCCACCCACATGCCGTTGAACAAGATGGGTCTCGCAGGATGATCCGGGGACGCATTCATCGACCTCTTCGAGAGGACCGCCGAGGCATGTGGGTGGGCTTCAGCAAACTGGCCCGTGCGCCTCATTCCCCTGTTGACGGGGGAGCCAGTTGGCGGCGCAACAGTTGCCAGTTCAGAACCTCCTGGTCTACGACGATCTCAAAAGAGCCATCCTTCAGCGGGTCGGCTTGAACGAACCCGAGCAGCATCGGCAACGCAGGTAGTTCAGACGTTCGCTGGAGCTGGGGAAAACAGCCGCCCTTCGTGATGGCTCAACAGCTCGGGACGCGTGCCGCAGATGGCTGTGTGGCCGGGGGAAATGCGGATCGAAATTCGACCAATGCCGCGTGTTGACGAGTGGATCGGGTGGTCGACGCTGGATATTGGCAGTTCTTATCAGCGCCTCTCTCTCTCTCTCTCTCTCTCTCCCCCCTCCTTCCGTCCCTCTCCCCCTAAAGAACCCCGCTGGACAGCGTCTGGGTCGCCCACCATGCTGGTCCCTCGTTCTCTCCTCGCCGACTTGACCCACTTCCCGCCGTTGGACGATGGCCCATTACTACCCACAGGCGGATCAAGCCGGCCGGACCAGATCGTGTACGCGCCTAATTCAACCCGCCATTGGATGGGGTTGTGGAGGCCCTCTTAGCGGCCATCTTTCAGCGTCTCTGGACTCGAATCTCCCTTCCTCGTCCCCTCCTTGCCGCTGCCCAACAGCTGGATGTCCCTCTCCCTAGTATGTCGGCGGGTTGATATCACATCCGGGCGAGTCCCGGACGCTGGAGGGCGGGCCGGCCAACGGAGTTCTGGAGGCAGGTATCTGAGGTCCACTCATGGGCAGGGGGCGGCAATTGCGACCTGCTGACCCAAGACCGGTATCGGGAGTTCCTGGGGCTGATATGCTGGTCCCTCATTCTCTAATTATTCCCTCGCCAGACCGCTTGACCCACTTCAGATCCGCCACTGGACGGAGCTGTGTCAGCAGGGGGTGAAGGTCTGAATCCCCCGGCCGCGCCTGTTGCGCCCCCTTCCTCTTGTGCGGGGACCAGGTTCATTCTCCTAATTTTTCTCTCCCTTTCTTGCTCGATCGGTGCCCGGTTCTGATTGGAGGTAGGGGCACTGAGGATCGGTCCCGGAAGCTCTCTACCCCGAAGCAGGCCGCTCCGATACAAGCATTTCGGCCGGTACCGTATAATATTGAGTCAAGGCACAGCGTTTAAGAGTGTACTTATTGGGCATCTCGCACCCAGTGTTTCACCCACAAACGGACGGGGGTGTAACTTTGAAAACTCGATCGTTCATGAGGACGCAAAGCCTGGGACGGGAATTCAACCACGCGGCATTGGTGGCTCCACCGCATGGTACGAGGTGCGGTCCCGCATACCACGGGGATCACCCGTTGGTAAAATACTGGCGCTAAGCTCCTTAAGCCATCCAATTTCGGGGGCAAAAGCAGATGTGGAGGTGGCTGTCTCCAGGAACCAGCACCTCAGCTCCGCTGATTTTGGGGGCAAAGCCAATGTGGCCAGCGTTTAGTCACACCGGAGAGAAACTTGTATACTCCCAACGGGTATGTAAATGTGCGGATGGCACGTTTGGGAGGTCACACGAAGCGGGGAGAGGTGTCAAGTTGTGCAGGCTGGGGATTGGCGGGACCTCAGACCGGCCTTAAAAAATGGAGAGGGGAACCCGAGTGTGCAGAGAGAGGCTGATCCTCGGAGACGGATGACTTCCCTCTGGATGTCTCGGGACAGAGACGCTAAACTACGTGCCTTTCGGAGCAGGTCTGTTTCCGGTGGCAGCCCCTAAAACACCAGTCAACGACCTTGTCCTCTTCCTACCCTAGCTGTTTTAAAGACCGAACCAGGGTTGTATCGCAGTGACAAGGTACACTACAAACAAGATGAAACTTTCAGCTAGATTCGTTAGTGCTAAAAGCATTTCGGAAATGCTTTTCCAGGCTTTATAATCACATGGCAGTGATTTAGGGCAGACAGCTACCCACTGAAACCGGTCAAAAATGACCGATTCTGTGTGGATTATCGGAAGGTGAATGCGGCGAAATTCACGCCTAGAACGTGCGCGTGTTGCGCGTTGCTTGATCGCTAAGAGCTCGTTTTTATTCATTAAATCCCCTTATCGCCCTTATCAAAAAGCCTTCACCACGCCTTTGGCAAAACAGAAAAGCGTTACGCTTCCAGTTCTTGTTGCAGGTCCGGCCCGTTTCGATACCGAATTCCGTATGGACCTATCGGCCATTGGAACTCATCACTATAGTCAGGGGCATCGTGCATCTGCGGGCGGTCCTGACGTGGAATGCAACGCGATACGGCCCCGAAGCAGTGGCGCTCCGCTGAGGCACTATTCGGCGAGCGTAGCTCGTCTGGAGGATCCACTGTTTCTTGGGTATAATCTCCCGGTGCGAAAATATCCCAAATAGATTCTCACGGACGGCGGCACAGCGATGTCCGTACGACCCAAGCGAGCCAATGTACAGTTATTGGGCATATAGAAGGTTCACCAGTGGTTTTCACCCACAACAGTCCTGGTGGAAACTGATTTAATCGCACTTTAAAAAAACCATGATCCGGTCCAGTAAGCTCGTTCAGAGGAGCAGTGCTCAAAAATCTCCTGGTGACAAGTGGCTGCATTGACTTTGTGATAAAACACAATGGTACCAGCAGAGGTCCCGCAACCTCCAAACGGGGTTTTTCATCTCCCTTAGCTTCCTCTACGGACTTCGCGGACAGCGGGGGGTTTTGGATTCTGTCCTACTCTTCCTCCAGGAGACTCTGGGAGGAGGGACCTTGATTTCAGAAAGCAAGAATCGAAATTAGCATGGCTGGACCTGAGAACAAAGTCCAGTTCTTTTTCTCACACACTTCTGGCCGTGCTCAGCTCTCGATGGAGAAGTGGCTTGTTCGGACCAGCGCCCTTTTCCAGTGGATGTCTGCACCAAGCCTTGTACATCGGTGTGCTCCAGCTTCAGTCCAAATCTCACAAGATGGCGAATCAGTGCTTGACTGTATTACTCTCCAACTGCTGCAGTCATCCCTAAATTGCTCCCCGCCAGTCGGGCGGTGGGGGTATGTGGCAAGGGGCGTTTCAGCCGAGTCTACAGCGGGCAAGATTCTTCCTTCCAGTCACTTTGCATTTATGAGGTGATAGACGAGCGGGGACAGAAACGGGGCACTCTGTCAAATGATATCACCTCATACCTCCTTAAGTGGAGTGATTGGTGAACCGTTGCTAAGAGGCGACGGGAGAGTGTGACAGTGAGAGAGAGACGGGAGGATGTCTCGGAGAGGCAAAACTCATGTTCATCTCTGGAACTGCCGTTGTGGCGGGATCACCTCTATTTTTATGTGCCTTCCCAGCTCACGGATTGTGGTTGCAAAAACTACCCGGAATTTGCGGATGTGTCCTCTTCCTTCCGGTCGGACCAACCTCAAATGTAAATATTCACAAATATTTTGAGACCGAACCAGGCGTGATAGCAGTCGCCCGTACAGCTCTGAACACAAAAAAACAGAAATGTAGTTCAGACATGTTTTACTTTGATGCTAGAGATGAAAGTATATGAGGAATCACACAGTTATTTGGCAAGCTTTTTCCGATAGTTTTGGATGCACCTGTATGTCAAAACCGAAAAGGCAGTTCGAAAAAAGTTGCAAATTCTGTGTGGTATTTGTATCGCTCCTTTAGCACAACTCCAGGTGAAAATATTTATAACAAACTTTTTTTTTCAAAAATAATTATTTAAACAAAAATGCGGTGTCGATATAATTCGCGCCTATCCAATGCCCTGTTGCTGAGTTGCACTATTGATCTGATCAGCTGTTTTAAGAGACTTATTGACTGACTGGAGTGTTTGAAGGATTATTGGCAGATCCCCTTATTTTTTTATCTAAAAAGTATAAAACAGCTTTCAAGAATTTGGATGTACACCTTAATTCTTATGCTTCCGTTCGTGGTTGTTCGGGCTCCACGTTATATAATATCAGCAAAGTCTCAGGAACTGCAGTGTGGGCTGCCTAGTCCTGCCTCTGGATGACATCATCATCTATAGTCAGGACTGGAAGTCATAAATGGCACATTGCGGATAGACTCCTGGTAGACAGCTGAAAGAGGCCTTTGGACCTCCAATGGCAGCATCACGAAGACTGTGTGAAACTTGGGCATTACTGCCTCTCCACTCTTCCTCAGACTTTTTGAAGTTTACTTTCAACGGAGGAAGGCACTTTGGTGAGCAACAGTCACCAATAACAGCTTAACTTGTTTTGAAGCTAAAAGACTGGTTTAAAGAAGTGACAGAGTGCCCTTTATCTGCAAACAGAGACTGAGAGTGTAACGTTATGGTCACTGAAGCGCTTAACCCGCTCCTTCAAATCAGCACTCACATTTGAATGCTTGCTGTATTCAGTCAGCTCGAGCGTAAAGTGACCGCTGTCGCACGTCACAGACAATCGTCTTCCTCCTTAAGATCCATTGGGCTTTGGTGCTTTGTCACAAATCAAAACTACATTAAGCAAACTAATTAAACAGCCATAGATTTAATAAATGTGACTTAAGGGCAACAGTGTTAGACAAAGTTAACTTTCACCGTGACTCCCTCATTAAGAGAAGCGATGACATGCACGTTTTAAAACATCTTCTGGATCATTGCGACTAGTGAATCTTCTCCTTTTGTCAAAGAACAGTTGCTCTACATGCCGAATTTATAGTTTCACGGGTGGCAGAACAAACAAGACTGAACTTGAAACTTGTTCTCATAAATAATTTAGACCTGCTTGTTGCACTCTTCATGATATTATTTGTGTATCAGCTCTACAGCAAGCCTAGTCATCAAAATTAAAACAAAAAAAACTTTTGAGTGAGGAAACGTGCTACATGTAAACATAGAGTATGTTACTGGAATATACTGTTAATGAGATGACAGGCTTTTAGTAAAACATTGTGCTTAGTTCATTTTTTATATCATAAAAGGGAAAAAAGTTGCAAATTTATATATAAATGGTATTTGTATTCTTTTTTAGAGAAAAGTATAACTGACGTTCAAAAAAATTATTTTGCTTTCAAGATATAATTTTTTTACAAATATCAAAGAATGAAACCTGATGACAAATAAGATCTAGACCAGGGATGGGCAACTAAGAGACTTATTGCAATACCATGAGTGAAGTACGGCCCGCTGGATTATATTCCCTCCGATGATCAATGTCGTACTTAAGTATGAGTCACGTAAAGATTGCGTTGATCAGTTTATGATGTTAATACTATAAAAACTCCAACAAGAATGCTAGTTCCAGCGAATAAACTCCCACGCATTACCCGCTTAACTTTGAAGCATTTCAGCGCAGTGTATGTAAACATTCACTAATGGTCAGTTAGCAAATACTCGATAAAGTGAAAAAACAGACCATGAAAATAGTATTATTCCTTAAGTATGGGGGTGCGGTCACAAATTATTTTTTTTTAAGGCGGACAATTTAATAAATTCAAGTGGGGATATGTTAATTAAGATTCACCGTTTGAAATGTCTGTATTTTTATTTAAATCCCTCACATTAAGCGACAAACGCCAGATGCACTTGCCTCAAATTTCAAAGCACGTAAAACAATACAGTTTCAACAAAGCTTTTTGTGCATGACAGAAATGCTCTACATTTGTACTGAACTATTGTTCTTAGGGTTTCATCGGGTCCTTAAAATGTCTTCTCATTGTTTAAATTTATGGCCAATAGACCTGCTGTTGCACTCTTCATAATATGTTACAGCAAGCCTATCGTGAACAAGTTTTTGTAACTTATTTCAAAAAGTGAAACTTTCATATATTCTAGATTCGTTACATGTAAAGTAAAACATTTCAAAAGTTTTTTTGTTTTAACTTTGATGATTAGAGTTTACAGCTCATGAAAGTCAAAAATCCAGTATCTCAAAATATTAGAATATTTCCTAAGATCAATCAAAAAAAGTATTTGCAAAACAGAAAAGTTCAAGTTCTTTAAAGTATGTTCATTTCTGCACTCAATAGTTGGTCGGGGCTCCTTTAGCACAAACTCCAGCATCAGTGAGGTGTGGCATGGAAGCGATCAGCCTGTGGCACTGCTGAGGCACTATTGAGCCTTCAGCTCGTCTGGATTGTTGGATCCACTGTTTCTCATCTTTCTCTTGAAAATATCCCATAGATTCTCTATGGGGTTCAGGTCAGGCATGTTGGCTGGCCAATCAAGTACAGTTATATCATGGTCAGCAAAGCACTTGGAAGTGGTTTTGGCAGTGTGGGCAGGTGCTAAAGTCCTGCTGGAAAATGAAATCAGCATCTCCATAAAGCTTGTCAGCAGATGGAAGCATAAAGTGCTCAAAAATCTCCTGGTAGACGGCTGCATTGACTTTGGACTTGATAAAACACAATGGACCAACACCAGCAGATGTCACGGCACCCCAAATCATCACTGACTGTAGAAACTTCTCACTGGACTTCAAGCAGCTTGGATTCTGTGCCTCTCCACTCTTCCTCCAGACTCTGGGACCTTGATTTCCAAATGAAATGCAAAATTTACTTTCATCTGAAAAGAGGACTTTGGACCACTGAGCAACAGTCCAGTTCTTTTTCTCCACAGCCCAGGTAAGACGCTTCTGATGTTGTCTCTGGTTCAGAAGTGGCTTGGTAGCCCTTTTCCTGAAGATGTCTGAGCGTGGTGACTCTTGATGCACTGACTCCAGCTTCAGTCCACTCCTTGTGAAGCTCTCCCAAGTGTTTGAATCAGCTTTGCTTGACTGTATTCTCAAGCTTGCAGTCATCCCTGTTGCTTGTGCACCTTTTCCTACCCAAATTCTTCCTTCCAGTCAACTTTGCATTTAATATGCTTTGATACAGCACTCTGTAAACAGCCACACCTTTCAGTAATGACCTTCTGTGACTTACCCTCTTTGTGGAGGGCATCAATGTTCATCTTCTGGATCATTGCCAAGTCAGCAGTCTTCCCCATTATTGTGGTTTCAAAGAACAAGAGATACCCGGAATTTATACCGTATGGATGGTCATATAATGAAACTCAAATGTAAATATTCTAATATTTTGAGATAATGGATTTTTGACTTTCATGAGCTGTAAGCTCTAATCATCAAAATTAAAACAAAAAAAAACTTTTGAAATGTTTTACTTTACATGTAATGAACCTAGAATATATGAAAGTTTCACTTTTTGAAATAAGTTACAAGAAAAAAATACCTTTTTCACGATATTCTAATTTTTTGAGATGCACCTGTATGTCATAAAAGGGAAAAAAGTTGCAAATTTATATATAAATGTGGTATTTGTATTCTTTTTTACAGGTTTGAAAATATTTATAACAAACTTTTATACCATTTTCAAAAATAATTATTTTAAACAAAAATTTGTCAAGATATAATTTTTTTACAAATATCATGAAATATTAATTAATGAACTTGTATACCATTTTCTATCTGATATTTTAAGAGACTTATTGACCCTGACAATACAGTCATGAGTGTTTGAAGGATTACTTTGATTTTTTTTTTTAAATATTAAAAAGTAGTTTAAAATATATTTTTTAAGAATTTTGAAGATTGTCAAACTACTTAAGGTTTCTTTTCATTCATTTAATGAGGCTTTGTCTCCATTATAATATCATCAGGACTGTTGTATCATGACATTGCATTTATAGATGTAGTCATCATATGCGTTGATAGACTCCACACAGCTGTTTAAAAACCTCAAGAATGTGCCGTAAACTCCCACGGTAAGTGCATTACTGCAAACACAATTTTCAGTTTAACTGAGGAACGAGTCGGCATTAGTGTCACCGTCAATAAAGCTTAACTTGTTTTGAAGCTAAAAGACTGGTTTAAAGATTCAGACAGAGTGTATCTGCAAACAGAGACTGGAGGTAACGTTATGGTCAGAAGCGAGTAACCCGCTCTTCAAATCAGCACTAATGGCCAGTCACTCGAGCGTAAAGTGACCGCTCTCCGAGCCGTCACAGACAATTTCGTCTTCGCATATCCTTAAGATCTTTATTGGGCGGTGCGGTCACAAATCAAAACTCATTAAGCAAAGGCCTGGCTAATTTAGATTTAATAAATGTGACTTAAGGGCAACAGTGTTAGACAAAGTTAACTAAGTCACCGTGACTCCCTCATTAAGCGAAGCCGATGACATGCACGTTAAAACACGACTATTTGAATGGTTTCAAAGTTTTTGTCAAAGTGACAGTTGCTCTACATGCCGCAGGTTTCACGGGTGGCAGAACAAACAAGACTGAACTTTTGTTCGCTCATAAATATTTAGACCTGCTGTTGCACTCTTCATGATATTATTTGTGTATCAGCTCTACAGCAAGCCTAGTGCTCGAGTGAGGAAACGTGCTAACTAATTCATAGAGTTGTTACTGGAATATAGTCTTTTTTACACGCTGTTAGCATGAGATGACAGGCTTTTAGTAAAACATTGTGCTTCAGTTCATTATATTGAGGAGAGAGTTCTGACGTTCTGCTTTGTTCAAAGACTTCATGAAACTGCTGATGACAAATAAGATCTATTTAGACCAGGGATGGGCAACTGGCTGCCCAGTGTCTTTTAGTACGGCCCGCTGGATTATATTACACTCCGATGATCAATTTTAAAAACATTTGAAAAGTAAACGTAAAGACAGTTTATGATGTTAATACTATCTCCAACCAGGAGAGGTGCTAGTTCCAGCCGCTCCCCTTTCAGCGCAGTGTAAACATTTAACGTTAGCAAATAATAAATGAAAAAACAGACCATGAAAATAGTATTTTCCAGTCAAGATGGTTAACAGATTATCTTTTTTTTAACAAGTTCAAGGGGATATGATTGGATTGTTTGGAAATCTGTATTTTTATTTAAATCGCCATCACACCACTGCTTGCACTTGCCTCAAATTTCAAAGGTAAAACAATGCATAGTCAACAAAAGCTTTTTGCCAAATGCATGACAGAAATGTTTGAACTGAACTATGTTCTTAGGGTTTCATCGGGTCCTTAAAATGTCTTCAGTTTAATTGTTTAAATTTATGGCCATGAAAACTCCTAAATGTTACAACAAGTCTAAATTATAAGAGGTCTTAAATTTGGGGACGGAAAGACATGAATTGCTATATGGATTAATATGACGATTATACTTCAAAAGGCTATGATTTCAAAATAAATATGAGCGCTGCAGGTTTCAAATTCAGGCGCTGCTGCTTTGTGTTCCGCGGTTACCGGAGCTCTGAAAGTGACACCTGCTGCCAGAGAACGAATATGCATTTTCAATAAGCCCGTTTGCTATTTTTGCAACATATTTTTAAATGTTAACCTGTGGATCGGCGAAAAGCTAATGCATTATAAAAATCTAAACAATTAATTCATTAAGATATATGTTATTTAATATAACAATTCATTGATATTTTTGACATCCCTTTTCTTAAAAATTGTTTAAAGGCTGAAATTGAAGTGCAGATGATTGATTTTGAAAACAGAGACCAGGTTATTTTATGGTACCATTTGGAATAACTTTTTTATTTTTATTTGAATGCCCTTTTTAACTGTCCTAATTAGTTTGTTTTGAGAATGTTCTGTAGGCCACTAATAAAAAAAAGGACCTCTGTACATTTGTTTGTTGCAAATTGCAATCGAGATGAGACTTGTTGGGTAATATTTATGTCAACTGACTGAACTAGCATAACTGCACAAGTTTTATAGTTAATAAAATCTTTAAAAGCAAATTACATTAATTATACTCTCATTTCTTTCAGTAAAAAGGAAACGGAGTAAGACTGGACGTGGATAGTAATCTGGCCTCTTGGTATAAAGGAGAAAAAAACTCTCAAAGTTGCCCATCCCTATTTAGAGGCACGCAGCTCACTTTTCCCAGTCAAATAAATCTTTAGAACATGATATTTAGACAAAACAGATGTTAAGTCAAAGGAAAAACAAGAGTCGCTTTTGGGAGCGTCGTTCTGAACACGAAAACATGTTTAAAAATAGTTATGAACTCACTCAATCACTTGTATTGAAGTCATCTATTTCTTCATCTGTTTGTGAAAGGTCAGCGGTGTAATGAAGATGAGTGTGACTGTAGTTCATTAGTGTCTCAAAGGTATCACGACCGCTGGCATTTCAAATCAAACTCATCAGGACATCAAATTAATTTATGTAAAAGGCCAGGAGATAATGACATCACTGCAAGCACTTGATTTTTAATTTTATGACAAAAACAAACTGTGAAGTGCAGTTATCACCTTGAGCTCCAATATTACCTTAATGTTTAAATGTAAGTGGTGACCTTTGACCCTTGCCTATAATTCTATATGATAGTCCACTTTATATGTCATAGTGTTTATAGTTTATGACAAGGTAAAGCCAACATGACCGATGAAAGTGGCAAAGTGAGTACCTATGAAATATTTACTTACATTCTGTTGGGAGTAGACAAGATGCATAAGGCTTTCAAGAAAATTGTTTTGAGGAAAAAAGATGATTATATTGTTGTTTTAAAGCATTTTTTCCCTTTTTGATTTGAGAATTCATTTATAATGTTACAAAGATTTCCATTTCAAATAAACACTGTTCTTTTGAACTTTCGGTTCATCAAAGAATCTTGAAATCAGCATATTAGAGTAATGATGCTGAAAATGCAGCTTCGCATCGCAGAAATAAATTACATTTTAACATATATTCACATAGAAAACAGTTCTTTTAAATTGTAATAATATTTCACAATTTTACAGTTTTTGAACAAATAAATGCAGCCTTGGTGAGCAGAAGAGACTTGTTTAAAAATAAATAAATAAATAAAATATCTTACTGACCACAATCAGTATTGTATACATATCATTATATATGTATACTAAGACAGGAAAATAGATTTAAAATAACCACCACTTTTTATTTGGACAGTTATATAGCTAAGTTCACACGCACGCACGCACACACACACACACACACACACACAAATCTGCTCCCAGAAAGGCATTTCACCGTGGCGTCTCTCTTTCTGTCCAGAAGGGGGAGCTCATGAACTGCTGTACTCTATGTATTGGCTCTGCTCTATTATCCATAAGCATTATTATGGAAGTGGTGACCCTCTGTAACCTCCACGGGTTCCTCCTTAAACAGATGGACACGTTCAGTCATACGCTCTGACTGCTGCGGAGTAATGAGGAGCTTTCACCTGCGCGGGACGACAGGAACATTCGCTCTCCTTACGAGCCAATCACCTCCCTCTCATCCCATCGCTCAAGGGAGCCGCTCTTTGTAATTGCCTGGATTCACTTTGACTGGAGGAAGTCAGGTAAGAGTGAACTAATTAGCCGAAGCATCAAGATACAGCCCACCAAAAAGAGATCCACGGAAGCTGGATCACTCCATATCCAATTACTTCCAAGGATGTGAGGAGCATGGCATTGGGAGGATTATGGGTTATGAGCCAGACTCTGGGGTGTTTGCGCTTTGACATCACTGCCCTTTGGATTCAGAGCCGCTCTGCTCTTTAGGAGAGCTCTAAAACAAGGCCAGGTGCTGAAGGACACTCCAGCTTCCAGAGGAAGAAGGTAATGGAGAGGTGAAGCGTGTGGATTCTGTGCAGGATTGAATTCACGATTCTCGATGGTGTTGCGTAAAGAAGAAATGAGAAACATCTCCAGGGCTCCACAGAGAGATCTAATTAGTCTGTTTAGGGTTTTGTGTGAACATCTGAAAAATGGAGGATTCCTGTCATGAGTAAATAAAGTCTACCGGGGAACAAAAGTACATGAAAAGCACAACAACACAAAATAATGGTATTCCAGAGAATATCTGCTTGTCGATGTGAAAACCACAGCCATTTGTCAAATGCAGGCTGAATGACAGTGATGGAGTCCACATAAAGGCCGGTGAATTGATGCACACGGCTCTCCGGCTAAGTGCTCTGATGGAGCGGCTGGAGCTTCCCAAAAATAGAGGAACGAGGAGAGAAAAAGACACGTACTGTACCGTGTGACCTTTCTCTGCTCCTGCATCTGTTGTTTTCCTCGTCTGAGTTCAAAAACCTCTAAACCGGTGAAAGCTGGATGAGAGTGAGCTGAAGAACAGCATCTGAAGAGGGACTCCAGGTTCACATTTAATGCATTTAAAGGAATATTCTGGGTTCAGTACAAGTTAAGCTCAGTCAACAACATGGCCAAATGATGATTACTATAAAAAACAACAAAAACCCTGGAATAAATTAACTCCGATTTAAATAAAATACAATGATTTAATTAAAATAGATGTAATTTATATATACAATTTGGGATAAGATATTTTTGTACAAGTCTGTTCATCAACACTGCATTTATTGTTCAAAAATACAGAAAAAAACAACAGTAAAATTGTGAAATATTGCAATAAAGGCTTTCTAATTTAATTAACTTTAAAATATAATTTATTTCTGTGATCAAAGATGTATTTTCAGCATCATTACTCCAGTCTTCAGTGTCACATGATCTTCAGAAATCATTCTAATATGCTGATTTATTATCAGTGTTGGAAACCGTTGTGCTTATTGATTTATTTATTAATGGGAACCTGTGATACTTTTTCAGAAATAAAAAGTTGAAACGAACAATTTATTTAAAATAGAAATATTTTGTAACCATATACACTTCTTTAGGATATATAGTTTAATAATAATATTTGGGATCAGCAGTTTTTCCTTTTCTTTCTTTCTCTCTCTCTCTTTTTTTTGGAAGAAATTGGTACTTTTATTCAGCAAGGATGTTAAATCCGTGACTTTTTAGAACTTAATGTTATATTATTTTTAATTAAATTATGGAATTTCTTTAAGCAAAATATTCAAATATGCAACTATGTTGCCATGAAAACACTGCATATTTATAAGAGAACAATTTTAAAGCTCACATAATACATTTTTTAACGAAAATAATTAATATAGGTGATTTTATAAAAGTATCACATTTTTTGCTTTTAAATCCTTCGAAAACGGGCTCCATTCAACTCCATTGTAAGTGCCTCACTAAAATATAGATTTGTATTTCTTAATTAATGTAAGAAAATGGGATGAGTTCAAACACATTTTAGTGGTATGCCACAAATGCTGTTGATTAAACTTTCATTAAGCTGGAATGATGAGCATGGCGTGACATGGGACAAAAAACTGAGCATTGAAATATTCATATTTAAGAGACAAAATCCTCTTTGTAAAAATGCTTTACTTGTTCATGTTCTATCCACTTATATTTCAGTCCATCTGGAGTGTATATATTAAAAATGCATGGCAAAGAGAAATAATAATGAATTAAGGATTGTTCGACGACGGAAGAAACAATCATTAGCCATTATTAATTCATGTTTGAGAGGCCAAATGTCTGACAAGCATTTGAAACTCATTTTTCATACATATGGCCCAAGGAAATGGAAAAGGGGCAGTGGGGACCAATCATGTGTAATAAAGCCTTCGTTTCCCTCAGCAATAAGTGAAAAAATAACCTTACAAATTGCACAACAGAAGAGCATTAGGGACGCTTGACTGTGCCGCCGGAAGAGTCTTCTCTCCTCTCCAGCAGTTTACTGCTGACTAACAGACAAACACCCACACATACACAGCTCTGACTGTTAATTAGACTTCACAAGCTCTGTGTAAAAACAGCAGTCAAACTCCACATATAAGATATGAGATGAGAAAACACAGCAGACCGGCTCTGATCACTTGGGGAAGAGCGGAAGAGCGTTCCTTTGGTCACCAGCTTCAGCAGGAAAAGCCTGAAGGTTTGAACGGACGTGTGTGGCATAAATCTGATCTTTATCCCACGATTCCTCTTTTAATTAGCAGAGGTGCTGAAAGTGGAACTTTTGAAGATTTTAGAAGCGCTGGCCTAGATTGTTAAACTAATAAATTGGTCTGGTTGCAGATTTTGTTGTTCTTTTTTTATTTAAAAATAGCAAGTTATTCAAACATTTACAGGATATGTGAACAAAAGATTCTATGCAACTGTTTTCTGCAGTCTATACAGAAGAGAAAAGAAATATATTCGTGTTATTTATATATTTTTTCTTTTTTTACAAATCAGAGGTGAAACAAGAAAATGTATGTTGACAGTTCAAGTCCTCGGTTCAGCAAACCCTGATTTTTACCCGATGAGTTTTTCGTTGTGTGGTACAAGCGTACGGTCCGTTCACGTGGTGCACGTACACACACACACACGCTGAAGTGTGCTCGTGTGTACACATACTAAATCATACTACACGCACACACCAAAGTCTTGAGGATCTCCAGGTCTAGAGTGTTTCTGAGATTAGAATCTCGTGGGGTGGCGGATGGACGCGGAGAGCTGGCAGGTGATTGGTTGTGACCCCTCCGGTTCATCGGCCGTTTTTGTTTTTCTAGCAGGAACCCCGACCCGTGTCTCTACGCTGTCTTAATGCCCTCAAACCCACAGAACTTCCAGCGTTTCTCCAGACTCGCCCCGACACCCGTCAACTCCTGCTTGAACGTGCAGGGCAGCCGACCCAGAAGAGTCTCCACCTCCGTGGTGCTGATCTGAAACGACAAGAACATCGACCGTCAGACACATCCAAACCAATCACAGCTCTGAGACTACTAGTGAAAATGCTTCTGTTTTTCCAATTTAAAGGGGGTCATGAACTGAGAAGCCAAAATTCCCTTGATTATTTTTTGACATATAAGAGGTCATTGTGCTATAAAAACATCCTGTAAGTTTCAGAACTCAAAACTTTCTCGTTAGTCTAAAAACAGCTTATATTGAAGCCAAAATAACAGCTTGTGGAATGTTCTACTCTATGATGTAATAGTGTGGATAAGCTCCGCCTCCGCAGAAGATCAACATCTGCTTCTACATCGCTGCCTGTTTAGCCACGCCCACCGATTTGTGCACATAGTGTAAATAACGAGAGGCGAACATGCAGGTCTATGCAGAAACCAAATGCTAAAGATGCTCTAAAGACAACAAGCCGCTGTGCAGTGCCAAGCTGAGGAAAAACAGTGTTTGCATTGTCTTCCTTCTGATCCCAACGTTAGGAAAGAGTGAATTAATTTGATTTTTTATAAGGATCCAGACCATGTCAGTAAGAAATTGTTTACTTTATTTTACCACAGATTCGTTTACAAATAAGGCACACTTCGATGCGGGATTTTCAGAAAGATTGAAACTAAAAGATGATGCTGTGCAGACTATATTGATCCGACAGTTATGTCGCAACACAAGTGTGAGTAACTGTTTTTATTATGTGATCACTATTGCTTTGTCTGTTCAACAGATCATTTGAAATGAGTATTTATGTGTTTTTAACCCAAATCACAGCAGTGTTCGTCTATGAGCAATGAATGCACGCTGTCAAACATACACAACTATTAGCCAATCATAGCAGTGGGCGTTTACTCCAGAGTCTGCAATCCCCCACGCCTATTCAAACAGAGCGTTCTGATGAGGGGGGGTCAAAAACAGGATAGAAAATAGCTTATTGCTTTTAAATTATGATGTGTTTTGATGATCTTGATAACAGTGGACCTCAGAGAACAGTACAAAATAAAAAACAAAGGCAGTTCATGACCCCTTTAAAGGAATATTTGATTCATATTTATTTGTATAACACTTTTCACAATACAGATAATTTCAAAGCAGCTTAACATGCACGTTACAATGATACATATTGCATTAAATCAAGAGCTTTCACTGAATCGCTCTGAGCCCCAGTGAGCTGCCACAGATGTCTGTCTCAAGAAATAACTCCATCAGTGGTGAGGTGTTGGAGAAAAACCTGGAAGGAAACAGACTCATCTGGGGCCAATCCTCCTCTAGCAACAAAACAATGTCATATGACAGTAAACCACAGCTCTGAGATACTACCAGTGACACATGCTCCTAAAAAGACAATATGATGCGATCTTTCAAAGCATTACTAAGGCAGATTGCAATTTGAAGATAATACAATGGCAGTTGTTGGCATATTCAGGGTCAAATACAAGTTAAGTTCATTTGACAGTTTTTGTGGAATAATGTTGATTACAACAAAGATTAATTTAGACTTGCCAGTTTTTTTAAGCCAAATCTGGGTTAGAGTAAGGCACTTACAATTAAAGTGAATGTGGCTAATTTGTAAGAGTTACATTTTATTTATTGTTTTTCTTTAAATCTGTAAATTGATCTTAAAAATGTCTTAAATTAAAACCAGTAAAAACCCTGTAAAATCTCACTGTTTCAATAGTACAGCCACAAGATATAAACAATATGCATGTTAACATGAATTTAACATGAAAAAAAAAGGTTTTACTTTTTTACATTGCCAACAATGCTCAAAACCCCAAAGTGACTGCAAATTCACAGCTCAAATAATACAAAAATAAAATGATATGCTTCACATTGGACCCATTTTCCTCCATTCTATTTGTTTGTTTATTTCAAAGGAAATAAGGCATAAGTAGAAATTATGTGTGTATTATTTGTGCCATTATTACCCAGCATTATGCCACAAATGCTGCTGATTGTGCTTAATTTATATGCAACCTGAATTATTCCTTTGATACTCATAATCAAGCCAGATCAATGTCACAAATTTACTTGATTACTTAAATATTGCAGAATACATTACATTTTCATTTTACATTTGCCCTGTATTTTACTAAAACTTCCCGGGTTTAACTCCGATTCAGAATTTTTGATGTGCTTTCAGATTTTTTGGACTCCACTATATACAGTATAAGCGCAGCATGACTGTCAGAGCCCACACGTGATGTGAACTGTGTTCTTCACAGGATCGTGAAACACACTTGCAGCAGCTTATCGAGTGGCAGGCAGGGTGATGTGAACGACGCTTTATCAATTAAACCCTCCCACCGGGGTGCATTGTTTTTAGTGCAAACGAGCGGAGTGTTGATGAAGATATGAAGACATGTGTGCACCGCGGAGAGCGAGAGCGTGGGCATCCGCAGCCGGAGGGCTTCAACTCAAAACTGAACAGATATAGAGGCTCATTTTCACCCTCTATCTGTAAGTGTATATTAGTCACTGTGTGACAGCGAAAGCAGAGCGAGAGAGCGAGATAAAGCCTGAGAGATGAAGAAAAATAAAGAGTAATCAACACTGCGCTATAGTAAGATGAGCGCTTTATTTCAGCATTAAACATTTTGGCAGGAAAAGCTTGAGGATTGTATTTGAGAACAAGAAGATGAAAACACACACACACACAATGTGGGAAATGTGTGTGTGGTCCTGCTGTGAGCGTGAGGCTGTTTACTCAGCAGAACATTAGAATGGCAAGCAGACCGCCATATTTTCAGTGTGTGTGTGTGTGTGTGTGTGTGCAGCAGTAAATACATTCAGTTTGAGTGAGTAGCCTGTGTGTGTGTGTGTGTGTGTCAAGGTTATAATCACTAATGAAAACTTTTATGAAGATGGAAACTAGTAAAATAAATATTTTTTTATGATGTAGAGAGAAATATCTATCTATCTATCTATACATGTGTGAAGTGCAACAGTTAACGTACGGTGTTCAGCAGCGGTCAAAAAGGACTTAAACAGTGAATTTTGAATCGATTTCTTCTTGTAAATTCAGAGATGTGGATTCGGCCAACAATTAAATTACCACACGAGTTTGGTGTTTGTCAAAAAACAGTATGTAATTTGGCTGGGGATTTTTTTACACGGGTGGTAGGAGAAAAACACAGACATTCTGGATTCGGACGACAGTAAAATCCCAGACTAACCCCTGCAAATCTCCACAAGAAACAATTACAGTCCAAATCGGGCTTACCGTGAAAGCAATGTCTGATTTTTGAAAGTGCTGATTCTTTTCAATGAACCGGTTGAATTGATTCACGAATCACTCTAAAAGATTCATTCACGAGTTGGACCATTTGCAGCTGTTCATAAATAAACAGCTCAATGATTCAAAGAACAGGGACATAGTCTGAGCTTGAATGTACGTGCGACTGATGGTGCAAAAAGCAAGCTAATAATGCTGAATTTTAGTATTGATTACTGTACAGTAAATGAAAATCATATTTATGTCATGACTCAGTTATTTGTGAACTAAATCTGCATTTGTGTGTCACACTTTGTAAGGGGTTGGTTCTTTTTTGTAAAATAATGCAAATTAATGCCCATGCATCTTACCCACCGCTGTAGCTGTTTCAAATTATACAAAACCACATATTTACACAAATGTTGTTTTTCTTCATTTTTGAAAAACTATATGACATATTATTTTTAAAATACTATATGACATACAGTACATGTTTGTCAGCTTGAATTATTAGTAGCTTGAATGGATATTTTAGTACATTAAAGTTTGGTGTTTTAGTAGTGTATAAAAAGTTTTGGTAATAAAAGTTAATAAAACTTATTTGCAGATCAATACACATTACATGAATGCACTAATCTTTTTTATTAGTGTTGAGTAATGACTAGTCTGATATCAGCTGGCTGCAAAAATAACACATAGGGTTAATCGATCACTACTGATCGCTTTTAATACTTAAGTACATTAAATAAAGTATTTTTTGTACTTTTACTCATAAAATTGAAATGAAGTACTTCTACTAGAGTCATATTTCATTAGGGTACCTGTACTTTTACTCGAGTACTTGATTTGTGTTCTTCATCCACAACTGATCAAAGGTCCAAAAAAGGAAATAAGACGCTACTTTAGTTGATCTCAACTGCCTCAAAAGAAACACTTGAATAGAATTCAAAGGTTTTGTCATGAGCAGCACAAACTCAATGAGTTGTTCTCCTGTGTGGGCCTTATGACTCAAGACACTGAATCAGAGAGGCTCTGGAGACGCCAGAGTGATGATAGTCACAATTTACTGCTAAATCTGACACATTTTTAGCACATTTAATTGTCAGTAAGTACTGCAGCTGCATTCTTATAATTGTGACAAATAAAACCTTACACAAACTTCAAAGATGTTACTGTTTCAGGGTGCAGTTTGTTTGATGAAGTGTAGTATGTGTCATCATAGTAAGATGGAACGGCTGCAATAAACCATAAATCTACTGAAGCTAAATAAAAAATAAAATTGCATCATTATAACTAACTGAAAATGAGAAGTAAAATTAAAAGGAGTGAAATGTGTGTGTGTGTGTTTCATACCTTGGTGTCCAGCCGCTGTAAATAGGAGCAGATATATTCGATGCTGGCTCCAAAAGGATGGACGTGAAGAAACGTTGAGATAATTCCTGTGGAAGAAAAGCCAAAGATGAATCACTGATAGATTTTTCAGAACAGTATAAATATAAAATCTGTTCCAAAACCTTTCAGAAGCTGCCAGTTTTAAGACCAAGTACTAACTAAAATTAACCTCATAAATGACTGATTTTATACACTGAATATATATATATAATAAAATGACAAATTACTGTATTTTGAATAAAGTATATTTATAGATAAATTGGCTTAATATCTACATTTATTAGTATTTGTATAGTTATTTAAAATATAAATATGTTATTAATGAATTTACATAGAACTGTTTAGGTTATGTTTTATGTGAACCTTAGTTATTTATAAACAGTTTCTTCATTTAATAATAGAAATTAGCAATGAAATCTATTCAAAACACTTACTATTTTACAAAACATCATAATTATTGACATTTCATCCACCTTGGATGAATTTATTCTTGTTGCATTTCACCATTGCTTGCTCTGCATAGGATACAATGCTACCTCAGATCTCAGCACAAATGAGGTGGAAGACAGAATAATTCTTGACTTGAGAGCGTGCCTATGAGGACTAAAATGCTGTCTAAGTAGGCAGCTCACATGGTTTTGGAGCAGAGCGCTACTGCATCAATTGATATTTCTCAGCGCTGATTTGCAAATGATTTCAAGTACTTGAGTTGTTTTCCCTGAAGTGGATGTCCTCATCGGCTAACTCTGCCTCTTGAACTTTCTAAATGATTATGAGTGTTTAATTGCAGTTTTGATGCTGTTTGGCTTAATCAAGGCTGTTCTTCGGCCTTCTGAGTGCTTCATTCACACACTCAAACATATGGAATAACAATAACGGCTGCTATTAGCACTTCTGGTTTGAATGTGATAGGTGCGCGCTGATAACTCAATTACTCTGAACGCATTATGGTCTGATCAGGAAAGCAAAGCAGCTCTCCAGAGAGAAGCGCACAGGTGCCGCACAGTCAATATTCCATTAGTCTTGATGGACTATAGATATAGTTTATATATTATACATGGTTTCCTTGCAGTGTGTTTGGATTACCACGTCTTCCATTTTCACACATTGATCCAAAGCCAAACACTGTTAGGTGAAAGAAAATGGACCTTTTATAACATAACACAATGTTTCATTAATTCATGCATGTCTGCTAGAAGATATAACAAACACCCTGAGCTGGCAGCTGTGCTGGCTACTACATCCAAAAATGAAAATCTGCCATTATTTACTCTACCTAATGTCATTCAAACCTGTGTGATTTGCTTTTTTCCTAGAAAAACAAAATGAGAAGTTGTAGCAGAGACTGGAAAATCAGCAGTGAACAGATGCTGTAAACCTCCAAAAATGACAGAAAGCATCATAAAAGGAGCTCATATGACTTGTGCGCTATATTCAGTTGTCATTTGTGTATGTACGATGGCTATCACACGGCTTGAGAATAAATGCAAAATAGTGCAAGAGTCAAATGCACAGAGCCTCGCACATGACATATGGAAGAACATATAGATACGACGACTTAATCATTTGTGGCCACATTTCATTAATTCATTTCCTTGTGGGAACAAATTCTTAAGTTGTGGCCACAATATCTTAAAGTTAAATCTTGAAGTTAAACAGGCTTGGAGCAAACAGAAATTCTTTACATTTATATCGAGTTTGTCAGGACCCACAAACACAGCAGCTATCAGCGGAGGCTCGAGTAGAGACTGATGTAGACAATTAAGTGGTGATTATTAGGAGTCCATGATGGATAGAGGTCAATAGAGGAAGCCCAGGGGCCAGCTGTATAAACCTAGCCTCTGTGTTAAGACACTGTCTAGTCCAACTAGCAGTTAACCAAGGGGTCTTTTTTTTTTCATTCAATTTACACTAATCTATGGGTTTATGTAAAAATAAAAAAATAAAAAATTCAGTCTGGAGTATCATATTTGATACATCAGGCTTTTATGGCTAGTGATATGGAGCTCATAAGGAAAAATGAATACCTCAATTTTATTCAGAGGCCTATAACTGAGCAAAATATACAATTTGGTGCAGCTGCTGATATTTTTATAGCCAAAAACAAGATGAAGCAACAATAGGTTGTAAAGTAAAGCAATGAGATCTTTGTAACAGAACAGCAGACTACTTACAAAATGCATATAAATATCAGTTGTCACTCTTTGTCTCCCAATAATGTCTAATAAGATGATGTTTGAATGCTTAGTTTTATTATCAAATCTCTATCGTTTTCATTATGGGGGGGGGGAAAACATATAATGCAATGCAATACAATGATGATGAGAGATAAACAAATACTGTACATGAGCCTGATGATCATATTTGATACTCGCATTTTAATATGATTTTTCTAAAAAATATAAAAATAATGCATGGATAATGAAGTAAACCTAAGCTGTTTCAGTCCAGTAAGCTGAAATATTACTAACAATATCAAAGTTATTCTTACGTTCATTTTATAAATACATTAAAGATTTCACAGCAAAAACACATCTCATGACCTGAAGGTGGACATTTTTACAATTATACTAAAAGAACTTGCTAAAAAAGTATAAACTATCAATTAGAAGACAATCATGTAGCACATTGTGTGCAACAGGATTTTTGATCAGTTTTGATCATTTCGAGCCCTTAGAAATTGTGCATATCAAACATGATACAGTCAGCTTCATTTAACAGCCTCACTATACTGAGGCATTAGCACCTACAGAGACCGCAGAGGAACACAGTGAGTGACCGTGAATGAAGGAAATCAAACCACCTGTGCTGGAAGATTAGAAGAGCTCAGATGCTGTCGTGTGCTCTGGCTCCTCTCTGCTTTCAAAAACACATTTGATTTACGACAAGAACGCACTATCGCAACGCACATTTCCACTCCGTTATGTCTGGATGTGAGCATGGTCTCTTCTCCTTTAGTTCTGACAGCAGCTCCTCCTCAAACACAGCATGAGCTCAAACAGATCTGATGGAAAGAAAGAGGCTGCCGGAGGAGCATCCACTCCACTAGAGCTTACTGAAGCTGCTTTCTTCATCAGAGAGCAATGTGCCGGACAACAGCTCGGTCAGCACTCTTTCCGGTCACTGGACTGGCAAATAAGCCACATAAAATACAAATAAAACCCTGGCGAACATGCTGTGCCAAGCCAATTACACATGCAGAGAATGCTGCGTGTTCTTCACTACACACATCCACATCTGGAATACATCTTTCTCTTATGCCGTGACAATCAGTTTCTCATTCTGAAAACCTGAAAATGTTTTTGGCATAAACAAATGTTCATGTGATAAGTGACTCGGGATCACTGAATAATTGAAAATCATCGCCTCTCCACTTTGTGGACTTCGGTGCCACCTCAGGGTGTGCGTTTCGTTTTTAATAATTCAACAGTCCAGAGTCAATTATTTCTTCCTTTCTGGCTGTTTCTCAAAATATATAGACAGTTTTTGGCCATGGATGTTGGCAGCCTCTCTCTCACGGCTGTGCTGCGGATGACATGTTAAAGTTCCTCATTAAAAAGCATCCGAGGTGACTCATTTGAGGCTCTTTTGGCCAGGCAATTAACACCTGCACCATAGAAGGCATGGCTGTGGATGAGGAAAATAATGAGAAGAGTTTTTTTCACAGTCTTGTGTCTGATGAGATAAAGTGTGAAAAGAGCTCTCAGTTGGCCCTCGATGCTTACCCACGAGCAGAGCCTCTCTCTCTGACTTCACCGGGCTGGGAGGCCCTTTCTCCGGCAGGCTCTCCTTCTCCTGGCTGCAGGACACCACGGCCGCCGCCGCCTCCTATGACAGGAAATAACAACAAAAGAGAAAGTTGTTTTCTTCTCACAGGGTCCTCTGCCCCTCCCCTCATTACCCGGCCCTCTGACGGGCTGAAATCTCCTCGCCCAGTTGTGTCAGAGTGATTTATCCCACGACAAATAAAGTTCTCCTGCGCTCGATTGGCCTGTAATGATCTGTCATGTTCTGTGAGAGGATGGAGGAGGGGAAATGGGTACAACAGAACAGGGTGTAGAGAGAAAGAGCAGCAGAGTGGAAGGAACAAAAGGCTGGAACAGAATAATAGACACTTTCCACGAATAGGGTGCAAAATAGAAACATTTTTTTCTCTTCTTCTTTCTATATGGTTTGCAATTTTTGCAACCATGTCAGTAGCATGTCTAAAACAATTTTAATTTAGTTGTGATTTTGTTATTTTCTACCATTAAACAAACAGCAAATTTTAATATCTAAAATAAAAAAACAACAACAACATTTATTAAAATAAAAAAGTATTAAAATGTATAAATAAAAATAGAAATACATATACTACTTTTCAAAAGTTTGGTGTTAGGTCTTTTTTTTGGGAAAGAAATCAATACTTTATTCAGCAAGGATTCATTAAATAGATCATAAGTAACAGTAAAGACATTTATAATGTTACAAAATAATTTGATTTCAAATAAATGCTGTTCTTTTAAACTTTCCTCAAAGAATCCTGAAAAAAATGCATCACGGTTTCCACAAAAATAAATATTAACTGTTTTCAACATTAATAAATAATCTGAAATGTTTCTGATTTACACTAAAGTCTGGAGTAATGATGTTGGACATTCAGCTTTGGTTACAGGAATAAATTATACTTTAAAATATATTCAAACTGAAAATGGTTATTTTACATTCCAATAATGTGTCACAATATATATATTTTATTATATATTTTGAATTTTAAATGCAGCCTTGGTGAGCATAACATACTTTTTTCAAAATCTTTTGAATAGTTGTGTATATAATATCAAGTCAAAGTCAAGTCAAGTAAAATAACCTACAGACATTTGATATGTTAAGCTCATAGAAGGCTAATTTTATATATGATATTACTTATCTAACATTTTCAACTCACTACATAAAACAAACTTCTATGTGCGATTTGTGCTTCTAACATTCAACATTTTTTCCCCAAAAAAGCCACAGCACCCCACAGTGTCCCGTACTCGTGGAAGGTGCCTGTATGAGGTGTGATGAGGAGCGGTGAAGTGGACGAGAGTCAGAGAAGGAGAGCGTCTCTCACTTACGCTGCTGTGATTGGTGCTGTCGTCACATCTGTCCTCCCGCTTGGCTGTCTCCACCTAGTCAATTAAAAGAATGAGAGAGCTGTCAGCGATTAATATGTCACAGGCTCACGCTCACACACGTTCACACGGGGAAACTAAAGGATGCAGGACACACCGCGGGGCAGGAAGCCGAATCACAGGCCTGACACGCCGAGAGCTGAAGGTCACGTTTGCAAATGGATTTCTCTAAATGCCAAATAAGCAGCAAAGCTCCAAAGCATTTGTCCTGCTCAATGAAACTCTAATGAAGCGCAGCAGAATCGCAGAGTGAAGGCAGCCATTTCAAGCCGCTCTGCTGAGATTAGTAACGCAACCAGATGCTGACGGAATATTTAGTGGCGTTTCGCCAAGGCAAGCATCACTATTGTTATTGCTCATGCTTATGGTTAGGGATTTGAACAAACCTCAAATCCATGTATTAAACTTTGAATTAGCACCATCTGGGCTACATACATGAACGATATCTCAAATCACGTGGCTTGTCGGGGAGAGGCGCGTTATTACTTTTCTAAGTGATCTGATTTGCGATTTTCAGCATGCTGTGATAAAACAGGTGAAGAAATCCCATGAAAGACCTAAGCCATATCTAGATACCAGAATATTAAAGGCTCTGTCTGGCTTTTTTTGACCTGTGGCAGCATATAGAGGGCCCTGGGGGCACCAGAATATAATACAAATCATGAAAATATAGTCTAGCCAGCAGCAAGTTCTATAGGGCCAAGCACCAATAACGCTTTGTTTTATAAAGCGGATCGCTTCAGCTCTAAATATGATTAGATGAATCACATTTAAAGCTATCTCGAAACAGCCAATATACAGTATGTACATCTGTGACCACATCAATGGAATTCTATTTTTGTATAATTAAAATAAAATAACAAAATAAAAATAATTTTGATTCTTGTAATTAATACATATTTTTTTTTGTAAATACTAAATAAATGGTAACAAATTGTATTATTTAAGAAAAACCCCTTGAGATGCATCATCTCATTTTCAAGGGGGTCCTAGTACACAAAAAATAATAAATAAATATACAATTAATAACAACAACAACAATCATTTGTTTCAATGGGGGTCTTCATAATGCATTTTGTCATAATATTTCACGTAAGGTCGCAAGAAAATGTTTTGTTGTATTTATTTAGAAATACTTTTGATAATATTGGGTAAATGTATCCTGGGATTAATGTGGCTTGGTAATAATAAAGACTGAATTGAATAACAAATGAATAATGATAAAAGAATAATAAGGATTATGTCTCATACCTGGTGGAAGTGTGAAAGGTTATGTTTCCTTAAACTAGTTTGTCATGCATTTCTTTATTTCAACACATTTACAGGTAAATCCTAGTATTTTAAATAAAAAAATAGTCCATGACTGTGATTAACGCGATTACATTTTTTAATCGATTGGCAGCACTAATAATAATACATTGTTTCAAGGGGATCCTAGTACACAATAAATAAATAAATAAATATATAAATATGTAATTGATAATAATAATAATAATCTGTTATTATTTACTGAATATTTGCATCTTTTATCGTAGTTTTGTTAAGTAAAAGGCTCTCGTAGTTTACTGCTTTTTAATGCAGTGAGTGAGTTCAGGACGGCGCACAAAACTCTGACAGATTCTAGGATTCTAGAAGAAATATTAATGAAGTTTATCACAGCAAGAGACGGAAGAGCAAACACTGAGACGCACACGTACAGACTGATGTATGACATACACAACACATTCATCCAGCAGAAAACAATAAACTGCTCTCGCAAGCGATGGGCACAGATCTATACGAGGAACGGCAGCGTTAAAATTGATTTTCATTTCTTCCATTAATGAGTCTGTCTCAGGTGATTCATCAATGCACACGCTGATGCCTTGAACTCTCCTTCAGCATGGATCAGTGGTGCCGAGATAAATTCCACCGCAGAGTGCCAATCAAAGCAGACCCGCTGCTGTACCACATGCAGACATTTCTCCTTCTCTTCCTGCTCTGAATGATGAGTAGCCGACCAACCATTTCCAAAATGATTAGTCTTGGAGGTGATAAAACCCAAACTTAACCTAAAACGATCCGCTCCACGGTACCAGATAAGGAAAAGCGAGATAACAACATCTGTCTGTACAAGATAACAGGCTATCAAATTTGGGGCGTGCATCGTTTAGCCTTCTCAAATTGTCATTACCTTTTGGAAGTTAAATTTGAAACTCAGTCTGATTTAAATGTCACTTTTCTCAAGTTTCATACATGAACGAGCAGGTTTTTGCTGTGTTCGTCCCCTAAGCAACACAGTCACCGTGTTTTGGTGAATAAGAGCTCTGTTGAGGACAGCGGCGGTGACACAGTTAATTGAAAGCGGCTTGTTGTAGCCGCTGGTGTGGTGTGTGGCTGGAGCTGCCATTAGTTTTCATTAGTGTCTGCTGCTGCGCTGATCGTACTGAACACCTCACCGCTTCAAGAGGACCAAACGCAGGATTGTTTTGCATTTCCTGTCCTGATTTTGAGGAAAAATCTTTAGAATTTGTTGCATGGGCCTGCTCATCCACATAAACTATATGCAAACGTTGTGAAGTGGAAGGTGCGTGATTTTGCAAGGAGCGTTTTTCTCTCACTTCAAGACTGTGTGATGCCAACACCATCAAGAGCATGACACAAATGTGCATGTCAACATGAATTCATCAAGAATTCTATACAGTGTTAACAGACAATTAACAGTCAGAATAAAAAAAGACATGACATTTAAGTGTGAAATATTATTAGAAAGATGATAATTTAAAAAGTAATTCTTTGTGACTGTTATGGACAGAATTAAGCATGAGTAGGAGGATGAAATCCGTTGAAGAAATCCATTAAAAATACATTTATATAAATAAAGAAATGTAGAAGTTATTGAATAGAAAACCTAAAGAACCTATTCATTGTTATTACCCATGAGAGCCTGAGAAAAATGCTCATTTTAGAAGAAAATTTCAGATGGCACTTCATATATGTATAACATTGTGTGTAGAGCTGAAAATGTATTAAACATTTCAGCTCAAAGTGGAGAAAAGAAAGAAACAAACAAACCCTGGAATGGAATAGAAATTAGATAGAAATTGTTGAAATTTTTAAGTTTTTAATAATATTAAAAAGCTTTAATTTTAGTTATATTAACAATTTTAATTAATGCAAAAAAACCACTCAAAATAAAGATGTACAACATTAATCAGACATCAATTTTTCTTTGTTTGTTTATTTATTTATTGTTTTTATTTATGTCTATTACAAGTACCAGAGGTTCGTATCAGTATAGATAGGTAGACTTCAAATCCAAAATGTCAAAAAAACACTGTTTTAAACACATTACCTGCATTATTTTCCAAACATCCCCAGTGCTGTGGGTAATGCAATACAAGTAACGTGAGTTACGTAATCAGATTACTTTTTTCAAGTAACTAGTAAAGTAATGCATTACTTTTAAATTAATAAGAAAATATCTGAGTTACTTTTTCAAATAAGTAACGCAAGTTACTTTGTTTTCCTATTTATTCACTGACACCTTTCCTGTCAAGT
Organism: Schizothorax lantsangensis; assembly: GCA_027422415.1. NCBI lineage: Eukaryota > Metazoa > Chordata > Actinopteri > Cypriniformes > Cyprinidae > Schizothorax > Schizothorax lantsangensis. The sequence goes on along the minus strand of CM049861.1, from coordinate 2,438,670 downwards.
TCAAGTTCAAGTTCAAGATTTATTTGTCACATACCCGATTATACAGAGAGTATTAACCAGCAGTGAAATGTGAGTAACCGTCCCTGTGTTAAGAGAAACTGGGAGTAAGTGTAGAGGCAGAGGCATTTTCTTCAGCCTGAGGCTTATTAATCTCACTTTTTATGTGAAAGGACCTTTACAGTTGCCAAAAATATAACTTTTGGATTTTCTGTTAATAAAAATAAATAAGCGAGCCCAGCCCAGGTGACAAAAAGTAACGCAAAAGTAACGCAATGCTTTACTTTCCATAAAAAAGTAACTAAGTAACGCAGTTAGTTACTTTTTTATAGAGTAAATCAATATTGTAATGAATTACTTTTAAAAGTAACTTTCCCCAACACTGAACATCCCCACTGCATCACTGCTATCTTATCTCTGAAATTATGCCTGTTATGTTTATGCTTTAACATAAAAGCACTCAAATGTCTGCTTGCTTGTAAACAGGGGAGTCTAATGCAAGAATTTCACACAGTTTTTCTTTGTTTCGAACACCGACAGTCATCCTGAGCTCATGTTCCTTTAATTAGAGCGTAGGGAATCAGATTTTGCCGTCCTGATCTGAATCCCTGGAGAGCGTTCAGCAGGACAGACTCATTAATACACGCCGTCTTCAAACTGACAGCCGTCTCATCTCATCTCATCTCCTCACCGGACAGAACACAGCGAATGCAGACAGAGTTAAAAGCACACAAACACAGACAGAGAGCCGTCTGTTACTCACGGGCAGAGCGTGTGATGTGGGGAAAGCTTGAATCCGATCCTTCAGACTCTGGATCTGGCTTTCGAGCTGTTGTTTTTCCTCCGAGTTCTTCTCCAGCTCCGTCTCTCTCTGTTTCAGATCCTCGCGAAGCTTGAGCAGTTGCTAGAGAAACGGCACAAAGGAAAAACGACGACATTAAAAACACATACCGAGAGACGAGCGTTATAAGAAGCTCAACAGGCCTGACGCCACACGCAGATCAGTTCATCAGTATTTAAAGAGAACACACGCTGTGCACCATCGCTTTGATGCCAGTTTGGGCTGCTTCATTAAACTGAATGTTAGGATGTCTGAATATCTATGGCTTTCTACGTCTATCTGTTCCAATAGGTCCAGATTTGTCTGGTTAGAATGGAGCAGTGGATGTAGTGACTATCCCCGGTTAGACCCAAAAAGCCCTGACGGACAGTAGTTTTTTGCAAGCAACATATGCAAGTGATGCCCAGTTTTTTTTTACAGGGCTCTTAAAAGCATGAAATGTATTTTCAAGGTCTGCTGCCTTTGACTTCACAGCTAGGTGCTAGCGGGATCCAAAATGAACACTCACTAAGCGCCAAATGAGATTTTCAACATGGGCTTTGGTGGGTAAATAAAACACAGTTACTTGCCAGTTGGCCAGTGAATTCATGTGGAACTGCAATTTCACATGATTTTAATTGAATGATGGGCTGATTATTGTTGATTGTAAGTGACATGGGTGCATAAAATAAAAAAAATAATGGAAGAAGTAAAGAAGACAGATGCAATTTCACTGGCTCATGTCATATACACTGTAAAAAATGAGTGCTGTACTTATGAATAAAACTTACTGGAATATGTTTTAACAAGAAAAATAGTTTCTTCTCCCAATTTCATGTTTAATTCAATGTGTTACTGTTTCTTTGTAATTGTGAAATTTACAAGTGATTTCTGAGTTTGTTTTAAAGTTAGGTTAGGCTATATCTACATTAATCTGAATATATTTGAAAATGGCAGGATTTGTGAGTAAATTTTCTATCATCTTTGCTGGAATGTAGATTGAAGATTGAATATGAACATTGTAGAAAAGTAGCATTTATCTTAAGCAATGATATTAAGTAAATAGCAGACACATCTACGCCAGTGAAACCATACATATCTACTGAAACAATATGCATCACATGACTGAACATGTCATTGTTTTCATGAACCTCTGTTCTCACAATCATCATTACAACATAAATGTATCCACTTAGGACTGCTTTTTCAAAAGATAGACAAAAACACCATCTCAGTGTGGATGAAAAGCCAAAACTCAGAAAAAGATGTGGTTTGTCTGAATTAATATGCAATTAATATGATTGTAAGCACTTCCAGAGGTCCTGTGCTAACTGTTATTGAGATGAATGGGAATGCTAATGGATAAGATAGCGGCAGGTATTATGTAGACGTCCTTGACCTAAAAGACTTCGATACCCAAATATGCTGTTTTTGGACTGCTCACCAGGGTTTGAGACGTCTTGCTATCAGATAATTCAATCTCAGGTGTTATGACTGTGTTGAATATGGCTTTATTTGATTACCTCTAGCTCATAAAGACATTTCAACAGAATGCAGCTGATATGACAGCTGTTCCCCGACCTCCAGAGGTGCCGTGCCAGTGACATTCAGAAACGGGAGGGAAAATATTTGGACGGTGTGTGTTTCAGTCAGAGACGAGTAAATAGATTTTGTGCCTTGAGGATGTTTGTATGTCTGTAGCGGCTCAGGTGAGGGACTGATTAAATCCAAAGCTGGATACAGAACCACACACACACACACACCTTTGTTTTTGTGAATTGTAGGGACTCTCCATTGGAGTAATGGTTTTTATACTGTACAAACTGTATTTTCTATTGTCCTACACCAACCCTACACCTAAATCTACCCCTTACAGGAAACTTTGTGCATTTTTACTTTCTCAAAAAACTCATTCTGTATGATTTATAAGCCTTTTGAAATATGGGGAGATGGGGAAATGTCCTCATAAATCACCTTCTCCTTGTAATACCTATGTCATACCCATTTCATTATACAAATTTGTGTCCTCATGTCACAAACACACACACACACACACACACACACACACACACACACACACACACACACACACACACACACACACACACACACACACACACACACACACACACACACACACACACACACACACACACACACACACACACACACACACACACACAGGCTCTGAGCTGCCAGTCTCAGCGGAGTGTGTGCCCACTGAATATATGTAAATTGATTTGTATATGCACGTCTCTGCCAGCATAAGAATGCTTCATACATGAAGGGATATATATGTTTTATGATATATATTATTTTTGCTCAAACATACTATAAACAGCTACAGATGGGAATAATACCTCAAACTGTTCGGCATATTGAGAATAAGTGTGCTATTACTTTTGGCCTTATAGTTTTTGCCTGGTAGATGAAAAAGTTAAAAAAAAAGTAAAAAAAAAACAATACAATAAATAAATAATAAAAATAAATAAATAAAAACTTAATTTTATGTTATACAAATATATATAATATAATATAATATAAGAGATGGTAAAGTAATAGATTTCTATTTCAAACAAATGCTGTTCTTTTGAACTTTCTATAGTATTAATATATAATAATTATTATAATATTATACACCATTATTATACATTATTATAATATAAAACACCACTGTTTTCAACACTGCTAATCAGAAATGTGTTTTGAGCAGCAAATTAGGATATTAAAATGATTTCTGAAGGATCATGTGACACTGATGACTGGAGTAATAATGCTAAAAATTCAGCTTGGCATCAAAGGAATAAATTATATATTAAAATATATTTATTTTACATGGTAATAAAAGTCACTTACTGTTTTTACTGTATTTTTTAACACAATAAATGTAGTGTTGGTGAGCAACAGAAGTTTATGTAACAAAATGTATCTTTTTCAAATGAGAGAAATAGACATTTTCAAAAAAATACATAAACAGACATAATGCAATTTACTCAGGTAACACGTTATGTAACACATTTCTCATACTACGTTTCCAAGCATGCTAATTTGTTGACAAGCCTAATAAATCAGAAGCCACGAGGTGCCTCAGACTGCTCTGATTTCTCATTACTGCTCCTGCTCAGCATTCAGAAGCCAGGAGCGATCTGAGCTACATAAACTGTGGTGATGTAACCTTTTTGTTTGCCTTCACGGCCTGCTCCTCATGAATAAATCAGACCGAGGGTGAGTTTAACACGCGCTGAGTGCAGGAGTGAGAACGTCTCCGCATGACATTTGAGAGTGATTCAACTCGGAGAAATGTCCTGCGCTGTTCACTTCATGTGACAGAATAACATGCCATCTTCACGCGCATCTTCACCATCAGTGAACACTAACTCGAACAAATCGCTCCGCGTGCGGCTCATGTGTGACCGGGCAGCGAGTTCATCTCATGCCACAGCAATGTTCAATATGCAGAATCACATTAGGGCTCATTAGCAGCGGCAAGCGCGCACCATCAAAGTGAGACAAACGCTCCTCTCAGAACGGGTCTCCTTCATGGCCTGATAACGCTCACATGACAAGGTCAAAGCCGTGTGGAACATCTGCATGTGCTGGGCTTACAGGAGGACGTCGAGGGTGACCAGGACTCTTTGTACTCTATTGATAGGTACAGTAAAGCGAGGTACAAAAATAGACAGAACATGGGACAGATTTAACCCTGCCCATGTGAGTTTGTATTGTGTGAATGCACGGTTTGGGGAAAATAAACCTAGCTGAAAATCACCCTCAGATCTCTAGGTCACTCTGAGCGGCGAAGAACAATGGAGAACAGAGGACGATAGCTAAAAATAGCGGCAGTCTTCAAGAGAAGATAAAATAACGCTTAATAAAAGAGATGAACGTGTTTGATGGGTGGGAGACGTCTACAGTTTGTGCCCATGTGGGCAGATGAAATTTCCATTCCACATGTTCAACATCTCGTGTTTATTATTGTGTGTGTGATTGATGACCTAGATGATCTGTAGAAATGAGGTGTTTGGGCTCAGGACTCCCTGCGGTTAAACTCTCATGCATAACAACGCTGTATTCAGTGAGTGAGGAAACAGTAGGTGTGTGAGACTGTAAACACACAGATGAGTGACGGCTCATGGATCACCCCATGCTGGGTTTGAAACGACAACTTTTTGGTTACCGGCACAGATCTTTTTGTGCCAAACCACCAACAAGCATCCGCCTGTGTCTTCAAAAACCTCCAGCAGCTCTGCATGGAGTTCGATACTGAAAAAAATATTTTATTTTTCTGTATTTTTGGTCATTTTTCAGTGAGAATATCTAAACAACCTAAATTTAGGCATAAAACAAAAACTATGTCTAAGTGATTATTTTTTGTTTTTAAATGAAGCCTCTGTACTTTACTTGAAACCTTTATGTATAATGCATTATAAAGGTATGCTGTAATGCATTATGACATTTGATAAATAATTGTATCAAAGTTAAAGTGCATTATAATATTTGAAGGTTTGTTTGTCATGAATTTTAATGCATTATACTTTCTAAAGGTATTGTGGTGGCTTCTGCCGCTTCTGTGAGAGATCACTCTCTTGTCTTGAGGCTTTGATGCCAGAAGATAGACTTTATTATCCGAGATAATGAAGCTGAGAGACTCTGCAGAGGATCTGTCCCATCTGTCTTTAGATACTCTTATATAGGTTTCATAAACAAAACTTATCATTCAGGCCACTATTGCTTATTGACTTTTGACCCCAGTCTATATCTCCTCATGACAGCATATAGGAACACAAAGAGGTCTCAGCAGTTCATCACGTCAGCACAAGATCATCTCATGCTTTCTCTTAATGGCAGCTCATCATACTTGAACACACACAGTTCAATACATGACTAGTATGAACAGTAGAATAACTCATTAATATATATGGTCATATTCACATTGACTATGCTTGATTAATTCATATTCCACAGCATAACAATGAATAGATAAATATTATAATGTATAATACATATATTATAATACAATATACGATTACACAAACCACTTTTATAATGCATTATATATAGTATAAAGGCTCAAAGTGTCACATGATCCTTCAAAAATGATTCTAGAATGCTGATTTGCTGCTGAAGAAACATTTCTCATTATTATTAGTTAATATTTTGTGGAAACCAAGACACCCTACCATTCAAAAGTTTGTGGTAATTTTTTTTTTTAAAACAAAAAGGAATGAATACTTTTATTTAGCAAGGACACATTCAATTAACCAAAAGTGACAGTAAAAACATTTTAATGTTACAAAAGATTCATTTCAAATAAATGCTGTTCTTTTGAACTTTCTATACATCAAAGTATCCTGATCACGGTTTCCACAAAAAAATTAAGCAGCAAAATATTGATGATAATAATAATAATAATAGGAACAATTATTAATAATTGAGCACCAATAGTAATTTATAATAAATGAGAACCAAATCAGCATATTAGAATGATTTCTGAAGATCATGTGACACTGAAGACTGGAGTAATGATGCTGAAAATTCAGCTTTGATCACAGAAATAAATTACATTTTAAAATGTATTAAAATAGCAAACAGCCCTTTAAAATTGTAATAATATTTCACAATATTAATGATTTTATTGCATCTGTAATCAAAAAATGCAGTTGATTGGAAGAAAGGGACAAAATGACTGAAAAAATCTGTCATACATCATCAGAGAGAAGTCTGCCGTTTCACTGGAAAATTTAGTTTATTTTTAATTAAAAATTACAAGGTCAATTTTTTAAAGGGGGAAAAAATACGTAATGCATGGATTAATTGTTCGTAATATCAAATAATAATAATAATAAAAGCAAATAAACTTCCCTTATTTTAATGATTTGTAGACCGTTTTACTGGAAAAGAAAGTGATTTTGTGCTGTATGCCGTGTTGACTGTGAGTGCGTACCTTCTGCATGCCCTGCAGAGCCTGCTGCAGGAAGCTGAGCTGCTGCTGGCGGGTGGCGTCCTCCTCGCTGCGCTGGGGCTGTGCTTTACCCTGCTCCTGTTTCAAAAGCTCCACCTCATTCCTGTAGGCATCCAGCTGACACCGCAGACTGTCGTTCTCTTCTTTCAGAGCCTCCACCTGAGCCAGCGGCCCTGGGAGACCACAGAGAGAGAGAGAGAGAGAGTAGGAGAGAAATGAAAAATGACAATTGCATTGGCGACAGGAAAGGGAAATAAGCAGACAGAGACACACGAGCGAAGAAGGCAGGGGTGAAAACCAATAAAGGAACAGAAAGAGAAGAGGCGCATATTAAGAGTCGTAATAAGTCACGGGGTGGTGGCGCTGAGGCCTGGAAAGGGTGAAATGAAAGAAGAAAACAGCGTTCCTCAAAAGCTGCTTAGAGAATTCTGCTGATGGACAGAGATGAAAGGACCCTCAGTACCACTGCTGCGTTCGTTTTGCTTTCAGAGGCTAATTAGAGAGGATTAAATGGAGAGAAAGTGTATTACTTAATGCTTGACTTAATGTACCATGGGCATTGTTATCAAACGACTGTAATTAAAACGGACGCAAAAGGGTTCTTCACACCAAGACATTCCGTCATTCAGCCGTCTCTTAACAACCCGATGATCAGAGACGCCACCTCTGCTCCGCGTCGAGCGGGACGAGATAACGGGATTATGCTGAGAAGCGTGTCCCTCTCAGATTGGGCAGGGAGCGGGGGGAACAGCTGGGCGTCTGATCGCGAGGCTGATGAAGGATCTTTGCTCATGAAGAGGGAGAGGATGAGCGTCTGAGTGACGTGGGTGGAAGATAAGGAAAGCCAGGTTGAGCTATGAACACCGTCGAAAGTCTGCAGGGAAACGCATCATTACCTGTCTCAGCTCTGCTCCGAAAGCTAGCGAGCTGCCTACCTAGACTGCATTTTAAGTGTCCCAAAAGGTAGGCAGTAATGGTATTCTGCCTTTTGAGATACCTCTTTTTGGCCAAATTCAAAGGGAAACAACGAATATATCCCTCATGAAGAAGACAATCCCAGAATTCAACCAACAATACAAGATGGTGGATATGAGAAATATTAGCTGCATCCCAAATTATGCACTATACACTATGCACTCAACTGTGTAGTGTATGAATTATATAGGGTTATTTTGTCATTCAACATCAGAGTCTGATAGCCCCTCCCCCTCCGCAACATAATTAAAGCTGCAACAGTTGAGCGCATGAAGTGTCCAACATTCCACACTTCGTTTCGGGTATTTTAAGTGCACTTTTTCTGTGAAAAATGCATTATACTTTCTAAAGGAAAGTAATTGTGTGAAAGCATTTATCATAGAATAGTGCATACGTACATGAATTGGGATGATTCATATTGACTATAAATGTACTCGCATTTCATGCAATAATTAGAAGAATTGATAAAGCAGCTCATTATAGTTTAAAAAATTAATTTTTTGTATGTGCTTTGTATTTTTTATGTTTAAGAGTGTCAGGTTGTTAGCTTAGCAGCATGCTAACGACAAACTCTGAAAGTTTGCATATTTTCACATATTGGTTTCCCATAGGAATCCAAGCACTCTGGAATTTTGCATGAGGGCGAAAGATTTCCCTATGCAGATTTCGCAACAGGTTCAAGTTGGTCATGTTGCATTAACTAACAGAAAGTTGGGTTTAAATGTGACTTCTGTGTGATTATTCATTGCTACATTACTGACAATAGACATGGACCTTTTTTGGCCTGCAAAATTTCACCAGAATTTCGCAAATGTGACTTTATTGGAATCAGCTGAGTTGAGTCTCTTAAGTCTGATGAGCGTAATTTTCTAATCATTTGTCTATGTAAACCTGTCTTACGGCATAAATGCAACATTTTTACCATGCTTTGCAGAAAGGTAGCTTGTCTTTGAAAAAATGTGTCTTGAGACCCCTGAAGTTTGCAGAATGGCCATTCTGTCGTGCTAGACCGAGCACAATGGAATGGCAATTCACACGGGACGCAAGAACGCATCCTTTATGAAGGTAGCTGCCATGTTACCAATTCTGTGTTTTGTCTGGAAGCATGTTTGGTGTGAATTAGAGGGGAAAGAAATAGAGAGATGGAGAACAAGAGCGAGAGAGATATAGAGACACAGACAGAAAGGGAGGAAAGCAAGCGGCTTTTATTGATTCGTCTCATCAAGCTGCTGCCCTCAGAGGCTTCCAGGTTCACCTTCCGCAACATGGCAGGTAGCTCTATCGACCTGTGCTGCCCAGGGGTGCTGACAGTAAAGAAAGCAGCTCCCGTTTGCACACTGTACTATAGCTACTGTCAGAGGACACTTGCCCGTTATCATTGATTAACTCTGGGGGAAAATAAAAGCAAACATGTTGGGCCGCAGTGAAGATGGAGGTGAATCTGTTTTAAGTTAATATGGCTAAAACTCACACCGAGGTTAGCGTAAGCCACTCCCACTCTTTACAGAGGTTGCACGTCTTACTGGCAGGTATGAAATATTTGTTTTCATAAACGCGGTGGGTGTTGAATTACCTCCTTCATTAACCATGTGGATCTCCTGCCCTTTTTATCCTGTGACATCCTTCCAGATATCTGACAACCCACAGACAGTGATTGTTATCATTGTTTTCTAATAACTAAGGTCGCAGATGAGAAGACGTGTGAATCAAACCTGGTAAACGTGTGATTACATTTGCATATATTTTCATACTAATGACGGACTCTCTGTTACACTGGAGAATCTCTAATAGTTCTATTCAAATTTCATGAGTTGAGTGGCACATATGTGGAGCCAACGAGGGTCTCACTTCAAATTGATTGTAAAGAGGGTGCGCTTAGTGGTCTCAAGATGCCAAGAAAGACAATGACGTCCTACAGTGATCATTTTACGCTATCCCATGATTCTCTGTCCTGAGCAGCTATAGTACAGGTTCTCTAACAGCAGTTTTTTTTTTTTTGTGACGAGAACCTAAAATGAACTGGAAGAGCAGCTGGCAGCTTGGTAGCACCACATTCAGGAAACCACAGGGGGTTATTGGAATAGTAATACAAAAATTACACTATTCCCCCACAACTGAATTGGCTGCCGGCAGACATATTTGATTTCATTTGCTCACATGAGAAAGTAAAATCATCAAAGTAACAAGCTGGTGTTGCAGCCATGGCCATAGTGCTCAGTTGGGTGGTCCAAGTTCGAATCCAGCTTGTGATATTCTTTGTTTTCATTCTGCTTTCTTTTGGTCCATCTCTCAAATGCCAAAAGAAACCATCTACTCTGATCACATCATGTCTCACATCATTTTTTTACATAAATATATATGAATAAATAAGTCTTAAACTCGAAATGGTTGACTGAATCAATCAATCTATCAATCAATCAATCAGAGAACCAACAGGATAAATAAATATTGTATAATACAGTCAGGATAAATTCCTCAAAAATCAAAAGTATGAAAAGAACTGTTAATGGAATCGTTATGGATCCAGCATGATTAAATTCCATACAATTCCCTGGTCTGGTTACGGTGTGGGAAAAAAAGCCACATACAGTAATTGATATTTATGTCTAAATTGTTTTCTGATAAAAAAAGATTCAAAACCACTTTGAGGTCTCACAGGGAAGGGAAATTATATGAGTTTCATTAGTTCCTAAAAGAATGTTTATTGAAAAAAGTTGTCGAAAAGTGGCAGTTACATAGTCAGAATCCAGATATATATCAAGGGTCATTAAACAGTCAGAGATTTCCATGAAGCTCAATTCTTTTTTCACTCTCCATTTATACTGTGCAAATTAGCTGGTTATCTACAAATATATCAGCGCTGTGTGATCTGAGAAAAGGTTCCTCATAAAACTGACAAATCACCAGTGGATTCAATCTATATGCGGTTGGTGCACAGAAGCCGCTTTAAGACAATGAGGAAGTACCGCTTGTACTGCTTTAAGAAAAATTTGTATCTTTTGCTTATAGACTGTTAATCAGGAACGGTGGATACCTGAATCATCCAAATCCTTGCTTTCCGGGGAGTCCTCCATGTCATCATCCGACATCTCCATTTCCTCCTCTCTCCGAATACCCATCAGCTCTTCGTTGTGGATGTTTCTGATCTCCTGTGAATGAGAGGAATAGAGTCTATAATCCCAACTGCTGCTGGATGATCTCTCACACTTTGATTAACACATGAAATATATGAGCCGGAAATGTAATAAGCCATTCGATCAGATTGTAAAATAGAGATTGGACTCATCAAGGGCTATAAAAGCAGGCGGAGCTGCTCCAGTGGTATCGATGCAGAGAGACACCTGATGTTGGCCGACCTTGTCTATGCGCACAGTCAAACACTGCACAGGGACACTTAATGTGTTATAATGGCTGCCAGTGGGGCTCAAATGTTGCAGGAAGTGATTGCACAGCCACCACAGATCGGCAGGGCAGGGCCGGGCAGGGGCAGATGAAGCAGATGTCTAGGCATGGGCGCTGCCCTGTGGGCGCTCCTGATGGGGGAGCTCTCCGCCTAATGAGGCATGCGCACAGCAAACGGATAAGGCTGTGCAAAGACACAACATGACCGCCACAGGGAGAGAGAGACTTACTCTGACAACAAACAAAAGGCCCGGCATAAACATTACCATCTGTCTAGCACAGCAACACATGATCTCACTGAGAATTACAGAGGTCAGGCAGGTAGCGTGAAAGCAAACAGGCCCATCTGCCCAATCAGCAGAGGGATAGATGATATGGGGCTACCGCAGGAAGGCATCTAGCTTTCCGGCTTTACACTTTTCTCCAATCTTTAACACAGGACGTCTAGCTGCCCACAGTATAAATGAGCTGTGATTGAATTCAGGTCATCTAGGCAACTGCAAATAGCAATCTGCTTGGAATAACAATCAGCTTGAAGCGAGGAGAACCCGCAATACTGACTGGACATTTCTGTGTCAGAACCAGCACTTACTGAAGCTTTGTTTACGCAAGAAATAGCTGGGAAAACTTGCAGAGGAGCTCAAGGAAATGAGGATGAAAATCCTCTAAATTCCTCTAAGCCTGAATGTAGCTCTGGGTCAACAACTCATCCAAAGCCGCCATCTTACCGTCACATTTACGAGAGAAGCGCAGCGAGGGTCCAAATAGCTCCAAGGGTGAGAAGCAAAGTAAACATAGTTTAATAGTGTGTCATCTATTACCTATCACTTACTGTCACCTGCTCTAGATATAACTAACTGGATTCAGGAGTGAAGCAACCTCCTTCTACAGCGGAGGATGTTTAAATGGCACTAATGGACTGTATTATAACATAAACATTTCGAGTGTGAGGTTCAAAGGCTTTTGAAAGCGTGGCATATCCCTGAAGCCCTGCATTGTCATACTAGAGGGATTCCGACAGTTTTGAGGTCGGCTCTTCTCAATACATAATGTAAGAGGTGAGAGAGGCCTGCTAACTCTCTCTTCTTCTCAAATGAGGCTTCACCCCGCTGTGACAGCATTGAGAGCTTCCTGTCATAGCCACGGTGAAGCTGCAAGCACAATGCCAACCTGGGAGTGAGAAGCTGCTCATATCTGAGGCTAAACATATTCGACTTATGTCAAGTGGTCAGAGCAAAGGGCAAAAGGGGGGATTGGAGGATGAAAACAGCAAGTGAGGACTACATCAGCTTCTTGAAATGATCAAGGGTTATTAGGGTTGTTGCATACCCTTTCTTGTCGTCTGATGGGAGAAATGAAAGAGACGAAATGAGAGGAACTCAATAAAAGAGAGAGCTCAATAAGGACGCAATTACCGCAGAATTAATAAGCTCCTTTCAGAGATGAAGAACAGGGTAAGTGCTAAAAGAACTCTATATGTAACTGTTTCATTTGGAGACAAATCGAATAAAATGTCATTTAAAATTTAGAATAAGGCGGTCAAGCAAGGACTCACTTAGTTCATGAAGTTAACAAAAGCACTAACTGGCAGTAATAGCGATTTGTCTTAATGTGCTTCACAATGGGCTGGAAATGGATGGACGTGTGCGATATTTCTGATGGAAACGTCCATTTCTGATGACTCTAAATTTTTGATCAACTGAAATGAAGAAGTTTACTAGGAATGAATGAAAGAAAATTAATTATAACTATGAGATAAGAATCTATAAAGGATTATTTACGACATGGTGCAACTCATTTTAAACACCTACCTTAAACAGTGAGGAGTTTCTTTCGGCATTTACAGTACCTGCATCTTTAAGCTGTTCCAATGGCATCAAGTGAACATTTACAACCCAGTCATAGTGAAACACAAAATTCAACTAGAAAAAAAGGAAGGACGGGGCTTCAGCTTGTGAATTGATTGAATCATTAAAAGTGGCCGTAACATACTAGAACAAAGTCAGACCTGAATGGCAGTTTGTTGTTGATTGTAGATTACTACCCTTCTCCAACACATACTTTAAGGAGACTGCTGAAGGTCAAGTTTACCCACTAGAACATCTTGATGCATCTTGCTTCTTTTTTTATTCATTTAGCATGTGCTATTATGAAGACATTTTTTTTCTTTCTTTGATGATTCATGCTCAGTAGATAAAAATGCATGTTGACTCTAAAGCCATGAGAATTAAGTACTGTAAACTACTAGGAACTTGTTTTTATGACACATGGAAAGTCTAGTCCTCGGTTGATTTCACACTCATCATTTGCTGAGCAGGAGTTCTCAGTTTTATTAGATGTAAACAATATCAACCCTCTGATCCATGTAAAATAGTGTTTTAATGTTGCCAGCAATGGAAATTAAAGAGCTAATTAGACACCAGATTGGGTCTTTGTGCACTAATAATCAGAGAGATGTCTTAAAACTTACCTAATGACCACAGAAAACAGAGGAAAGAGACAGAAAAAACACTTCAACAACAAAAATGTGGATTCATTAATTAGCTTACAGTGTCTGTCTCCAGCTTCCACTAACAGAGAATAAATCTCTCTTTTACTGAGCTTTGAGGGTTTTGGAGTACCAATGATTTGAGATACTGGCATTTCTATGGTTTCTATCAGAAAAGACTCAATGTTACCTGCCGGTTGTGGACCGCTGAAATCTCAGTGTCGGGTCACATTTCACTACCAGAGAGAGCTGAGCAATTAAACTATCATACCATTAACATTCAACTCAAAAGAAAATACATGGACTTCAGGATAGTTCAAGTACACATGGGGAGCTTGCAGGGAAGGGGAAATGGAAAAGACTAATATCTGACAGTAACATACTGCATACTTAATTCTGAAAATGTAAAGCATGAACACATTCACTTAAAGAAATGAAAACACCAACCTCTGCTTGCTTTCGCCACATGTCCAGGTTCTTGCGTTGGGCTTTGGAGAAATGGTCCCATGCCTTTTGTTTGGAAGCAGCGTGGAATACAGACACAATCTGCTCAACTGTGGCAGGGGATGCAGGGGCCAGTATGGGCGTCCAAAGAAAGAAAGAGAGAGAGGGGCGATTGGGAAGGTGCAGAGGAGTGAAAAAATTTGTGTCAGGTTGGAAGGAAGTGATGTTGTTTTCCCCTACCCCCCTCTATACAGCATAAACACTGAGCTGGGGTGACTGGTGTATCTGCAGGGATGAGATCTGAATGAGATCACATTTCTGTCTCTTCTGAAAAAAATCACGTTAAAGGGAGAGTTCACCCAAAAATGAATACTCTTGTCATCATTTACTCAAACTGTTGTCGTTCCAAACCGTATGACTTACTTTCTTCTGTAGAGCACAAAATATATTATGAAGAACGTTGGGGTCCAAGCAACAATATTTTTGAAACATGAGAATGAGTAAATGATGACACAATTTTCATTTTTGGATGAACTATTGCTTTAACTTCTGTGGCAGCTATGGACAGTTGTTGTATGTAGCAAAACAGCAGCTGGAACATTCTGCCTAACATCTCATTTTGTGGTGTATGGAAGAAAGAAAATCCTTTGGGTTTCAAATGACATGTGGGTGAGTCAATAATGACAGATTTGTAGACTCTCTTGGGAAGACTAAACAGCAGAATAATGAATTCCCTAGCGTTACCTGAAATCAACTGTTCCGTCTCATGTTTCTTCTTTCTCAATTACCACAACACACCTCTCACCTTCATCGACTCTGCTGGCCGGATAGTCAAAGCATCTCCTGTATTTTAAGAGTACATCAAGTGGAAGCCTAATGAGATAAATGTTTCATCTATGACAGGCTGGGCTCATTACTTCAGTGTGTATAGATTAGAGAGGACGTCTCACTTATGTAAACTCATTAAAGCAAACCTTCCAGAAATAGTCATCTGTTCAGAATTAAGAGACGAGGCAGTCAATCAACTGTTTTGGGGGGCGTGAGTGCTTTGGATGTTGGAGATACATGGCAGTAATTTCCTGTGAGAATGTAAGACAGGAGGAAGGCACAGGACGAAAGGGGAACAGCTGCAGAGAATCACAGCTGCTGATAGAATGTGCTGCTCTGACATCTCTGACATAAACTCTGTTCCAAAAGCTAGCAATCTGCCAACCTAGACGGTGTTTTGAGGTAACATCGATGTGCTAATGACATGAAAGCGGAACCAAAAAGTAGGCGGCATAATTATGCGCATTCCTGTGGCCTAAACGTAAGGCAGCACCACATTGTAGAGAAAAAAATCCAAGATGGTGAACGACAAGGGAAAACATACACTATTGTTCAAAAATTTGGACATTTCTTGAGCAGTAAATCAGCATATTAGAATGATTTCTGAAGGATCATGTGACACTGAAGACTGCAGTAATGATGCTGAAAATTCAGCTTTGATCACATCAATAAATTACATTTTAAAATATATCAGCTATTTTAAATCATATTATTGTTCTTATTGTATTTTTGATCAAATAATTGCAGTGAGGACAAGAGACTTCTTTTAAAAACATGAAAAGTTTTTACCGGTCAACTTTTAAAAGGCGGTATATTACGTTAAACTTAGAAAAATATCAGTAAGATACATCAATGCAATGAATGGAGTGCTTTACCAACTATTTTGTGATTGTGATGACTTTTAGTGTTGGTCTATTAGAATGTCTTGCTCTTAACTTAGCAAAATACTAACGTAAAGGTTGGTATGTTCCAAAAAAAAAAAAAAAAATCACTTAAGGGATTACCGTTTCAGCTATTTTGCAAAAGATTCCTTAATTATGTTGCATCGCAAAGTTCACCATCACTCATATCCGAATGACTTCAGGTTGGTTTATTGCTATTTAACACTTTCAGTGTGAACAGCACTTCAGTAGGAAACAGACAGCGAGGCATCTCACTAGGTTTTGTCCTCTAGACTTCAAGTATTACTTTAAATCTCAGCATGCCTGTTACTTTTAGCAAAATCTGCTAGGTCTTTAAAGGGCACCTATTATGCAAAATCCACTTTTACATGGTGTTTGGACATAAATGTGTGTTGGCAGTGTGTGAACACATCCACCCTACAATAATAAAAATCCACCCACTCATTTTTTAATCCCCTTTAAACCAAGTCAGTCTCACTAGGTCTGCCGTTTTGACTCTCACCGCAGTGTGACGTCACATTTCGGAGGGCCGGGCCACGGGGGTTGATTGACAGCCCTGCATTGCTATAGTTTCCACCCTCAGAGGTTTTACGCTGTCCTCCATTTTCTCCGCGCTCGAGCAGCTGTAACGTCAACAATGTCTCGCAAGCAATCCCCATGCTCTGTGTTTGGATGTAAGACTGAACATAAGAGTCTTCATTTTCTCCCAACATCTGAGCTGCTGAGGACGCTGTGGATTACTTTCCTTTTTCAAGGTAATACGCCTCAAAATCTACCTAAATACGTGTATCACTCCAGACTCCTTTGTGAATGTCATATCGTTAGTGCTTAGCATTTTAACAGTATTTGTGTGTGTACATTAAGTATTTTTAACTGATCAGCGCTGTGCTTGTGAGATTAGTTCATGGCGTTCGTAGCGTGAGATTCGTTCGGTAGTGCGGCTCGGTCCATTGATCCACACCGATGAGAGGTCAGCGCGGCGCGAGCTCTGTAACATCACGCTGTTTCGTCCCACTTTCAGTGGATTTGGCTTCCCATATGTACAGCTAAACACCGGTTCTCTCGCTCTCAGTTATGTTTCTTCTACCGGCTGTTTATTGCTGTAGATATGCAATGCAGAGAGACGTATACGTGACGCCCTCCTCTGGAGACGGGGCGGGAATATGCAGCTCATTTGCATTTAAAACGATACACTCCAAATCAGCTCTTTTTTAGACACGCCCCAAAAATGACATTTTCCAGCTGTTATAATAAATGATCTGTTGGGTATTTTGAGCTGAAACTTCACAGACATATTCTGGGGACACCCAAGACCAATATTACATCTTGTAAAAAGAGGCATAATAGGTGCCCTTTAAGCTACTGTCATAACTAGATCATTTGAGACTATCATATCATATTTCAAAGAGTTTCTGCATGTGAAATGCATCATGGATCCAAAAAAAGCATCTCGGAAATGACATCAAAGCATCCATCAGCCTAAGTGTTGTAACTGCAAGAACTGTCAGGCAAAAACATATGGTGCCAGCAGCTTGATGGATGCATGACATCATTACTGATGGTATAACGTGCCCTATGCAGATTCACTCAGAGATCCCATTTCTCTCTCCGTGAGAGGGGGTTAATAAACCCTGGGGAGTCAGGAAGGCTGCCAAACACATCTGTCTGCGGCAACGGCATGCTCAAGAGTGAGAGAGGCCCGATCGATAGTGACTTCAGCATCCTTTAATTTGATGGAAGAGATCGATGGCAAAGCCAGGACGGAGAGCATGCGCCTGAGTGTATGCACCACTGAGATTGTGTAGGTGCGTGTAACTGTGCAGTATTTTTAGTCTGATGTGCAGCAACCCTGCCATGACAAAGTGTCACTAGTTTGAGTTTTGCATGTTCACTATTCACAAATGAAAATTCTGTAGTAATAGTCAAACTTGTGTCTGATTTAGACCACAACAACAGCCTCGAGCTGTGCAAGCTCGATTTCATGCATCATTACGAATTGTGTCGGACTGCATTCACAAGTTTATAATACAACGCAGGTACGTGCTGCTTCTCAGCACTGCCTCAAGGCCAGCCCTCGTTATGGGCCTCTCTACAGTGTCATGACAGAGCACCAGTCTGAAAGCAGTCTTGCTCAGCATGTTGATTTAATGGCACAGACGTCTGGAGATAACTCAATCACCCCCCAGAGTACTGGGCTATGTCACTGTAATGTGCATTTACATTTATGCTTTTATCTAAAGCGACTTATGTTGTTTTCATGGTATACATTTCCATTTCTATGTTCATGCATTCCCTGGGAAAAGAAATCATGATCTCAGCGTTACTAGCGTTACTACAGCTACATACAGTACTTGCAATGCACTGGTCTAGCCTTGACTTCTGCATTTGCATATTTATGTTTAGTATGTGTCTGGTCTTTCTTTGCGTTTATATTGCCCCAAATTTCCAAACAAATATTGTAGTAAAAAGCAAAACCGAATTCCTGATTTATAGACTTTAATACTGTTACAAAAAAAATCTATTTTAAATAAATGTTTTAAACTTTCTATTCATCAAAGAGTCCTGAAAAACATATTCATTTTCAAAAAAAATATGAAGCAACTGTTTTCAATACTGATGATAATAATAATGTTTCTCGAGAAGCAGACTTCAATTTAAATCTTACCGAACACAAATGTTTGAAAGATAGTGTATGTCTTTCACTAAGTTATTATTGGTACCATATCAGCTGATAATGGTAATTATTAAGCATCAGTTGATACTGTATGTATCTGAATGTTTATTTCTGCCTATCCAAGGTGAATTTTTAATTATAAGATATAATTTAATTCAATTCAATTCAAGTTTATTTGTATAGCGCTTTTCATGATGCAAATCATTGCAAAGCAGCTTTACAGAAAATATATAAATATTATATATTTAGTATATATTTATATAAATATATTTAGTAATAGCTTATCAGTGGTGACTATCTCAAGTTGATGTCCATATGGCAGAAATGTACAGTAAAAATCAAGCAGTTAGTTAATGTCATGTAATCAAACAGACGGTGAACAGCAATAATTATATGAATAATTTAGCACTATAATGACAGAATGCAGCAAAGATTTAGCTCTTTTGATACAGGATGTGCTGTGCATGTAACTAATTTAGCCTTTACTAATATGACTGCAGTATATAATAAGGCTTTTCAGCTCAAACATACATCTATGACATTAAGCAAAGTGATAATTTAGTTTTTTTTTTGTATAAAATACTACAGATTTATAATATCAACCATTATGTGAAAATATTTACTTGTCTTCTCCCATATTTGTGCAATAATAAGAAAGCTGGTTTTGCGAGGTTGTTTACAGAAATATTAACACTTTTACTACAAACCATCCATTAGATGGAGCAAGCACAGATTTGGTTTGTGACAGCACCCGTCTGCCGCCCCAGAATCCAGTGTCTTAAGCTGAAATGGTCTTACCCAGAATTCCCCTGTCACCGCATCCCACCTGCCACTGCGACAACCTGCTGCTCTATCCTCCCGCAGGGCTGCAACCCCAGCAAGCTTTTAGCTGTATCCTGCACTTCATTCTTTATTTTGCTGTGTGTTCTGTCTGTGTTCAGATAAGACAGATGCTCAACTGTCACAATGCTTTCTCTCCTCTGCGTGAGCGACTGTTTCGCCGCACGTGTTTGCCATCACGACAGACCAGACATTACTAGAGTGCCAGATACTTGGTTTGTATCAAAGGTTGCTGTCTGCTGCTTGCAGATAAAAGGCTGGACGCTGCTAAATACCAGGGGAAGCTACTAGAAGGTGCTTCTAAGGTGACGTGACCTTTCTGATGAAACATCTGTAGCTAGTTTTCCTGATAGAAGATAACTTTGACAGACAGCTCGAGCAGGCTTGGTAGCAAATCAGTACCGTCACCGTTTCCTCGTTCTAAACCCATTAGAATAACCTGACAGGCTTCAGAAGGAAATATCTATAAGAGAGAACACAAACAGAAAAGACATATTCTGGCAGATGAAGTCTATCTCTGGGAAGGTGATGTTTCGTCTCTTCAAAACAATAAAGCACCCTTGGATTTCAACCTGTCACTAGAGAAGAGATGTATTGGTGAATATGTTTATGTCTGCGGATGCTTGTGAAACTCCATCTCTATATGACACCAGGATGGATGCGACTACAGTGTATGGCATAATGCTCTGATAGACACACATCAGTGGTGTTGTGCAGTGATGACTGTGAAGGGATATGCAGAAACTTACCATGACATTCAAATTAGATCAAGCTACTGTATGACATCACTGATAAATCAAGCATTATTCATGTCTATAGGACAGTGAACCATGATCGGATCAGGAATTCCAATCGTATCAATAATAAGAGCAGTGAAGTCAGTATAGAAGGAGGACAACTTTCTATGAAGCCTGTATATTGATGCAGTAGAATTCATAATGCCTTATATATCATTTGCATGTTCTTGCAAATACTTTAACCCCAGTTATAACACTTTCAAGAGTATGAAGCATTAAACTCCATGATTAGCACCACATTTCTTGTGCCATCATGTGTTTCATGTGCATTTACTCTTTAGAGGTGTTACCATGAAAGTATTATAATGTTTTATGTGACTGAAACAGAATACCTTATATCAAAAGACTCAAATGAGGTTTTCTATCGAATAAAATTACTAAAAAAGTTTCACTGATTATTCAACAAACACAAAGATAAAGGATATTTCTGGCAAGTCTGCAAAGCCAATATGAAAGTGTGGTGTGAACTTTAACATTTGTTTATTCTCCACCATTTCTTTCTAAAAACAACTGGTACAGAGTCACGTGTAAAGAAAAAGCACAGATTTTTGTGCAGCTTAGAAGTCACAATGTTTTTTTTTCCCCATTGTTCACTTTTATCTTTTTTTATTTTTATAGCACAGTCATAAAACATAATGAATAATTCAATGAATTATTCATGACATATTTGCTTTAACAAGGAACTATAAATGGAATATTGTTACATCTAAAAATAGGCATTTGTGGTTCGCCCATACCTTACTATATCCAGATGCAGACAATTTTGTTATTTCCCCAGATACATACATTACCATTCAAAAGTCTGGGCCAATAAGATTTTATGTCTCTGAAACCATTTTCTTCTGCTTACCAAGGATGCATTTATTTAATCAAAATACAGTAAAAACTGTCATTTTGTGAAATATTATTAAAATTTAAAATAACTGTTTTCTATGTGAATATATTTTAAAATGTAATTTATTTCAGTGATGCAAAGCTGAATTTTCAGCATAATTTCTCCAGTCTTCAGTGCCACATAATCCTTTAGAAATCATTCTAATATACTGATTTGCTGCTCATTTTTATCAATGTTGAAAATAGTTATGCTGTTTCATATTTTGATACAGTTTTGATTTCACATATTTTTTTGATGAAAAGAAAGTTAAAAAGAACAGCATTTATTATATGTAGAAATATTTGTGTGTCCTTGTTGAATAAAAGTATTAACTGCTTCCAAAGAAAAGCCCCAAACATTTGAAAGGTAGCGTATACAGAAAACGGCTTCGCTGCACACTCCTCGTGCATTATAAGGAATTGTGCATTATATATAATGCATCATGCATACAGGCTTCACACAAAGTGTTATGGAATAGTTAAAAGCCTATGCATACGCGTGTTGTTGAGTGGTATGTCATCAGAAGTGCATCTGATTCTCTACAAGCTCATGTCAAGGTTATGTGAGCAATCAGTCGAGCTAGACATGACAATCTAGTGATTGGGGTTACTTACTTTTAATCTATGAAGGGTCCTCAGGTGTGCTGTCCAGAGACTAAGCAGCTAAACCAAATCACAGACTCGGGTCTTGATGATCTACACATGCCCGATAGGTTACAGATGACAGGTCTGTAGCTGTGCGCTAATGCGGTTCACATACTCTACCTTCTTCTGCATTCAGCTCAAAGTGGTAGAAGCCTCTGGAGAACTTACCTTTGGTCCACACTGATCTCAGATCAAAGCGTGTACACTATAAAACCCAGTCGTGGAAAAGCTGCAGTGACGGCAGAGCGTAAACTGCTTTTGAGGTCAAAAGTTGGGCAGATTTTCTTAGAGACAGTAAAACAACCTTTGCCGTTGCATTCAGAAGTGTAGCTCTATAATGAATACCTCCTGCTGGTACTGGAGTAAATACACGCCATGCTGGTACATTTAATTAAACCTTCATCAACAGATGCATATGTATGATATTCAAATACACTAACTTTTTTTTTCTTTTGAAAATCTCTAATTTTCAAGGCAAGATTTTCTCTGCCTTGACCTTTCAATAGATCTGTATTCATTTTTGTTCCATTTCTTTGACCCTAGTTGCATATTAATGAAACATTCTCTCTATATGCCCACAAACCCCCCATTTACTTGAATCAAATGCACACTGCCATGCATCAAGGAAACTATACGTGTGTGAGTGGTAGTTCCATTTCTCTGGGCATTGGATCAATCAGGTACAAAGCACTGCTGCGTTGGGCGTACTATCATGATGGCAGGAAGTGAAGTGTAATCATGCAGTAGCTGACAGCACCCATTTACCGAATGCTTCCTTTTGTGTCTGATAGTACAGATGAAACTACAGTGACGTCACACAACAGGCACTTCTGGGCTCTTCAGACAAGAAGCTTTTAGTCCTGGCGCTGCAGTTCTTATGATCAGCTAAAAATGTCATAATGTAATAATGCTCGCTAAGTGTAATGAAAGTTATTATAAAGTGATACTTATGGTTTATAGTGAAGAAATACACAGATTCTTCCTGAAAAATCAACAAATCTAATTAATGTTTTACTATATTTCTTTGCAAATAAATGCAACCTTGGTGAAACTTCCCTCAGAAACATTCTGAATGATATTATCAAGTTATTGATCACACATTTTCATACATAAAGCCCAACCCTTCTAAAAGTGAATTGTGGCATAAAAGTAAAATAATCGCCCAAAGATGTGTGAAATGTGTTATCTGGCCTTAAATCTCTGCATTAGTCAGGGGTCATGTATTTGCCCTTATATTTGCTCTGAACGGTGAAATCAGAGAAATCATTTCAGGGTTTGTGCAATGCCTCCGAGAAATGCAAATCTACAGCCACCAGCTGCGATTGGGTCAATTGGGTCTTATTACATCAGAGCTGTGATCTGTGAGCTATCATAATTCATGTAAAATCCACCACCAATAATGATGGAAATCAGCAGAAGGCCAAAAATCCAATATTTTCAATCAACGTTTCAATCCCTCAAACAGCATTTTTAGTCATTTCCAGTTCAGTCTGAAAATCATTTATGCAGAGTGCCTGAAGAACCCAAAGTGACTTTTTTTTGGTTGTAAACAGTAAATTTATCATCAGTATCTCTCCAAGCCTAGTGAGCTGAAAATGCACATGATGCTAAAAAATGCTGTCTGGGTAAGCAGCTTACTAGGGTTTGAAACAGAAGCAACATCTGTAAAGGAACACTCACATTGTACTAAAATCCCAGAAAGGGCGTTTTTGAACTTCTCCTTGGCCTCCTCCATCTCCTTCTCATGGGCGGCCTTCTCGCTCATCAGCCGGCGAATGTGGCTGTTAGACGACTGGATCATGGAATAGAAGTTGTTGGCGTTTCTGCGGTTTACCTCCCCTCGTTCCACCCAGGTCAGCAGGACACGCACCGCCTCGGCAAATTTGGCGTCCTCTGAGTAGAGAAAGGAAAAAAACGGTGGGGGAGAAACAGATGGTGGGATGAGAGCTGAGTACAATGTTGGAGAGGAACACTTCTCATCTGGGACCTTCTAGTGTCAAAACTTATTAGCAGGACATGTTTATTGGGCCAAAAAAGACAGCAAATGCACACTAGCGAAGTAGAGGACATTTAGGAGAGGACAAGAGAACAGGGACGGACATCAACAGCATGCAAAAGGCTTGGACGATCAAACTTGTCAATCATAACTCACGGATATTATTGTGTGCTTTCTGTTAAAAGGGGTAATATTACTTAAAAAATTATTCAAAACAGTCAAGCCGATTGCTCTGAAACTACAAAGCTTTGGCTTGCGACATTCGGCTGGGAATGAGATGAGAAACAGAGAAAACTGAAAATCACTGTAATGAATGCCACAGGGAGTCTCTTCCAGAAATCTATTATTTTTTAGTGTTGTTGTGTTTGTTTAAAATCTGCTAATAATAAAAAAAAAAGAATCAACAAAAAGAACAGTTTGGCAGAGATTTGCTGAGCTGTTTGGCGTTAACTGCGTGACAGATGAAGAACTGTTGCAAAGGTATTGCTGTCTGTACATTGAAGATGACTGGTGTTGTAAAAATAAAATAAAAAGACAAACATAATTATTTTGTTTTTGCATTCTTGTTAATGTAATCCTGTAAAGCACACAAACACATGTCTGACTGAGAATTCTAGGAGGCTTTGATTTATTTATAGAAGTCCTAACTACAGATAATCAAAAGATGCTGTCTAATAATTTAAATGAATAATCCATCAACCCTTTTAAGACTGCATCAATGTGCCATGAATATGAAATCCCTCTCCATCAATAAACTGATTTAGTTGCTCATTTATCTGATTCAGGCTCAATAAGTCAGAACTAACAGTTTCAAAAATAATTGTCAAAACCTGCCCATTATTGATTATACAGACAAATCTAGCAGATATAAGGATGCTGTTGAGATTTTCTCCAGCAAACAGCATGAAATATCATCCTGTCCTCTCTTCCATACATCTGTTACTGTAAACACTGCAAACTGAGCTGAACTGCATATTAACCACTACATATGGAAAAGTGGCTAATACACATGGCTAAATTCAACTGATTTCATCTCAAAAGCTTCTCTTTAATACACGTTCTCTTTCAGACAGAGATTTGAGATGCAGTCCTTAAACAGATGGGTTCTATTAAACCGCATGGAACGCCAAACTCAAAGAGACAAATAGCTTTTAGATGCATCCAGCCAACAGGAAACAACAGAAGTGCAACAAAATCACTGTAACAGAAGCATAACACGTCACGTGTCCCACCTTTGAGCTTTTCTCCTAACTGGCTGCACTCGTGCTCAGAGAAATGGACGATGGGGGGCGGCGAGGGGGGCCGCATAAGGTCCTCTTCTACCCTGCGTCGGTGCCTCTCTTCCCGGGCCAGCATGCGCTGTCTGCACTCCCACTCGTACAGGTCATCTCGAGCCTGAGCGAAATCTACATGCAGCCGGCCTGTGTCCTTCTTATCTGTGCTTGATCCCAGTCTGATCCTATAACCTACAGGACAGGGAAATGGACAATGGACAATGACATAGGAAAAGGAAAGGGAAGGGAATTGAATGTAAGGAAAAGAAAGTGGAAATGGAAGAGTAAAGGAGAGTAAAGCAATAAAGGAAAAACAAGAATGAGAAAGAGGAAAGGAATGGGAAAAAATGAAAGGGAAAATGAGGAAAAGAAAGGAAAGGAAAGCAAAAGAAAAGAACAGGACGACAAAGGAAAATAAAATAAGAAGGGAAATGGAACAAAGGACAGAAGAAGGGGAAGGGGAGGAAATGACAGAAAAAAGGAAAACAGGAAGGGGAAATGGAGCAAAGGAAATGGGAAAGGTGAAAAAGAAAGGAAAGTGGATTAAAGCAATGGACAAGAAAAGACAGGAAAAGAAAGAGGAAAGGAACCGGTCAAAGGAAAATAAATGGGTAAGAGGTAAAAGAATGGGAAAGGGAGTAAAGGAAAAACAATGAAAGACAGGAAAGGAAAAGAAAATCAAGAGGAAATGAAAGGAAGAGGAAGAGGAAGGGTGAACCAATCAAAGGGAAAGAAAAGAAAAAGGAAGGGAAAATGAGAAAAAGAATGGAAGGGAGTGAAGAAGTGGACAAGAAAAGACATGGATTGACAGAAAAAGAAAAAGAAAAGAAAGAGGAAGAGGAAGGGGAAACAGGAAAAAAAGATAATGGAAATGGGAGTGGAGAAAAGAAGTTGAAGGGGAGTAAAGGACAGGACAAGAAAAGAGAAGAACCAGAAAAGAGGAATGGAAACGGAAGAAAATAGGAAAAGGTAAAGAAGAAAAAAATAAACAAAATAAACAGGAAATTGAGAAAATGAAAAAAGAAAAAGGGGGGGAAGGAAAAAGTAAGTATAGAAAAGGACGGAGAGGAAAGGAAACAGAGAGGAAAGGAAAGGGAAAAAGGAGGGGTAAAAAGTAGTGCAAGAAGTTAAATAGTAAAAAAGGAAGAAGAACAGGACAAGAAAATGAGAGCAGCAGAAAAACATTCAGCCTTAACAAACCAGAAGAATGTAATGAGAAAAACAACATATTAGCAACACTGATTCATGAAGTGACCTGTGACAAACACTTTCTGATGCTTACGCTTCACTTCTAACATGTGCTTGCTGACATATCAAGGCCAAACCACGCATATTTGTTTATTTTGTACGAAATGTGAAAAGCTTTAAAATGAGGAAATCGAAACCAAAACCCGACCAGCACAGACAAGCCATGATGTATGAGAATAATGTGGCTTGTGATAGGGCTGAAAAAAGAAAGTGATTTTGTATTAAGGTTTATATATTTCAACATAAAAAAGAAAATTGCTCGGAAAAGTATCTTGACAAATGGCCAAGCGGTACGTGAAAGAGGCTCCGGTGAATTATGAATCGCATGATGCTGCGAGTACATTACAGAGAGGCTGAAGTGTTTTTAAGGAGAATGTATATTCACAGACGGCCGTGTCAACAGAAATGAGAGAAAGAGCTTCACGGTTTGCTTCCGCCCCTCTATCACTGCTTTATAGCCCCGAGACGCTGTTAAATATTTTACGCAATGTGTTCACGTTAGAAATGAGCACCATTATTTATGGAAAGGCCTGCAGAGCTCCGTCACGAGGCCACATAATATATGGAGCACCGCTCCAATCTCACCCCTCTCCACTGAGAGAGCAACACTCAGAGAAGAATAAATAATGGAAAGGGTATTATTGGAGCGACCGGCACTTTAAATTAGCTTTCTGTGGCTGAGACGGACATCCTTATATTTGCATACAAAGACTGATTTAAGATGTGACTGGATAAGAGAAGCAGCTCATGTGACCGGTGTCGAGGAGGTGATTGATATGCAGCGTTCAAAGGCAGAAATGTATTACTAGGTGTCGGCGCTCGTCTTCTCGTTGACCTCTTCTGTCAGGGACTCTCCACGGTCAGCGTCTACAGATCTTGAGTTCTGTGAGTGATGTGCAGAAGCCCCGCCCCCTAATTAATTCTGCATCAATCCATCAAGTCAAGAGGGAACTTGTGGACACATGGGCATCATTTCCATGCGATAAAAGGTTAAGTGAAATTATTCTAAATCACATGGCGTGGCACACAAGTGCTAGGCATGATTTAGTGCTCTATTTGTATTCTTGCTTATGACATTGTGAAATATTAAGGGTGTAATCTACAATGAAAGTACACAATTTACAAGATAGCTGCTGTTAGTATAAATTAAAATATTACATTGAAAGATTTCAATGATATATGTAAATGAAAATAAAAACAAACATAAAAATAAAATTATTTTATATTAACATATTAACAGTATATCCTTACTATCTTTGCAATCTGCTCCTTCCCTATTCTCCACCTCGTTCATGGCGGTCCTCTGATTCTCTCCTTCTCGTCGTCCCTCGTATCGCCTCTCTTCTATGGGGGGCAGATCATTCTGTGTTGTTGCCCCTAAATTATGGAACTCTCTTCCCAGATCACTCTGTCTTGCCAATAACCTGTCTGAATTTAAATCGCTGCTTAAAACTCACTTGTTTTCAGAATGCTACCTTTCTTAAGTTGATTTCTGTTTATTATGTTGTCTAATCTATATATTACTCTATATGTCCGATTTTCAAATGACTTTCTGTATTATTGTTTGATGTTACTCACATTTCTGATGTTTATTGTAAAGTGTCCTTGAGCTCTGGAAAGGCGCTATATAAATAAAACGTATTATTATTATTATATTTAGCCCATTAACTTTTTTATGAATTCTAAACAATGCCTGAGAATGATATGGTTTAGTGTGATTATCAAATCACAAGACTGCATTGTAATTATTTAATATGTAATCTGATAATGCTGCATTGTAATATTTTCACTTGAGCCACACATGATAACAGTTTTCATCGCTTAAACGCGCATTTGAAAATGCAATATGCAACAAACACCTTCCCAAGTTTATGAAAATGGTTTATAAATGTGTTGTCAACAAAAGAGAAGCATTTTAAAAGAGAAGTTTTCTTGTGTTTTTTTCCACCAAAATAAAAGCTCTAGTTTAATGTTTGAAAGCAAAGAAAAACAAGCATACATATTAGTATTGCAATTGCACAATATACAGTATATATATATATATTTTTTTTTTTATTATGAAATATTAATTATTATTATGAAATACTTTACAGTTCAATAGTATTATAGTTATATTTCTATTGATTCAATATTTTTTTTATAAACAAACAAACAACAGCAATAATAATAATAATTATTATTATTATAAATTGCAATTGTTGTGTTTTCCTAACTTGTTCTACCTGGATTTTTAATGAAATAAATGCAAATTCAGTTTCATGGGCAGTAATAAATATTTATGGCCGGTAAATTCTCCCAAGTCACTGGCCACTGGCAGGTGTGGCAAAATGTGAGTTTTACACCCTGTATGTTTGTATGTATGCATATATAATAAATAATTTACATATTATTTATATATGCATTATAGTTATTTAAACTATTCCAAAATATTTTATATGATTTTATTTTCATAGATATGTCCATATTGAAATAAATAAAACCATTGTCATATAGAGCAACTGTTGGTGTTGCAGTGACAGAGGAAATCCTGGAGATCATGTACCTGACAGGAACAGGGCCTTGTCCACTGTGTGCTCCTCAGCGAAGCGGATGTGACAGAAGTTCTTCTTGCTCTTGCGGATGGCGATGATACCCCCGCACTGTTCAAACACCTCCACGATGAGCTGCTCTGTGGCGTTCTCTGGCAAACCGCCCACAAACACCGTCTTACAGCCGGGCGGTCTCTCTCTGGTGGCAGGGGGAGGCAGGTCTTTGAAGACAAGCACAAAAGAATATTAAACTACCAGAATTTTTGACATTTTCTTTCATCTAGTTATTGATCCATAGCTCATTATTGACTCGTATGCCACGTATGAAAAAGATGAAACATGCCATATCAATCACTGATTGTTTTTTACGACCTTGACATTAAAATGATGTATTATCCAATTCTAATCTAAAAGACCAGGGTTCACCTGGAAGATCAGTAAAAACGGTAATGCACCAAATCACATCGATCATTCTGACATATTTTTGGCCTTTTGCCACTTTTATTTGATAGTTTTAGCATAGACAGGACTCAAACTCAACATGTCACTGGATCTTTCTCTCGACTGGTTTAATTTGCAGAACACGGCACTAGAACCTCCAGGTTCACAAAGCTAATCTCTTCTTGATAAACCAATTCAACCATGAATAAGATGCATTGAGAAAACCAGGCTGAGAAGGAATAATCAATGAAACTCGGCACTTGTTACATGACTGGATTACAAGTGCAAAGCTTGCCATGTTCTGCTGTTAGCTGATTCCTCAGCGATGCTGTGCAGACCAACGGGTGATAATCCATGCTTTCCATCAGGACTGAAGAGACTGTCTTAAGCTATGGGAACGCAGATGAAGGAAGCACCTGCTGGGACTCAGAGGGCACCGTGTATCTGATGGGGGGTCCAAACAGAGTCGGACGCAAAGCAGTTCATGCATGTTTGGCTGTAAGCCAGTCACTATAAATAAGTGAGTCTCTTTGGACCCCACAGCTGCCCCCTAACACTCGCCATCCATCATCACCAACATTACACTAACTCCTGTTTATTGTGGCGGCTCATGATGAGCTTTATATTTATGTCAGCTCATGTCAGTGGAAAGAATATAATACTCCACTGACTAGAGGACATGACATACTGTATGTGTACAGCTTCAATACAACACTATACGAGCATGCATATGGACCAAAACGATTCAGATGTCAGTCGTGGGCTTTGGATGACATGCTGTGGTATTATAAAAAAATAATAACTCTGTAAACATGTTTACCAAGCATAAAATGACTTGTCTGTCTGATCATCACTGAAGTCTGAATGGGATTTTGTTTATTTGCTTGCCTTATTTTAGCACCTGATTCATTGAAGGAATTATGTAAATCAGGTACTGCTGCAAATACGGCAACAAAATTAGTGCTGATAGCAATTCACACCTCGGCTGGATCTGGAAGACGGAATACCATGATTAGATACACTCTTCTGAGCCTCATGAATCGACTCTTTACAAAGCCGAAAATGATTCTTTATGGTTGCCATGATCACTAGAAAACATAAATAAACATTAATTTGAAATAAAATTCAGTTTGTTTTAATAGTGTCATGTCTTTCCTTTGAAAGCACAGTGTCAACTGTGTTAGCCAATGTATTTTAATGTTCCTCAAATGAGCCTCATTTGCATAGAAAGGATTTGCCCAGAAAGGAATGACATGAATTTGAATATGCATGGAACAGCATGGAACTGCTTATGTTGGGCTGTGAGTTTTTATGTTAATAAAGTGTGGTCAAATTTACCTTTCTACAGCGAAATTCTGCAGGCAAAATACCATTGTTTCACCTGTGAATATTCGTTAACGTGACCTCGCTTTAAGCTGCATGTATGGTTTGTGCTGAAATACAGGGTTGCCAGGTATGCATAACAAAACCACCCCAATTGGTACTCAAAACTATTCCATTTGGTTTCTAGGGGGTCAAAACCTCCTTCCAGGGGGTTCAACCTCTTATCGAAATCTAAAAGAACCAAAAGAACAACCCACAGCAAAAGTATAAAAGTAGTCACATTCCGTTGGAAAACCGTGGACTTGGCAACACTGCTGTAATACCTTATACTGCAGTGGTAAAGCTGTTTATTGAATTCACCTCTCATTGTCTAGAAAAGAACATGGTTATTATGTCTACTTTCTTATGTATATTTTTGCGTACTATTATCAATCAAGAGCTTTGATTATCCCGTCAGTACGCAGGCATATTTAAGAAAACCACAAACGCATGCACTGACAGAGCAAAAACACATCCAGCACACAAAATGGCCATAATGTGCAGCACACTAATCTAAAAGCTGAATACTAATGTGAAAGTTTATTTTTCTCATTATGAGCATAGAACGAGAGACTTGAGGCTGCTAGTTTAAGAACAATCACTGAGAATCTCAAAGGGGCAAGTAGTTTTGTTTTCATCTTCCGTCACGACTTACGCTGAGCTCCATTAAATACTGGTTGCTGGCCCAGGTGAGCAAATGTTTACTTTGTCAAACGCACATGAAACATTTTAGTTTGACATCAGCAGTCTCTTGAAAGTTGAAACTTTGAGCAAGCAATAAAAACACAGAGTAGATGTTTGCTTTAGGAGGAACAGAGGAGCTCCACAAGAAGGAGTTTGATACCTCTGAACTTTTCTAAATCAAATACACCCACTTTGTGTTTTTCATATTCACACTGTGGGGAGAAAGCAAAGCAAAGTATATCATTTCATGAGTTTCACCATGCAGCCGGTGGCTGATTTGTTTCCATTGTCACCCTAGACGGCGATATGAAATTACACACAACGCTGCATCAGATCTGAGATGTCTGAGATAGCTTTAGAGATTTTCTCCAGTAACTACGACGTCTCAAAGTGGAAACTGCACAGCGATGAAATCAAAGCCTATTATTTCACAAACCAATGCTCTTCCCACAGCTCCATGGCTAAATATCCTGTGCCGTCAAAGGCGCTTCTTTGAAGAGTGAGTTAAGATGACACAGGAGGGTCTGGGACATAAATTCAGGAGGGCACTGTGTACCTCCAGCACTGTGAGCGCTCGACCGAGAGACACTCGTCAACAAGCTTAACGCTAATCAGCTAAAATGAAGACAGCCGCAGGTGTTTCGCTGTCTCGCGCATGCTCAAATACACACAGACGATGGAGATGACAACCGCTCTGCAGACAGAAGTTGATAGGAACGTGGGATGTGGGAACATATATGGAACGAGTGAAGCAGAAGAGCTGATGAAAATGCCCAGTTCTGCCACCCTCACTGAAGACAGACGCCTGAGTCGCACCACACAGATACATAGCGTTGATCTTAACAAGCATGTTGCTCTGTGAAGCCCCAGATGTTTTAGTCACAGACCTCCAGAACACTCAACTGCACAGGAAGCCTGACTCGGATCTGTGCGTGTGAGGCAGTAAAGGAAGAAGTCCTGGGCTTTTTGTTTGCTCGAGTGGGGTGTCGGGAGTGAGACTGCAGATAAGATGAACTGACTTCTCAAAAGCCAGTCTTCACTCAGCTTGACAGCCGTCTACCTGCTGCGTATTGTCCCTCTTGAAAGAGGAGAGCAGGACAGTGTCTCTGTAGGAAGCCTGTGGCGATCACAAGCACCTTAAACAGGCTTTTCTCCACAGGAGAGCTATATATGATCACTGTTTTTCCCCACTTCTTTCTTTCTTTCTTTTTCTTTATTTGTATTCATTACAACACTTTGAATACAAATCTAAATTTTGCAGTGGTTGTATTGTGGATCGTGTCTGCACAAAGACTGTGTCTGATCACCTGCTGAGCCACGTTCCAGCATTTTTGGGCATCACAGCAAGGTTCAAGCAATTATACTGAACCTAAACAGATTTGTAGAAATTAAAGGCACATTTAAATAATCACAGTGCTCGCATTTTTGAACATCATAGGCCACGTTCACACAGCAGCAGAATATGGTCAGTCCTGTATTTTAGTTTGTTTGTCTAAATTTGCTGCCCAAAATACTAAGTTTGAAATGAACATATCTATGATGTCCAAATATGTTTGGTTTTAATAGTCTGTGATGCATAAAAGGGTCTGGGTTTGATTTAAGATTCACACATTCTATGAAGTCCAGAAATGTTGTTGAGGTTCAACATGAACAGGTCAGTTTGATGAGGTGAGGTTTGATTCCAACATTCAATCACACCATCTTTTTGTTTAGGTTTGATTCAAACAACTCCATGATGGTTTAAAATACTTTTGTTAAATTGATTTTTAAAACATCTATGATGCCCAAAATGTTTCATTTGAACATACCTATGATGTTTAAAGATGTTTGGTTTGAACATTTAAGATTTGATTCTAAATACTACTACTAAAAATGTATTTAAAATACATTTATTTTGCACTAAGTATACTACAAATACAATTACATATTTATGTGCTTAATAAAAATACCCTGCAGTTGTACTTTTGGTATACTAAACTGGTATACTTAAAGTCTAATTTTGTACTTAATGCACTTTAGATGTGCGGAAGTAGTGCTGAAGTATATTTGATTGTGCTAAAGTGGAACTATTTCAAGTATACTTTAGGTACACTTTAAATATCTTGCATTTAAAGACTGATGTTATACAGAGATCATACAATCCTTAATAATAGTGATTTTAAAACACATTTAAGCATGATATTAAGAAATATGCATTGTGCAATAAAGAACACCAAAGTTTAATTATAATTTTATATCAGTAAGTCTTAACTGATGTGTCAATAAAATATGTTAATGGACTATTATTACTATGAAATAAATGTATTTTAAATATAATATGATTTTTTTTTAACAAGGGCACTGAACAACCTAATAAATACCTAAAATGCCCAGAAATGAGTACAGATTTGAACGTAACAACGACTCCCAAAAAAGCCATCAAAGTCTGACTACAAGATTCAATCAGCCACCTATACTGCCCTAAAATGCTCTCTTGGTCCATACACTGCATATTCAACATTAATAACATTAGACATTTTTGAAAATAAGGCATTTTAATAACTGACTAATATAACCGATCTCTATCCAGGATATCTAAAAAACTGAAAATCATTCTCATTAATAAAAAAAAAAAAAAAAAAAAAAAAAAAACAAATGAAAATAAGTTGAAATGATAAATTGAAAACTAATACAGTATTACACAGTATAAACTAATACTGAAATTCAGAAATGAAAAATAAATCTAAATAAAAATATTAACAGAAACTAGGGGTGTCCCCAACTAAGGATTTTCAGTCGAATCGGAATTTTCGAATCTTGCCGATAGTCGACTGATAGTCAAATCATATGTTTGGGGGGCGGGGGTGCGGAGCAAAATATATTACCAAGAGTCAAGTCAGACATTGGACAGTCACAATTACTGACAATAACACACAGGGAAATGTATTACGGACGCCTCGCAGATACAAAAATAATGTTTTATGTTTTGACTAAAAGATAGCATTAAACGTCAGCGAAACCCTAAGAATTCACAATTTTTTTTACAATAGTATGACAGTAGTTATTAATGTTCTGTATTTCTGTTTTGAGCTGCCCGCTGAAGATGACCAGTAGAATGAAGCATCTGATAGCAGGTTTTTAATCAATGGGATTTAACTCATTATTTATCTCATATAGAATACGCTTCGTTATTTATACAACATGTTATATTACGACTATTTACGAGGCTATCTGGACAAAATGCCCTGAATACATGAATGTGTCTGCGCGGCTCTGAATGAACTCATTTTGTGGACGCGTTCTTCACGCAACAACACACAGAAACACGGCAAGTTGGCAACTAAACTCTAAAAATTCACAGCGTTTTATTATAATAGTGTTCTCATTATAATGTTATGTATATGACAGTCCCAGTCATAGTTATTAATATTCTGCATTGTTGTTTGTAATGCTCGCGCTTTGCGCTGAAGAGATAATAATCGTACAATGAAGCGCTTTTACTGCAGTGTAACTCCACCAAATGCATCTTATACAAGATAAATAATGCACGATATATATATAATCCAGCTGAAATGTTTTGAAATTACTTGTACTCTACCTGATCGAAAAAATCCAGTCTTTCACTCTGCCTGTGTCAATTTGAGTCTTGTTAAAGATTTAGATCCCTGCCGCCAAGATGCTCCTCTGTCGGTCACAGATTATGGAAAGTGAAACTTAAATCTATAGGGGTGGTTGGATTAATTCACGTACGTTCAAATATTTATTTAAAGCTTCTTTCTTTTCAGATTCTTTTTTGCAGCATTATCTTAATAGGCTGTATATTAACTTATTGGGAGAAAACCGGTAGTTCTATGTGAAATCAGACATTTGAGCACCCCCATATAGCCAAAATGGCATGATCATAACACCTCAGCGAATATTCGACTGTGAGATTGGGAGTTGAATCAGGCTCCTCCTATCGAAGCATCGACTTGTCGACTATTCGGGGTCACCCCTAAAAGAAACTAATAAAAAGACAAAAGCACAAATTTACAAACAATTGAAATTCAAATTTAAATAAAAAACTGAAAATTATCAAAATAAAAGCAAATTCAGAATATTATTCAATAAATAATACAAACATTACACTGATTCTAAGGAATAAAAGCAACTATAACATCCCGTGGCTTTGAGACATAGCCAGTAGTTATTTTAGGCAGCAGAGTGTATAAGTGAGGTTAAAGGCCTCTGCAGGCACAGGCGGCTGTAGCGGAGCGAGGTGTGGGTGATATGTGTCATGAGTGGGCTGAAGTGAGGAAACAGGCCAGACTGGTAGTGCCCTCGGCAAACCGAGTCTTCCAGAAGCAGAAACGCAGTGACACGGCCCTCTCGGCTCTTGGAAGAAGAGAGCTCTGCCTGATATAAAGGTCAGTCTCAGGCACAGAGCCAGGGCAGACTGGAGGTTTAGAAGCCAGTGAAAGGCAGCATATGCAGGCTGACCTGACGGTGAAGGTGCATCCACAACCGGGCACCGAAGCACTGCTATCCTTTCATGCGGTCTGTGGGTTTCCAGGCTCTGCAGAGAAAACGGATGATATTTGCCATGCTTGGTCTCTCTCTCCCTCTAAGAACTCAATGTCCTTCAGAGAGCCAGGCCTTTCAAACGACAGTGAGTGAAAGGCGGTCGATGGCCATTTATTAAGCACAGTAGACTAGAATGAGGTGGCGGTGGCGATGCGGAGATGGAGTTGAGTCAAGCTGGGGCTGTGCAGAGCTGCAGAATAAGACTGATGGGTCGGGAAGGTGTGAAGCTGTGCTGGAGATCCAGGACAGAGGTGATTCAGTCGGTCCACCAGAGCCGGAGCTAGACTGTGGAGCAGATCTTATTCCATTATCAGCCACCATCAATAACAGACACACTTAGTTTGCTTACCTGCTCAAATAATAATGCTAATATAATGCATCTGTTTCTTGTAATTATACAGGTTTGGTTGAAAGTAACTATTGATAGACTAATATATCATTCAGACAGACTCTATTTAGCCATTCAGCAGCCTGCCTCTAGATATCAGCACTGGCCCAAAGGCACATATCAGTGAGCTACTAAAAACAACAGTGGCAAAGGTCACATTATATTGTATATAAAAATTCATAAAAGTCCTTACAATAAAATATCATCCCAAGTGTCATTTAATTTTAACACGCATACAAAAAAAGATTTGTAATTTTCAGCATCCATTATTCCGGTCTTCAGTGTCACATGATCCTTCAGAAATCATTCTAATATGCTGATTTTGTTGCTCAAGACACATTTCTTCTTATTATTATTAACAGTTGCACTGCTTAATATCTTGGTGGACACTGAACATTTTTTTCAGCATTCTTTGATGAAAAAAAAACAAAAAAACTATCACTGATCATTTAGTCGTTTATTTACTTGAAATAACCTTAACATTATAACTAGTATTAATTTTAGAATTTAGAAAGTATTAATGTTATAATTTTTTTTGAATGTTTATATATATATATATATATATATATATATATATATATATATATATATATAAAAAACAATATTTAAAACAAATTTTCATTAAAACATCATTCAAAATACAGATATAACGGCTGACTTTTTGTCAAACTTCAGTGGATCATGTTCATAAAAATTATGATGAACTTTACCTGAGGACAACTGACTTCATACATCCACTAAAATCACCAAAAACAGTTATTTAAAATAAAATTGAAGTTAAAAAAGGCTCCAGCATCATTCGTTTGATATTCTGGTATCTACTGCAGTGACATTCACATATTTTATATTTTAAGTGGGACTCAAGTATCCAAATACATTTTTAGGGCCCCTGAATATTACAAGTCACACAATGTGTGACCATGACCGAAACACAAAGCAAAAATCAGCATAATTGCAAGAGGAGCAGCCTGTATCTTTATCAGAAAGTCAGGCGAGGAAAGATTTAAGCTTAGCCCTGTGCTGATCCACTGAGACGCCACGAGTTGAATAAAACACGGAGGTTTCAAATATCCCCATTGGTCATATCTAATAAATAACAAGAGGTGAAGCTGACAGCAATAAAGCCTGTGTGTTTTTAATACAGCTCCAATCAAAGCCAACGCCGCTGCCCTTTAAACAAGCACTGATGAATGACATATGGTATAAACGCTGATATCTCCCATCATATATTGCCTTGAAGGGCATGAGAGCAGACAGAGAGAAAAGGGTGGATGACTTTGGTAAAGATGGAGCATACAAGCAATAAAAACAGGTTAGGCAGAAGAGAACCAGGAAAAGAGATTCCTGCAGCAAATAAGAGAGCAGGTGATGTAGAGAGGCTGGAGTTTGTAAAATCTCATGTTAAATGGCATGAGCCATCGCGAGCCCTTGGGAAAAGGACTTGGGTATTTTTTTCTGGTAACTGAGGTGAGAATAATCATGAATGATTGCTCCGCATTACTGTATGGCGTAGTCAGGAGAGCACAGCTGTCACCAGCTATTAAATCCACTTCTGCACGGACTGGTGCGGAAAAAAGGAGACTCGTTACAATGCCAGATATGCTCATGATAGCCTGTTCTGTCTGAACGAGATGAGAGGAGATGCTCGTGTTTATGGATATGCTCAAATCTCATCAGACAGTGTTCGCTGCGTTCATCGCGATGGCCGTCTCTTTCAAGTTTCTCATCATTAAAAACTACAATCCCAGAATCTGACGCCCCAGAATCACGAGGGCCTTTGTTCTGCGTCCCCCATCCTGTCTTTCTCCTGTACGATCTTGGCATAATTACCCGTGCGCTGCTTGATCACCGAGCCCAGGAGGGAAGGCAGGAGTGACCAGGATTCATTCATTTCTAATCTGCAGCTGAAAGACGGGGAGGGAATACGAGCCGGGCTGTTCGTGTTGTTGTTCTGCGATTCTAGGATCAATATACAGCGAGCTGCTTCTGTTGTCAATTGAAGAATCGATCCTGGTGAATGATGACAAGGCCGCATTGCCAAAGAAAATCAGATTCCTTTACAGACGATCAAACATTCTTTCAAAACATTTTTCCAGCTAGAGAGAAACCTTTAAAGTGAAACTGAACTGAGGCTTCACAACATTCTACACACAATGGAGTTCTCCTGAAAAACAGACACAACTCTTTCCATTTTAGCAGAGTTAGTACTGATAACAAACTACACATCAACTCTTGCAAACTCATAATACGACACGCTGATAAAAACTAGTTTCTGCATGAACATCACGAGGTAGAGTTAATATAATGTTGACTAGTTGTTATTGGTTTAGTATTTTATTATGTTTTCTCTGTAATTTTATTCGGTTTTGGTTCATATTATGGCACACATTCTATCATTGCCAAACTGAAATTCAGCGTTTTTCAAACTACGACGTCTCAAAGGGTGCTGAAATATTTTAGAAAAATAGTGTCAAACATGTAAAAATAAAATAAAAATTAATAATAAAATAAAATAAAAAAAATTAATTAATTAATTAAATTCCAGTTACAATTGACCAACCATGATATTATCAGTTTCATTCTGCTTTCAAAGACTTTTTCTGCTTAACAGTAATGGTACTGGGTTCAGGAAGATTTATTTTTAAAAAGAAATTAACACTTTTTCAGAAAGGATTCCTTACATTGGTCAAAAGTAATAGTAAATAAATAAAAGAAAGTAAAAGTAAGTAAAATAAATAATCTATTATCAAAGAATCCTCAAAAAATGTTTCTTTTGTAACTGTAACTGTAATAATATTTATAAGGTTGAGTATATACAAAAAATGATAGAACCTTGATAGACAGTAAATATCTTCCAGATAATATTTTTTTAACATCGCAAATGGATTTTTATACAAACAAACAAATACATAATTTAATTAATTAATTTATAAAATATATGATTTTCTGTGATTTTCTTATGAATTTATGCTTATATATTTTAGGAGGTTCTGCAAGGAAATCATCATATTTTGGGTTCCAAACGTTGTTTTGAAGACCCCCGCCATAAGTGCCCAATTATTACTCCACATGGGAAACTCGACTCGATTCAGGCTCTAACACGTTGCTCACAGCACAATATTGTATTAAGCATGAAAACCACAGCACATTAGGTCAAATATTATCTGAGCCAAATATTATCTGAACATAATGCATTCTAGGGTTTCTTTTACCACAACCACAAAGGAAACATGCGATGCTCCCTGAGAAGTTAGAGACAGCACACATCTTAAAACACTCCCTTCCCTGGGCAGTTTACTTGGTTTTGTAACAGAGCATCTTTTTATCATTCGAGTCTTTGTTCTTAAAGTGTCTAAAAGATACTTTCACTGGTAATTGTTGTTTTTGCTGAAAAGAGTAAGTTTCACTTGAGGCCAGGTGAGGATTGTCTTGTTGGCTTTTGAATGCTCTTCTCGTACGTCCTGCTTTGGCATCAATCAGTGTCTCCATCGTTTGTTCGCGTATCAGCGCACGCGGAGCAGGCGTGTCAGTCCGTCACTCTCTCTCAGGAAGGTGGGTTAGGACACTTTGCGGGTGAGGCTGACTGTAGCGTTATGAGAGTGCCTAGCCTGTGATTACAGATGTGCACTCGAAGCGTGATCGGCAGGCAGAACGCTCAGCTGTTTGAAGGACACGGGCTCTCTCAGGTAATCACGGTCTCCTCTGACCCTCCTCTTGCTGTGTGGCATATTTTACATGCCAGAATACCTCAGTCTCCTTAGAGGTCAACTGTCCAATTACAGTCAGAGTTTCACCCCGTCCCCCCGGACGGCCCCCTCCTGTTTCATTCTTCTGCCTGACCTCTCTCTCTATGACAGGAGACGAATTCAGATGAGCTTATTCAGCTGCTGGGATGAGGGGATATAAGGGTAAATACGGGAGATCGGATGACAGCTCCTCTCTCAAATAAAAACATAGCCTTTCTATCAAGCGTCAGTCTGAGGATTTGATTGGCAGCTGGCTTTTAAAATCGTATCTGCATCTCATCAAGGTAACATGCACTGCTATGGAGACCGAAATCTTTATAGAATCATAATATTAAATCATATTCGGGCTGCATAGTTGCTCGTGGCTATATCAGTCTTTTCATCGGGTCAGCATTTCAGATCATATCGTTCGAGTCAATAATATCATTTAAAATGCATGAGGGTTACAAATACTGCTTATGATTGCATGCATGTTAAATGGAGTGAGACGTGAGATCTGTTCTCAAACCTAGTGAGCTGCCTTGCTGCCTACGGCCTACAGAGGCAGTTGACTTCTAAGGCAGCGTTCTGACCGATTTCTGAAAAACCCTTGTGAAAAAGAAGTACTCTTTAGCATACTTTTAAAAAGAACATCTACTACAGAAAATAACATACTTCAAATTAATACGTCTAAAGGAAAAACTGAATTTAATGTTTTCAGACATTTGAATGTAATTACAATGAAATTAACTCTAGTTGAGAGAACTTTTTTGACCCACTTAAGTAGGACTTATGTACATCTTTATATGTAGTTTCATAATTACTTTCATAGTCTTTGAAATATGGTTCAAGTTTACTGCCAAATATACTGAAATTGTGTCAGCTAAAAATACTTTAATTGCTATTGAAACTCATGTGCTTTTACATATATTTGCAACTACACAAGCATAATAATAAAAAAGGAAAATATTTTACATGTGCTTTACTATGTTATTAAAACAACTGTACTTCTTTAAATGATTATTAAAACATAATGATTTAAAATGTACTTTAAAGTAAAACTTTGAATTGTGTTAAGAAACATCTTCATGAAAGTGTACGTTCTTTAAGGGCACTTGAGTGACCTTTCACATTATTAACATTATATTTTCTTTAAGTACATTTAAAAAAAATACTTTAAAGATTTGAAGTACACTACAAGTGCACATTTAAACAAATAAGTGCTCTTTTTTCACAAGGGTTTACACAGAAAAAAAAATATATATTTTTAGTGAATACTGATGGAGCAACACAATGTGTGTAAAGACATAACAGAAGACTTTTTAAAAAATATCATCAAAAAGTGCTACAAGTGCAAATTCAATACAATTAAGCACACTTCTTTTTTCACAAGGTTACAGAGAAAGCATAAGCCCATTATGCCATATTTGGTAACACTGTACTTTGATAGTCCACTTTAGACACTGTACTAACTATACTAATCTACTAGCAGTCATTAGAGTATTAGTACACTGTCTACTTAATATCTGTTAACACTTTATTTTGATGCTCCATCAACAGACATAATACTGACTATAAATAACTTTGAAAGTACTTAACTTATTCTACTAACCCTAATCCTAACAGTCTACTCTAATGAGAGTTAGTTGACTCAGTTGCAAAGTTATAGTCAGTAGAATGTCTAAAGTGGACTATCAAAATAATGTGTTACCCCATTTTTACATCTTTTTAAAGGACTGCATTATGTTCTAAGTTATTTATAATCAATATAACTGAGCTTGTTGCAATATATTCTGAGATTGTCTTCTCAGTGAAGGTTTCGTGCAACTCTGCCTTTGTATTTGGCTAAAACAAATCTTAAGTTGCCTTAAAATGCTGCCTGTGAAGTCAGCTCATTAGGTTTTGGAACGCAGCCGAGAGAGAGAGAAAGAGAGACGCTCACTGGGGTTGGGCGGAAAAAGCGTGCAGCTCTTGCAGTGGATGATTTCCTTCACGATGGGCATGTCTTGCGAAATCGGCGGGGGCACAATCCCAAGGCCGGGCATCATGGGGTTCATCGGAGCAATTCCAGTCATCATGCCGAGGCTGGGGTCAAAATCTGCAGGAACAGAAGGGAGGACATCACAAAGGACTGAGTGAACAAAAGCCGCTTCAGTCTGCACGCTGCTACCATTCTGTTGTGGCACAAATTAAAGCTATGAGAGCTAAACACTCTCCTTCGAAGATAAATAAACACATAAGTCTAATACATATTTAAAAGGCTTTCCGAATGAATAGGTTTTTACTGACTCATTCCCCCAGCTGTTTGCCTTGGCTTGTTACTATGCGCAAGCGGTCCATCTGTGGGCAAAAAAGTGAACACTGGCTTTCATTTACAGGTATTGGTTTAGACTACAGCTGCATGACAGCGTGGAGCTCTTTGAAATGGAAATGACGAAGCCCTCGCTCTCTGTGGTCTCTCCTGCACCTGTGGAGAGTTTATACGTCTGTCTAACCTTACTAAGAGCACTCAACTCACACACTTCAAATATTTCCCTTATTTGCAGCCACATAAGATAAACAAGCTCTGACTCTGGCATGGAGGAAAAAATAGCAAAAAAAGTTCTGAGGATAAAGATCTATGAAATGTAAATCACACTGTAAATAAATGCAGCATACTGTAAGTAAATAATGCAATAACACATTATCTATCTATCTATCTATCTATCTACAGCAGGGGTGTCAAACTCAGTTCCTGGAGGGCCGCAGCCCTGCAGAGGTTAGTTCCACCCCTGCTCCAACACACAAACTATGTAGTTTTCCATTGAGCCTGAAGGACTTGATTAGCTGGAAGTGTTTAATTAGGGTTGGAGCTAAACTCTGCAGGGCTGTGGCCCTCCAGGAATTGAGTTTGACACCCCTGATCTACAGTATCCATCCATCCATCCATCCATCCATCCATATCTATCTAGCTAACTACAGTATCTATCTATCTATCTACAGTATCTATCTATCGATTCATCTATCAATCCATCTATCGATCTATCCATCCATCCATCCATCCATCCATCCATCTAGCTAACTACAGTCTCTATCTATCTATCTATCTATCTATCTAGCTAACTAGCTAACTACAGTATCTATCTATCTATCTATCTACAGTATCTATCTATCTATCTATCTATCTATCTATCTATCTATCTATCTATCTATCTATAGTATCTATCCATCTACAGTATCTATCTATCCATCTACAGTAGCTATCTATCCATCTACAGTATCTATCTATCTATCTATCTGATAGATATAAGGACAAAGAAATCTAAAAATCTAAGCCCAGAATCCTCTGATCTCATCTTAAAAATGCTCTCATACACTTGGTCAACTCTATTACATCAGACAGCTTAATTTAGTGTTAAGAAAATCTATTAGAGGATAGCAACACACTAATTGAGGTAGGAAAGTCAAATATGAACACATGATGGTCTGTGAGAACTGCTGGACATGAAGCAGTCTCACAGGAGGGTCAGGCTGGAGCATATGGATAAACTCTGAACTGGCAGACATGTCTGAGAGGTGAGGGAACAGGTCCGGAGCATGGTCTCTCTAGAAGAACCATTAATAGAAGTTGGACAGGACATGCAGCATGTAGAGACAGAGGAGCTGACCGCCACATCGCCTGCCTGCCTTAATGACTCTGTTAGTATTGATATTTCTGTCTCTCTACTAATGGAGGCAGAAGATAAGATGGCCCTCAGTGGTATGGATGCCACGGCTTCTGCTGTGTATTCTAGTTCAAGTCTAAATAAGTAACACATAATTAGGGCTTTTCCTGCATGGCCAATTTTCGGCTGCCACAATGCAAAATTGTAGCCTGCCAAAGCAAATTAATATATGACCATGGTTTTGTTTTAGTAAGTGTAACTGTTATATTCACAGAAATGTCACAGATTCATTAAAGGAATAGTACATCAAAAAATGAAAATTTTCTGAACATTTACTCATTTACTTTGGAGTTTGTGTCATAGGGTATGTTTAGTTTACATAACAACAGTTGTACTAAAAATGGAAAACTTTTTCCTTTGTGTTCTTGAAAAGTTTTGTGTACAGACAACAGCGTTGTCAAACGATCCCCAGGGGATCCATCAGTAGATGACAATGTCACTTTATCAAGAAACACTACACGCCTGCACACATACACATTCCTATAGACTGAACACGGCATGATGCCACTGTTTTTTACAAATTTGTGTTTTTATAGTTTATACAGAGACGATGATGGTCATCTCTGTATAAAAAACAAAACAAAGAAACAAACAGTAAAACCTTCTTAATCGCAACAGATTTTGAAAAATGGAGCATTACATCACTGTCTCATTAATGGATCCTCTGCAGTGAATGGGTGCCATCAGAATGAGAGTCCAAAGCTGATAAAAACATCACAATAATCCACAAGTAACCCACACCACTCCAGTCCATCAGTTAACATCGAGAAGCCAAAAGCTGCATGCTTGTTAGA
This sequence comes from Schizothorax lantsangensis, assembly GCA_027422415.1. Taxonomy (NCBI): domain Eukaryota; kingdom Metazoa; phylum Chordata; class Actinopteri; order Cypriniformes; family Cyprinidae; genus Schizothorax; species Schizothorax lantsangensis. The sequence goes on along the minus strand of CM049861.1, from coordinate 2,394,337 downwards.
AACAAATCCATCAGTTGTTTCAACTCTATACCATCACGTCTGGCCAAAATACCAGTCCATGATCCATAATAATGCCTCCACCAGTGAAAACTACATCTCCTGTTGTCTCTCACATCAAAATACATTCGGAAGCAATGGTTACAAACACAAATGTTAATTGATGGACCATTCCTTTCAATAATATATTAGGAACAAGAAAGTCAACTTCATTTTTATCACAACTGCCGTTCTCAGATATTGTGAAAAACAGGCTTGTTTCCTTTCAGATATTACAAGATACGAGTTAAATCATTAAGGGAGTCTGATGAAAGGAAAACAATATCTTATGAAAGAGCAGGAAACAAACATTCTCATTAGAAACACATTCCCAGCTCAGTAGTGGTCTACTCAGTCAGAATATTATAACCAGCTCTATACAAATAAGGTGTCAATTATGTTGAGTTAGTTTGATTTCTTATAGCAATTAGATTTCTGGGCTTAAATCTGGGCTGAATTTAAAAGACTCAATGTGCTTCAATCATGAATAACACATATTTTAGTTAAACATAATTAACAATCAAATGCATTAATTGCAGTTATACAGTATTATCAACAAGTTAGTGCATGTGGATGAACAGGAAAACCAATGATAGTCATATGGCATTAAAATCTAAAGGGTAAAAAAAGGATTTTTCAAAGGATATGGTTTTGAAAGAGAAATATTAATCGCAGCCAAAGGAACACAGCAGACGGTGAAAAACTTTCAAAGTTGCACCTTTCAATCCCACATAGAAAACAACCAGAGGCAAATCCTTGTGAAGCTGCATGTCCAGTGTGACCAAGCAATGGAGATAAAATGAGGATACAGAAGGTTTTGAATGCACTACTGAGAAAGACTTGCATCATTTTCAGCCTATGATTCCTTTACTTCTGCAGTGTAGAAGAATACATTATAATCTAACGAATAATAACTAAGCAAAGCACCAGTTCTCAAACAGGCTCAATAATAAGGGTTTGTTCTGCTGGCCCATATTTTAAAAAAGCAATAAGCATAGTTATACTCGTATTTTTAATTAAACATTTAGAGTTCGTTTCAAGTCAAATGACTAATAACTTCTTTAAAATAGCTCTAAATAATATAGGTCTATATATAAAAGATTTGTTTATAAGAAATATTTTTTTTATTCAGCAAGGATGCATTGATTAAAAGTGACCGATTAAATAAAGTTATTGACTGACAATAAAGATATTAATATTCATCAGATAATCCTTTCAACATTGATAAGAAATGTTTCTTGAGCAGCAGATCAGGATATTAGAATGTTTTCAGAAGGATCATGTGACACTGAAGACTGGAGTAATGAGTAATGATGCTGAAAATTCAGCTTTGATCACAGAAATCAATTACATATATATATATATATATATATATATATATATATTAGTGCTGTCAAAGTTAACGCGTTAACGCGTGATTAACGCAGCGCGTATTTCCGGTTTGACCCGTGGCCCAACCCTTAGTTGGAGAAATGGAGATGCACAGTGTTGCCAACTTAGCAACATTGCAGACCCCTTTAGCGACATTTTTCCCTTCAAAAAAGCGCCCAAACCTAGTTTCTGAGAATCACCGGTACTACCAGCTCTCCCAGCGCGCACACACCTCTCTCTCTATCTCTGTGCGTCTGCTCTGTTCAGCGCGCGCACACACCTCTCTCTCTTTCTCTCTCTCTCTCTGCTCAGTTTCTGCTCAGCGCGCGGCAGAGAGAGGAGCAGCGCTTTAATTTATTTAAACACAGATATTATGTTGCTTCTCTAATTTTACATGCAAGTATAGCCGAAATCACAGCACAGCTATTGTCTTTATCTTATGTGTATTTGATTTCATCAGACGACTGTGTGATTATCATGATTTTTTTGTACAGATTAACATCTTGGAAGGGAGAGCTGGTTATGTCTTAATGGGTCACGTTTCAGTCACTATTTCATATTCATTCCGTTGTCTGACAACAGAAACAGTCAAATCTACCAGTTTTATTGAGAATTTAGCTTCATGAAAATACAGTATGTGGGCACAGAGAGGGAAACAAATGTAATAATAAATAATAAATGTACATTTTGCATTTTCAGAAGAAGAGCTGCCGTGTGCAAAAATGCAAACATGTTTGTGTAAGTAAATTGCTCAGTATTGCTACGTATTGGGTCGCCCCCTTCTAATGAACAGGTTTGACTACTTTAGTAATTTCTATGAGTACAAATCTTAATGTTAAAACATATAATGATATTCTAGGAAATTGTGTGCTTCTAATATTATAGCAACAGTTTGGACAGGACCCTTTTCTATTCGAACATGAGAATGCCTCTGTGTATAAGACAAGGTTCAAAAAGAAAATGATTGATTCAGTCAGTGTGGAAAAACTTGACTGGTCTGCATAAAACCAAGTCCTAATCCCAGTTTAACACCTCTGGTGTGACTGTAAATGCAGACCTTGAGCCAAAAACTCATCACCAAACACCAATGACTTGTACATACACTATATAGACAAAAGTATCGGGACACCCCTTCTTTAGAACAGAAAAATGCACTTCCAAATCTGTGGCAACAACGATGGGAACATAATTCATGTATTTAAAAATTGTATTTCCATCTCTGTTGCAACAGTTTTGGAAGTGTCTAAAATGACTGAACCCATATGTACAACTCATTGGTGTTTGGTGATGAGTTTTTGGCTCAAGGTCTGCATTTACAGTCACACCAGAGGTGTTAAACTGGGATTAGGACTTGGTTTTATGCAGACCAGTCAAGTTTTTCCACACTGACTGAATCAATCATTTTCTTTTTGAACCTTGTCTTATACACAGAGACATTGTCATGTTAGAATAGAAAAGAGTCCTGTCCAAACTGTTGCTATAATATTAGAAGCACACAATTTCCTAGAATATCATTATATGCTTAAACATTAAATTTGTACTCATAGAAATTACTAAAGTAGTCAAACCTGTTCATTAGAAGACCCAATACTTTTGGCAATATAGTGTACATTTGCATAAAGCATCCATATTTGTCCATGCCCATGTTGATTAGAGTATTAAAAATTTGAAAAGTATTGATTTAAGGTAGATTTAGAACAAATACAAATGTGCGATTAATTGTGATTAATCGCGAGTTAACTCATGACAATCATGTGATTAATCGCGATTAAATTTTTTAATCGATTGACAGCCCCAATTGTCAAATATTTTACTGTATATTTGATCATATAAATGCAGCCTTGTAGAGCATAGGGGCCCTTTCAAAAACAGGGCTTTCAAAAGAACTTACAGATGCCCAAACGTCTAAATGGTAATGTATATATTTGAATTGTCACTGAAGAAAGATGTTTTATGACATCTATAATTAGGGGCTAATGGGCCATGCTAACCAAATAAGAATATGGAAAGAAAGGGAAGGATGTGAGGAGTAGTGAGAAACAGAATTCATACTCTGTAAAAGGGTTAGACACAAGGAAACTGGATCATCATGTTAACAAATAAAGAGAAAAGTGCATTAAAAAGAACAACTCCCTCATCTGAACCAAATCAAGAGAGATATGACGTCAACATGTGGAAAATCTACACCGCTACTTTTATCTCTGCAGTATCCAAAATTAGAATCAGGTGCGCCAAACCAGATTAGAGCACTATTAGAGAGAAACTTGAGCAAAAAAGCTCACTAGTCCAGGCAGCCATTTCAAAGGCTTTTGTAGTCAATCACTCCACAGTCTGAAATACCTTCTACGAATACAGAACATTTCCAACCACTGGCAGTCTATCTAGGACAGGACGTCCTCTAGTAAGTCTTGTAAGACTTGCCTCAGCCAGTGTCAAAGTACAGAAGCCACCCATCCAAAAGAGACTCTGCCCTACATGAAGAGTCAGGCAGGAAGAAGCCCCTGCTCTCGAAAAAAAGTACAGATCCATGAGTGCAGCAGAAGATCATGTCAAGGTGAAGATCAGGACTGTTGCTGTAATCTGCTCTCTATGGAAGAGACAAAAATAAGGCTGCTTGGCCGCACTGCCAGATGCCACATGCAGTGGAAACCTGCCTTTGACCAAAAGTATCTCTGAAGAGAGCTGGAGGAAGCTATAGAGTTCGGGGTTGGATTTCTGAAACAAAGCAAGGCCAATCTGCCAACATACAGCACCCACAAATTCAGTTTCAGAGGTGTGTGGTGCCATCTACACTATACACAATGTTAAAGGTGAAGTATGCAGTTTCTGAGCTACTAGTGTCACCTAGCAGAGTTACAAAAAATAAAGCATATTTTCAAACAACCTTTGCAAACAACAGTCACATTAGACTTTGCGTACAAGAAATTTCTACAGACACGATGGAAGGTGTACGGGGCCAATAGTCTTTATATAAAACGCATGAAATTTGCACTGTTTGTCCTCATTAACGCGACAACTCTGCAGCCAATGAAATCTCACCTGTTCCATTTAAAGACTTTTGGTCCCGTCAGCCTTCCATAACACCGCAAGTCATGATATGACGTGTTCTTTAATTCAGCTAAGAGGCCATGCTGCTCTTCAATTGGTCACACATCTTCAAGCAAAACATGAATTGGCAGGGCAGAGTTCACCGAAATTATACTCTGGAATGCAGTGTAATTCACATAAGCTTCTGTCTCCCGCCTTCGCATTGGTATGAATTGAAGTTAATGGAACAGAAAGTGTAGTGTGACCAGCCCTTCACACTCATCACACACCTACAATTATCTTTATCCTCGCAGTATCTTACTGTTTTATCAGGGCTATGACAGTAAAGAGCCAACTTGTGTGGCAAAAAACTTGAGTTTAGTCAAAGTCTCTTTAAGGAAAGTCTGTTCACTTGGCTGCCATATTTTCAATGTCTCAATGTCTCTTTTGGGCATCCAAGACAATTCCTATCTACTTAAATGGGGAAATACTGAATTCTCAAAAACTGCTTATCACACCCACATTTAAATTTCAAAAATCATTTCAAATCTGATATGAACTGTCCCCATCTTATTCTCAGATAGCATTAAAAAAGCCCATTTTTGAGGCTAGGCCAGCCAATGTGCATGTGCAGTCTTAAAGTGGAAGTGAAGCAGTCAGTTAAGTTTACATTATTTAGTAAAGTGATTTCCACTTTGATTAAAAAATATATAACAAACATGATTAATGTAACCATTTTAAAGAAAAAAGGTTGTTTTGTTATAGCTTTTGGAGCAAGGGCGCTGCCATCTTGCAGTACCACAGAGTGTGACGTCACGGGGTTGGTTCGCGCCGATGGCCAGTGAAGTAATATAAGCATTTCTTTACATTTTGAACACACAAATGTTATTTTAACACACAAATAATTTGGTTTTCACCATCATTTGGATGAATATTCAACATCAAACTGCCTATATGTTAAGTTTTGATCGTGGTATCCCAAACATTGTTTTCATAATGAGAGGAGCTTGATGTAAACAAACAACGCTCATTCAAGCATGAGACAGCACAAAATAGATTTCAATGCGGTACTTACACGCTGTGATAGATCATTTCTGTTCGCGCCGGTGGCGGCGCACACACACAAAAAACCACAGCTACGCTCGGCCAGCACGCGAGTACGAAATTGAGCTTTCTTTCACGCCTTCATCAGCAAATGCACACAAAAGCACGTCGGAATGACAGTCTTGAGGAGTATCCACGTAAACGAGTATTGTTTCCGATCCGCACTTTACCCCAAACCAGCAGGTTCACGACTTCTCCAACCCCTACTGCACAGTCCCATCGCCGTATCGACTCAAATGCATAGGCAATTGCACTTATTATGGACTCAACAGTGCTTTCAAGGTCATCTTCCTCCATTTCAAAACAAGCGTGTGTTCAAAATGTAAAGAAATGCTTATATTACTATACTGGTCATCGGAGCGAACCAACCCCGTGACGTCACACTCTGTGGTACTGCAAGATGGCGGCACCCTTGCTCCAAAAGCTATAACAAAACATCCTTTTTTCTTTAAAATGGTTACATTAATCATGTTTGTTATATCTTTTTTAATCAAAGTGGAAATCACTTTACTAAACAATGTAAACTTAACTGACTGCTTCACTTCCACTTTAAGTGTGCATTTCAGAGCTGAATTTTAGGCAGCTGGAGCTACTAATGGCAGATGCAGTGAAGACTTTAGCAAGTGGTGATTGGCTCGTTTTTCTTAGAAGGTGGAAAATATTCAACCATATTGCGTGTTGAGCTTTCTCTCATTCAAAAGTAATGTGCGTGCACCATCTTTGTATATCTAAAGTCTTTAGTTTCGCTTACCTACTGAGAATGAACTCAACAAGATTGGCGTCTCGACTGAAACTCAAACATTCAATCAAATTTCTCCATCAAGTAAAAACACCACCAATGTTCACCTTTGTTTTTGTCTGTCAAGTCTTCAAATTTAACCTGCGCTTCTGTAACTGAATCTGAATTTCTTTTCCCATGTAACGCTACTGGTTGAGCTGGAAAGAGTTTGACAGATCTGAGCGGACCACGCTAATGTTCTAATGGTGCCTGAGAGGCTCAATCTTTACACTTTAGGGGAGATACACTCATACTAATAGTAGTCAATGAACAATAAACTGGGTTAAGAAAATGTTTTTGACATTAAAAATCTTCACCTTTAGGTCTGGAGTGTGAGAAACTTGAATCAGGCCGCTAGCCCATCTCTCTTAGCAGTTTAAGAGTAATGCGTGATGGTTCTGTGTTTGGCGGGATGGACGTGGCCCTCTGTTGAGGCCTTTAATGTGCCTCACGGCAGCAGGTGCAGGTCTGCTTGTGCTCTGGCACTGAGGTAATAGGTGCTGGACTGATGAATTATGGAACCTGCTCTCGGCTGGCATGCAGCACATTAAGCAAGCTGAGAAATTACAGGCCTGCTCTCCTGGAGAAAAATTTGAGCTTGGAAAGATATTTATTCATGGCACCCATAAGACAGATAATCCTCACAAACAACCGGTCTCTCCAGATAAATAAAATGATACATTTATTTAGAACCTGACCTAGTTTAATCAAAAGTAGATTGATCAAATCCACACCGTTTCCCTCCGCTGGATCCTCAGGATTGTGTTTAGATTGAGGAAAGGCAGGGGAATATCCTAGGGTAGTAAAGCTTAACAGAGATTATTTACATTTGTTCTCAGAGCAAAGCCCAGGAAGGATTTTCTCAAGCCTGAGGAATAATAGACGTGGAAAGTACACCCATGTTTTCTTGTCTCAGCTCTGTTAACAACTACTCCAGAAGAAAACTAACAACTTTAGAGACTCTGGCATGGAGCAGTCTCTTAAATAAGAAGATATACAGTAGCCTTTAAATAGATAAGCTCGACCAAATGGGGACCTATCACGGGGAATAAAAGAGTTTGGTGTTCTGTGTCAACATACCCTCATTCACAACAGTAGCTTCTGTCCACCCATATTGTTTATTAAAACCAGGCAGCAAAAATGTTTCATTCAGAAATCGTTGCACTACTGACATCACAACCAATAACACATGACCACCTTTCCCTGCTTATACAAAGTAAAAAAATATGTTCTGGGGTGGAAGGGTGTAAGTGCAATGTTGTACATTTATTAATCAACACAAAGGATGCAAACAAAGCAATAAACCTACTAGTGGAGCCAAGAAACCCTGTGGAAAAAACAAAGCGGAAAACATCCACACGCGACAACCATGGCAGGACAACAACCAACAACGAACACAAGAAATACTAGGCTTTAAATACACAAAGGACAAGGGCTAACACGACACAGCTGGGATGAATCAACAACTATTCAGTAAAAGACTACAAGCTTCAACATAAAAGTCCAGATGAGAGAACACGAGGAGAAATTTAACAATGCTATTAAATTACATTACAAAAAAGGTAGAAAAGATAAGCAAACTTCAGTGCCATTTTCTTAATAACAATTTAATAACTTTTTTTTTTAAAGAACCTCTTACATTTAATTACAAAAAAAAACTGTAAAAACATAGAAAAGTAGCAAAAATGTCAAAACAACTGTTTCATACTGAAAAAGAACACAACTATGAAGAATTAAACTAAATAAATAGAACAGTTTTAACCAATTTCTAGAGATATTTTCTAAGAAGGCATGTTCTAATCCAGATTAAAATGTAAAAATGCATAAAAAAGTGTAAAACGTATAAAAATAATAATAATTATTTAAGTATTTGGTGTTTGATAAAGAAATAGTAAATACAAAAATCTGAATGGCTATCTGAAAACATGTAAGTGTTGTTTGATTTTCGTTCTTTTCCGCAACAAGCAGGTGTCAGAAACACAAATCTGCACAGCACTTTGGGAACCAGGCTATTTTTGCTTTTCTATAAGCGCCATCTACTGTTAATTACGGTCAATTTGCTTTCTCAGCCCATTCCACAGTGCGATGTTATACATTTTTTATCTCTTGATGGAAAAGAAGCTAATGTGTATTCTAAAAATCTAAACAATTCAGAAACTTAAGAACCTATTATTCACAGCATTTTGAAGCGACCAAACAATTACCAAACTGTGCATGTTCATTACCTGAATGTACCATATTATAGAATACGGTCACATCTCAGAAGTTTAGAAGATTTTCAATATATATTCTTTTGTGTTGCACAGAAGAAAGAAAGTCATGCAGGTTTGGAACAACTTGTGTAGTTGTGTTTAGTGTTGTGAAATTCTGCTAAATATCTAACAGTGACCATCTTCTCAAATTATGCATGAGACCGAAAAAACAACCAACAAAATTTATGGCAAAACGCAAGAACAGCTTTTCAATTATTTATTGTGATTACTTTGAGCACTTTAAATATCGATGCTGTACTGGAATGAATGTTGGATATTCCACTAATGATATGCAATACTTCTAAAACCTCGATTCGCTTTGGGCAGCTGCATTAAAAGGCAGCCATCAATCAAAAGAGCAAGAGAGTCAGAAAAATCAGCCTGGCATTTAACAACGGAGAGCTGCTGGCGACCGCTGCCGCCCTCTCGACCTTCCTCCGCAAACGTCCCCCTCAGCAGCACCACTGAAGAATGACACAGTTAGACCCCGTGAGGCATGTTGGCTATTCTCAAATGAGGCATGCAAACCATCTTGCAGCAGAATAAGTCAGCGTGTCTTTGTGGGAAATCTGCAACCGAAGATCTGCAGTTTCACACTGCAATTCACCCCTGACACGGGCAGGAATTCTGGGGGCCGGAAATCACTTTACCCCACTAAACCAGAGTATAGAGCCTGAGCTGAGCAAAGATCTGCTCTGACAGATGAGATTTTGGCCTGTATAACCATCATTTTCCTCATTTCACTGAGATTGGGACAACCACACAGCTGTTTCCAAACAACACCAGATGTGAATGTAGCAGCTCCACACATTCAAACACAATGCACTCATTATATTTGTACCACAAGTTCACTAGTATAATGGTGAGATTTGATAAATACAGCGTCAAACAATGCCCAGTGTCAAGAACTGTTAAACTGAATGCCTAATAAAAGTTACAACAGATGTTACATTAAAACTGGAAAGTGGTGTGAAAAGTATAAGTATCAGAAGGAGTGAGAATCAGCTTCAATACAAAAGCTAAATAGGTTGCAGGATTGACTGTAAATGTTCTGCTATATCAAGTACTTTTGGTTATCACTACATTAGAGACTGAATTACAGTTATCTGCTATATCTATATACTCTGACTGTAAATCATTTCAGCTGCCTTCGGTTCAGACATTGAAAAACAGTCCTCTCATATCAGCAGCAAAGGACATTGATTCCCTGATGACTGCTGCAGGCTGCTGGTTATTGACTGACAAATCTGAAACAGGAGATGTAGGTGGCATATCAAACAGCTCATAAACTGACAGGTCAAGATCAGTGAGCAATGTCTAAAGCATGGTTTCCCAGGCTTCAGATTCATACAGCTGAAGCATGTTGCTAATAACATATTTACTTCACCAGAAGCAAGCAGTCGATTCTCAATATGGGCTCTGCAACACAACACAAAGTTGAAAAAACTATTACAATCTATTATAATCTACACAGTTATGAAGGTATTCACATTTGACAGATGACAGATAGATAGATAGATGGACAGACAGATAGATAGATGGATGCATGGACGGACAGACAGACAGACAGATAGATAGACAGACAGACAGATAGATATACAGACAGACAGATAGATAGATGGATGCATGGACAGACAGACAGACAGACAGATAGACAGATAGACAGATATAGATAGATAGATAGATAGATAGACAGACAGACAGATAGATAGATGGATGCATGGACAGACAGACAGACAGACAGACAGATAGATAGATAGATAAATAGATGATCATTTGCTCAGACAGACAGAGTTTCTGTAATTAAATTTGACTGGTATGTTGGGGAAAATGTAAATGTGGCTTTAAATCATGGCCATAAAAGAGTCTGAGCTCAGCTGGAGTCTGTTCCAATTAGCTGTCTTTCCTGATGATATTGATCATAATATGAGCTCCCCATGAATCCCGCGGAGCTGCACAAGTATAATGTATCACACAGCAAACCCACATTCCCTGCCTAAGGAGACTGGAAATATAGAGCGGCATAAAAATATGCTGCGGTTAAGGCCTGTGGACCCCCCCAAAGAGCAATAACACATATCTCTTTGATGCATTCATAGCAGAAGTCTTATTTATACAGATGAATGAAGAGTCAAGCGCTGCTACACTTGACTCGGCCCACAGGTCCCCATGAGGTGAGATCTGCTCAACAGCAGAAGCTGAGAAACCTGCTCTGGAGGGCAGAAAGAGGGGAAAATGCTAAATAATAAACTCTAGAAAAACAGTGGACGTGGAGGAAGATGTTTACAAAGACACAGGAGTCTCTTTTATACTAGGCAAGTGAGCTAAAGCGAGCTAAGCTAAGAAGTGAGTGTGTGCATACTACATTCCTGTGAATGGAGAGTCAACAGAAGTGGGGGAGGTTTCATGTTGTTCTTAAATCTATTGTAACACAATCCGACGACATCGCCAGAATTGGCGAAACAGCTTCTTATGACTTACAAGAGCCCAGCCATCTCGGAATACCATCATCATCTCCAATGCCGCAATCCAAAACCGTGTAGCTCAAAATGTGCCATGTGCCGACACTGTCCGTGGCATGAGAGGACTGAAGCTGATTCCTCCGTTCGAGAACAGCAGGTCAGAGACTCTGAATAATTAATCACAGTGAAGTGCAAGCCAGACCGAAGTCAAGTAAAAACACACAGTACAGTGTGCTCGTCTAGAATACACTGTAGATACAAGGGCTGAGTGATATACTGAATATTCACTAGGGGTGTGTGATACTGACAAAAATGATATCTCAGTGGCTACGTTTACATGCAACCAAATAATCAGTTTGTAATCGGATTGACGGCTCAATCGGACTGAAAAGCCTTCATGTAAATACCTTAATCGATCCGACTGAGCTCGATCAGAATGAAATTTCGATCGAACTGAATGGGGTGGTTTATTCCTTTTCTAATACGATTGAGAGTGCATGTAAACACTCGATCGGACTGAACCCCGAAACTGAAAGGACTGCGCATGTGCAATGACGAAGAAATAGCACAATGACGTATGACGTGCGGAACGAGCGGTTCTTCATTTTGAATAAAGTGTTGTATGAATGCATGTCCTGTCATTATAAAACTCTCCTTTCACTCGGTAACTGTGAAGTGGAGCAGGACAACCTCCCACCAGCCCTTGTTTCAGATTCTCATCCACAAGCAACCCGTTTTGGGCACAGCACGGCACAGCGGTTTACATGTATATTTATCCAATTCTGCCCAGTGTAGGATTAGTGGTTATTATGTGCAAACAGTGAGCTCTACTGTGCACGTCAATTCCGATTTGAGCTTGTTACAAACGTGCACATCGATCACAGCGTTCATGTAAACACTACATTCAGATTCATCAATTGAATTCAGGACTGAACCACAGCAGCCAGTGCATTTTGCTGAGCTAGTGTAGGCCTGTTGTGGACAGCTGACTCACAATATTCTCTGTGGTTGGTTAGTTCACACATTATAGACATTATTGGGTTGTTATCAGTCAAATGAAAAAGCCATTTTTGCACTGCAGATGTGGCACAAAAGTGGCATCTGAAGTGGCCTTTAGATTTATAACTGTTTATGCAGATTAGAGTAGGTATAAATTAATTTATTAAAAAAACATTTGAAAAATAGTGAAACTAGCTGGATTAGTCATTGAATCATTTACTAATTTTTTATTGAAAACATTTATTATGTGCAAACAGTGAAAGACTCAAAAACACAGTTCTGATAATTTACTCAAAAACACAGTTCTGCTCCAGCTTTGTTTCTACATTTGCAAAGTGCAGTGTGCACGTCAAAAAAAATCAATTCCGATTTGAAGCTGAGACTGTGACATTTCTGCTACAAACGTGTAAATATTCCTGACTTGTATCATTATGTTTACTATTTAAAAATATTCAAATAATAAAAAAAGGCTAACTGGTGTCAATTGCTGTTTGGTTGAAATTTTTGTTAAAAGTTTTTTTTTTTTTATTTACTGGAAAAAATATATTATAAAAGATAAATATTGAAGGTAATTTTTTTTTAGTTCATGTAAACACTGTATTTTAAAAGAGACACTTCATCTCTCTGTAGATTATAGCATCAGATATCTGAATCTGAATGGACTCATGAATTAACCATGTCCACACAACCTGACTACAGGAACCAAAAATTGTGCATGTACAGTACTGTAGCCAGTGTTTTTTTTCCAGCACGGTGGAAAGGACGGGTCAGCAGAAAGCTCAGATCAAAGGCTGTGTGCTTTATATTATTTCCCGCTAAGCAGCCTAAGGAATCATTGACAATCAAGGAAAGAGAACGGGACGAGGAAAGTGGAGAAATATCTATATGCAGAAGTGACCCGCTGTGACACCCTGATTCAAGGCCTTCATCTATATTCTTCCAGTCTCTGCCAGGCAGGAAGCAAGAGGAGGCAAAAAGGCTCCCAGAATTCCCCGCGGCGGGACTGATTAGAATAAAAGACCCACAGTACTGGCGGAACGAGCTCCTGGGAGCCAGGACACATTAACAGCACTAAGAGCCGTTTCATTCCAGCTCATTGCATGGCTCACAGATCAAGGCTCCATAGTCTTTCTGACATAAAACTGCCATCAGCATTTCTCTCCTCCCAATGCCAGTCTATAAACCGCTAGGCAAACTCCATAATTTGCTCTCGGGCGGTGATCTCGCAAAATGGGAGCTCGAGACGTTCACGTGGCGGCCACGTAAACAGCGCAAATTAAATTTGATAGGAAAATAGCGTAGGTGGCTAGAGCATCCCCACGGCCCACTTCATTTGAAACATGCGCCTATAGCGGGCTACACCCGCGCATATATATCTGCGACTGCGACTTTAAATGAGACGAAGGAGGTGATTTGCGAAACTCCACAGAGAATCGATTCTAAAAGCCTAGGAAAAAAAGATACATGCTTATAAACTGTGTTTATACTGATTAATGCAGCCCATCATTTTGAATGATACTGAAGAAAGAACAAAAATGAGATGTTTGCTGCCTGTCGGATGACCCTCTAGTGTTTTCATTTCAGAGTAATGAAAATCCATCCGTCTTGCAGTTGCATTTCATTCTAATCTGCCTGGAATTAAATCGACGCTTCAATGGCATTTTTGGACCGCTCACCTTTCGCGTGTGCTAATAAACGATGCGGTGCGAAAGAGAAATGAGTTCTGTGGATGTGTAGGTTTAAGTGACTCATGCGCACCAGCTGAGATGTTCTGCGTCTCCATCCGGCTGGCATAACACAGCCTCTGCTCCCAGCGTCACACAGCCGTTCCTTCGCATTGTGCTGCCGACTAACCAATGAGATGAAAAAGCCCTGAAACTAATTGGCCACTCTGACGGCACTGTGGGAATGTGTTTGAAGTTTTCACACTCTTGCTGACTCAGTGGAGCGCTCTGCTTCTGGCCCACAGGATGCATCAGCCTCAGTCTCTGGCTAATACTGCAGCACAGGGAGGCAGAGCAGCAAACATACATAGATCTGTTGCAGTCTGGTCCACACTGCAGCTTATTTGATCCAAAAACAGGTCATTTAGCACGTAATACAACCAGTCCATCGTTCTATTTTTATATGATGATTATAGGGCAAGTACAGCTGAAATCTGACAGCAAAATAACAGAGCGGTGTGAACCAAAGTGTTAGCTGATTCAAGTAATGACATGGCAGTTTCCATGGCAGTACACGCTAGTGTCGTTAACAAAAACTAAAACTATTAAAAACATTTGTGTTAACTGACATTAAGAAATCAGATAAAATATAAATATAAGATAAAAAAACAAAACGGATTGCACTTGAAAAGAAAATTAGAAACATTGTGCTGGCAACTAAAAATATGTTGAACTGTGAAAAAAATAAATAAAGCCAAGTAGAAATATTAATTAAAGCTAATAATAATAAGAATCGTGGCAAAAGCACTTGACAACATTTCTGAAATTAAAATAAAATTAAATCTGAACATTTTAAAATAAATTGTAATTCAAATCATCAATAAATATTACAGTAGTATAAAAAATTATACTAAAATAACACAGAAAACGACTGGGAAAATGTTACAAATTTCCATCCATCTAAAACTAATAAGAACAGACTTTTCCACAGATATATCTCAGCAAAAGAGTGGAAGTCTGCCAGGATAAAAGTATGTCACTAGCAAGTGTTTTCACGATATCCAACATTCAGCAGACAGAAGTACTAGGCTACACTTCAGAGGAAGAACTAGCTGCTGGATTTGTTTTTGAAGCAAGCATCTTTGAAATACATCCAAAAGCTATATTTGCACTGAAGATTATTAATTTTTTTTAGAGCAGTATGTGATTAAACATCAATAAATAAATAAAATTAAATCAAAAGCTTGAAATGTCATTGTACAGTATGGTGAGTTACCTGACATGATAGGTTGTCCAGTCATGCTCATGGGGGGCATCCCGAGGTTGTTCATGGCAGTCGCCCAAGCATTAGGGTCTGACATGGGCATCGCTAAAGAGTTGGAGTCCATGGCGATATTTCTGAGCCCCTCTGAAAGAGAGAGAAAAACATCATCTGGGTTTATATCTAAAAGTGTTAGCCTCTTCTAAAAGATGAAATACATTTGAACAATCAAACCAGAGTGAAATTACGAGTCCTGTCTGGAATTTGTGCCTATTTGTGTGACCTGAGCTCTCAGTGATGAATATGTTACTCAATAAACCCATTTAGTCCACATTTATGACCACAATTTGACATTTAAGTTGTTGATATATACTACAGTTCAATCGTTTGGGAACAGTGAAATTGTCTGATGTGCAAGGCTGCATTTATTTGATAAAAATACAGTAAAAACAGTAATATTGTGAAATATTAATACAATTTAAAATGTTTACCGTTTTTATTTGATTATAGTTTAAAATGTAATTGATTTCTGTGATCAAAGCTGAATTTTCAGCATCATTACTCCAGTGTCACATGATCTTCAGAAATCATTCTAATATGCTGATTTGCTGCTCAAGAAACATTTCTTATTATCAATGCTGAAAACAGTTGAGCTGCCGAATAATTATGCTGTTTTTTTTTCAGGATTCTTTGATGAGTAGAATGTTCAAAAAGAACATAATTTATTTGAAATCTTTTGTAACAATGTAAAAATCTTTACTGTCACTTTTGATTAATGTGTCCTTGCTGAATAAATGTAATAATTTCCAGTTGACCACAAACTTTTGAACAGTAGTGCAATAAGTAATGAAACAAGAATAGTTTAGAACAAGTAGTTTGATTCATTGTGCAATCTAAGCACATTCATGGTTAGAATCATTCATTTACTGATGGTTTGTATTTAAATGTGTTATACATGGCTTTTAAAAGTCTGAGCTGAGGACTGAAACTTAATGAAGTGTTTGAGTTGAGAGAGGAATGAGATGTAAAGTCTTCAGCTTAACACATAAAACATTTTATTATGATAAATTGGCAGCTTCTTTGAGAACTAATTTATGTACCATTAACACAGCAGAGGTGCCAATGTGCTTTAGCACACCATCACTTCAGAGGAAACAGACTGCCAGAGGTCTGATAAACTTCAGAATCGCCCACCGAAAGAATGAACGCTAGAAACAGAGAAACAGAGCTCAGAGAGTTCCCATATCTGAGGTGTGACCGCTGTGTGTGAGAGAACATATGCTTCCTGTGCGGAGTGGGCGGCAGTCACACGGAGGAGATCATTTCTATTGAGAAAATGCCATTGTGTTTCGTGGTTGGTCAGGGAATTATTATACAGAGTTAATGAAAAACAGCATGGTAATTAGTTTTCAGATTCTCCAGAGGGATATCAAAGGTGGTTTTGGGCAAAACATAAAATAAAAGCACATTTATTTAGAATAGAAAACAAAAAAATGACCTTCTCGACATGTGACTTCATCCTTCATTTCCTTATTTAAAGATAAATCACCCCTCGAGGGTTTACGGGATCTTTTAACATTTAAATAACGTCACGTCGTGTCTGAATTAGCATGATTATACGTCAACAACTCGGATTCTGCTCTCAGCTGTTCACGTACTCACACTCTGAAATGAATAGTCTCTATGGCAACACTCATAGTGCCAACATGGATCCATTGTTGTTGGTAATTAATTTCTATTTATTCACCTCTATACTTCTTTGCAAAACACTGACAAATAAAGAACGTGAACCAGGTAACACTGGCTACAATAAAATGACATTTCAAACAGAAATATGAAGCAGAAACCAGAATGACGTACAGAACTATTAAATGTTATTTTATAATCGTAATCATTCTGACATGACACAAGAGTGAATTCAAAGTCTTATTCCACCAATACCATCCTGGTTTTGGATTGAACAGACAGCAGAAATCACGCTCTGAAGCTGAAGGAAGTGTGTCTGGTTGATCTTCTGCAGGTTCTCAGAGGACGTCGTCCACGGCTCATCTCTCAGATGTCTTCCTCTCCGAGGTTTCAAGTGAAAGCAGTTGTTTAATCATCTGTATCAGCAGCAGTGGTGAGAGCGGATTGGAGTGACAGGCTATTTCCCTCCCGCTGAAAGCAGTCTGTAATCACGCTCCTTCCAAATCCTCGCCGGATTTTCCATTTTCGGCTCCTCAATCACTTCCCACTCATTGGTTAAAGAAACTTTACTCCAAAACTAAATACCTTTCAAAAGTTTGGGGTCTTTATGTTTTTGAAAGAAGTGTCCTTCACACTTTAGATTAGGGAACACATATTTATTATTAACTAAGGGTTTTCCCACAATAAACTCCTACTTTACTGTTTATTGATAGTAAGTAAGGTAGTTGTTGTGGTAGTTAAACATTTAGGTATTAGGGTTCTAGAATATGGTCATGCATTATGTGCTTTATAAGAATTAATGAACAGCCAACATGCCAGTAATATACGCTAATAAACAACTAGTTTAAGTGAATAGTTTTCCCTAATCTAAAGTATTACAGAAGTCTTTTATGTTCACCAAGGCTGCATTTATTTGATCAAAAATCAAATATACAATAAAAACAATAATATTGTGAAATATCACTACACTTTTAATAATAATTTTAAATAATATATTTTTGATAATTTCAAATATTATAATACATTTTCTAATAAAATTTGATACTCCATAAACTTTTTTTAACTTAATTAATCTAAACCTGTGCTGTGTTGCTGTTACTGCAAACTGAGATTTTTTTTTTCATTTTTTTTTTTTAGGACTTTTTGATGAATAAAAGCTTCAAAAGCATTTACTCTAATTGAAATAAAAATCTTTTGTAACATTGTAAGTGTCTTTACTGTCACTTCTTGAACAAATAAAATCCATCCGTGCTGAATAAGTATTAATGGAAAAAAAATCCTACTGTCTTTTGATTTATACATTTATATGAGTGAGTTTTAATCATCATATTTCCATCTCTCTTTCATTCTGATGGCTAACAGTCCATTAACACGTTTTAATACATGGTGAAATCATGCTGACATGGAATTGTATTCTGGCCCGTTAAAATGCATGTAATGTTCATGATGGAGTGAGA
Organism: Schizothorax lantsangensis; assembly: GCA_027422415.1. Classification (NCBI taxonomy): domain Eukaryota; kingdom Metazoa; phylum Chordata; class Actinopteri; order Cypriniformes; family Cyprinidae; genus Schizothorax; species Schizothorax lantsangensis. Next base: position 2,376,240 of record CM049861.1, on the reverse strand, counting down.
GAAGTTCGTGAGACTTTCAGAAACACTGCTTCTGCTCAAGGCAAAAATCACACAACTGTTCTCTCTGCTCCATTTCCAGTCCTCAGCGCTCACACACTCTGATCAGAAGGCTAGAGGAACATTACAAAAGCCTTATCCAGTATAAACACACTGCCATCGAAGCATCGCGCTGTGTAAGTGTTTAAGAGTACTACAGATAATGCAGCACTGCAGAAGAGTGAAACAGAAGCCCATACTTCACTTTCTGATGAAAGGACGTAAATATTGTACACAAGCGGAGGATATGAAGTTTGTTTGATCAGGAACTGGAACTCATTAAAAGCTCTTTCATTGGCAGGCAAAACATGCATTTTTAAGATTGCCTCAAAGATTACTCAATAACAGCACAGGATGTTTGCTGGAACAACCGCCGCCTCTGCCAAGCCTGAAGAGGCCATTTGTCTTGCCAGGACGGAGAGGCGAACCAAACTGATGACGGAGCGAAATCAAAGAGTAAAACCACCAGAACAAAGTTAATATGTGTATACATATGTAATGGCACAAAACCAAGAAATCTTTTATTTGGCCATACTGTATATAATAGGAATGGTTGAGGATTGGTTGACGACAATTATTGACACTGACTAGTTCATCTAGAGTTTTTAAATCTACTAGTTGTTTAGTAGATGTTAAAAACAATGTTTTTAAAGGTAAATAAAAACCAAATTCATATAAAAATGTTGTTACTTGAAATAAAAGTTAACTGAAATAAAATAAAATATTAAAAACTGAAACTTATTTTATTTCAGCTAGTTTACCGAGGCAACATTTCACATTTTAATTTATTTTAACTTGATGTACTAAAATATCTAAAACTAATACTAGAAAAAAATATTTAAAAACAACAAAGACTAATAAAAATTACAAAAACCCACAGCAAAATTACTAAAACTTTAATAAAATTAATTTCTAAATTTTCAATAATTAAAATCTAATTTAAAATATTACAAAATACTACTGTTGCACTTTAGAATGATTGAGATGGTATCATAGTTTTTGTTAATATTATGAATTAGATTTTAATTCCTGAAAATACTGACTTTAATTTTAGTACTACAGTATTTTATTACTGTCCATTCCAAGAGGGGCTTCCAGTATGTACTCACTGTAGTAGATTGTGCTGACCTAACAAACCCACTTTGGGAGGAAGTGACTTCCCAGGGGACAGTTTCATCTCTTTAGGTTTAAACGTCCTTTGGGACTCTAAGTCACCTTTCTAAAACTTCAGAGAGAGAGAGAGAGCAATTAGAAAAAAAGGCTGTTTGAAAGTCACCGGGGATGGATGGAGAAAGTGTCCCCCACAGGCCTGTTTTTCTTCATCTACGGCTCTCTTTCTGTCACACACACACACCTCTGCTACTGTGTGGTCACAAAACTTTCTCAATAAAGCTGTCCATGGCTCACTGCCCAAATCTCCCTCAGAAGGCCAAGAAAAACTCAGAGAAATGTATTTTACGATCTACAAGGTCTTAACAGCTAGACAGACAATTACATGCTCTTCAGCATCTGGGACAACTTTAGCAGGAAGTTGAGGGTCATGAAGAGTTGCATGGAAGATTCACACACACACACACACACACAAAAACAATCATATCTATTGTTACTAACCCCGATCATTTTGGTTTCTTAGATAGTTCACCTGTAAATGAAAATTCTGTCATCATTTACTCACCCTCAAGTTGGTTATAAAAAAAAATAAAGCCATTGCATGTGCAAATACAGTTCAAAATTCTTCAAAATATATTTTGTGTTCCGCAAAATGTTTTGGAATGACATGATGGTGAGTAAATGATGACAGAATTGTTCATTTTAACGTGAACTATCCTTTTAAAGTGTCATTGTAAAAAAATAATAAATAAATAAGAACAAAATTCACAGTATTAAAATAATGTAGGTCAATATTACAATATTATTATACTACCAGTGAATATTTATTCCTCTTGTGAACGTGAACATATGCACAATGTAATATCTGACACTGTCAAGTCACTGTGTATCAGCACAAGACACTGACTGTCTAAACAGCTCTTATTTTGACATTTAGCATGATATTTTGATTTGATCTACACTGCATAATTTAGCACAAAGCAATTGCTAAACTGCCAAGTATTGTGTTTACCAAACACAATTGAATAAATATGTTCTAAAATACAACTTTGCATCTTTCTCATTCAAAAGCCACGTGTAGATTACTTTCTCACTTCATAAGCAAGCATGAACCCTCTCTGGGAGATCTTTCGAGCCGGAGACGGCAGGCAAGCATTACGATGAAGTCTTTGGGGATGCACCACAAATGCAAACCTCATTATGTCAAACCATCACGATTTCAATCAGCCGTTCGGATCACCTTGAAAAGACAAGTTAAGCCAGCTAACAACAAAAGATTGTTGCTTTAAACTCAAGTGTCAAACGGCAAGCAGAAAACACCTCCATCTGATCCCACAGATCACTTCTACAGGGTTCAGGCCGTGCAGGTCCTTGAGGAGATCTCTCTGAAACACTAGATATCAGGTGTTTCAGCTCTGCACATCAAACATGCTGAGAGCCCTCCTGCTGAGACGATATGATGGCTATCAAGCGATAAGCGTTATTTTTTCACAGAATAAACACTTGTATGAGAGCGCTCCCGCGTCTCAAGAGCCTTATTGAATGCAATCTTCATTCATACATCTATGGATTGCCCATGTCTTAATGAAGGTAGGAGGAAGTACGATCACTTGAGTAATTACACTTTCAACACTTTCGATTTTCCTATTGAACGTGAATGAAATATCTGAGGTTTTCATCTGATTTAAGTGATCTGTAATACAGCACTTGTGTTGTGTTTATGGTCGCAAATCAGCATCGACATAATAATCAGTCAATCGTTCAGAGCCCAGTTGAGTTAAAATACACAAACTACAGTACTTCTGCTGTGTTTATCACTCTATACTATAAATTCACTGATATTCAAAAGCTTGGGGCTAGGAAGATTTTCATTTTATTTTATTTAATTGGACAGAAAATTGATACTTTTATTTAGCAAGGATACATGACATTAATGACAAGTCATAGTAAAGGCTTTTGAATTATTACAAAAAAAAATCTATTTCAAAATAAAAGCTTTTCTTTTGAACTTTCTATTCATCAAAGAATCCTGAAAAAAATGCATCATGGTTTCCACAAAAATACTAAGCAGCACAACTTTTTTTACATTGATAGTAACAGATAAAAAAAAAAAAAAAGGGAAATGATGCTGAAAATTCAGCTTTGATCACAGAAATAAATTACTTTTTAACATATATTCACACAGAAAACAGCTATTTTAAATTGTAATATTATTTCACAAAATTATTGTTTTTAATTAGTTTTTGATCAAATAAATGCAGTTCTGGTAAGCACAAGAGACTTAATATATATGGAGGAAATCTATTAATCTTAGCAGGTTAATTAATTCTAGGTAGGTTAACATGTCCCGGACCAAATCTTCTAACAAAGAGATAGCACCTAATGAATTAATAATAAAGCAGTAAAATAACATTTTATTGAAAAATGTGTCCTAATTTTTTTTTTTATTATGCAGTAACCGTTTTATCAAATCTAAAAGGCACCCAAGGCCGTACTATTCTGTTAAATAAAGTCAGGGATAAAAGGGTTGCAGGCACACTGCTGCATGTCAAACTCAACTGTGCCCTTCAGCTGTGACTATATTCACAAAACAGCACAGCCTCAGCTTCAAAAACACACATACTGACGGCTGAGTCACCAGCTGTCTTAACTTAGTAAATGAGATATAATTTGAGTTCCCTTGAATGGAGTTTAAGAGCAAACCAGGAACGAGAGAAACATCGCACAGTGAGGATGTTTTTCTTCCATCCGAGTATCGTTTTACACCAGCAAAAGTGAGTCTGTTAAGTTGAAACAGACATTGTTGAATCTTGGCTGGCTTTCTCTGGCTCCTGTGGAAGCTGCTTTGGCAGTTTCTGCCGTTAAGAGAGGCTTCTTATAATGTGGCCGGCATTACTGGAGAGATGGATTCAAATTAACTCCTGTCTCGGGTCAAACGCCCCGGACCCGTTCCAGCCAGACGCTCGCAAACATGACAGCAACAAGGTATTTCTAACAATGCGACGCGCGCTGTGATCCCACGTCTGTGTGTTTACACAAATTATTTATTTTCTCCGTCTCTCTTCTGGCTGGATTAAGGGAATAATTAGTTTTGGGTTCCAGCTCAGTGGCGGTGACATTTCCCTCGCCGCTGCACATTCATCCCCCGAATGTACGATTGAGGATGTGCGCGTCAGGGCTTTGGGCTCTGGAAGGGATGTTGTGAGCTGTTTGAGAAGGAAACGGGGTCTGACAGCACTGCTGGAGCAGCACCTCTGAGCTCTAAGACCTGAGGAGCTTAATAGAGAGCAGCCATCAATAAAGACACATCATTACCAGACACTTCACCTCGCTCACGAGAGACGCGCTCAGGCGTGCAGACCACCGTGTTACAACATCTACAGTCACGACTGCTGAGAAATCTATTATTCATGCCTGGAAAACCAAGCCATGAGATACGGAAGCCTTAAAAAGACATGCATTGTCATGTGATCTCGACAAAATAAAAGAGGTTTTCTTTTGGTCTGGAGGTAACAAAAGCCATTTCTGTTCTATGCGGCTGCATCACGGTTGATCAGGGATTCAGTGAAGTTGAAACAGCTCTACTGTACGTCTGTCAGTGATTGAGCACTTCCACATCAGTGTTTTCAGACACTCCAGAAAGAGGCTGCAGCTGGACTGTAGAATAGGGATGCACCGATCCGATACTCAGGATCGGTATCGGCTCCGATCCAGTCATTTTCCGCGGATCGGGTATCGGAGAGACGAGACCGATCCAAATCCGATATTGTGTGTATACTATTCTGTGTTATTGTTAAGCCCCACGAAAGCACAAAAGCATTATAAAGCACCATAAAGTCAAAGTCCAAGTGTTCTGAAGCCGTTCCATAGTTTAATGTGAGGTACAGATGAATATTCAAGTCGTTAAATTGAAGTTCACGTAAACTCTTCTCTCTGCTGCGTCTGTCTGTCATCCTCCATTCAGCGTTCAAACTGCGTGTTGCGTTCGGTTAAGACAGTCAAAACAATGCAACTCTCTTCAAGAGCGCTCAATAACTGAGATTTAAAACCGTTAAAAGAAAAGGCTCAATAAACTATCGCGCAGATTTAATAAGCTACGCATCAATATCTCTTTCCTCTGTGCTTTGAACTTCTCTATCAGGAGCTGGGCGCTGTGACTCCGTGCTGCTTCAAGCGCATCATTCTGCGCACGGGATACGCATAAGGGCTTTGTACCGCTCTCTATTGGAGCTTTTCGTATTATAATACTTTTGCGCAATGAAATATTATTTATAGCGTTTCTTGTAACTGTCCTATCAAGGCTATTAATAATCTAATGTATAGCACAGTAATGGAGGCAGCAACATATGATAGATAGGACTCCTCTATCACGTGTTGCTGCCTTCATTACTGTGCTATATATTTAAAAGAAATGTCTTTTAATTTTGTAGTTTATATTTATAAATAAATACATTTACCTGTTTTCATTAATGTATTTTACAACAATGCAAAGAGCAATGTGTAACATTTTACCAGGTTTAGTCCTTCACATATTCACTTTTATTTGTTCCCCACTAAATAATGTTATTTCACTAAATGTTTAGATTTTATAAAATTGTGCACTCATGATTTTTCTAGAATAACTTTTGCTGCTAAATTATCCACTAACCTAGTTTATAATAGTATTTTTGTCATAGATTATGAATGGGCCTGTTTACACCTGGTCATTTCATGTGTTTTCTCTGATCTGATATCTATCTGATTTGTTAAAACGTTTCCATTTACACTTGGCCACATAAATCTTCACAAAACGGATATAAATCCGATCTTCAATTCCCACGCTGTATATAAATTTAACGAAGTTCACGTCAACAAAATCAAAAGCGCTGCATTTTATTAATTATCAGCTCATTTCCAGATCAAAGACCGCAATATGAGAGCGCGCGGCATCAGCACTGGAAAGATAAGCCTGTCTTATACTTTTAATGAAGATGATTGTGTTGAGCGTCTGCGTCTTTCTTTCAGTTTCATTCGCGGCAGTTTGCGCGTCTGCTTGCTGAAGAGATACTCAGCTCATCCTTGTTGCATTAGCGCAGTCATATCTGACTAAAATGTCATATAGCCTATAACACGGTCTCACACGTTTATTATTTTTACATTTTGGGAGGAGTAAAATTCACATATGTGGCTTCAACAACCAGATGCATTTACACATGTCCAGTTTCATTTGGAATGCGGCCCAGACCTCCTCCTGAAGTGGTTTGAGAGATCGGATTTATATTACAAAACGCATGAAGTGACCAGGTGTAAACAGCCCCTATATATATTTTCATGTTATTTTTCATTAAAATGAAGTTGTCTAGTAGATTGTGTTTAACACACAAAAGAGTGAAACAGAAGTATAGAAACTCTACATTGATTAAAAAAAAAACAAAAAAAACACTGCGCTAGGATCGGATCGGATCGGTATCGGCCGATACTCAGAATTTTCTGGATCGGATCTGAAAAAATGGTATCGTTGCATCCCTACTGTAGAAGAGACTACTGCGACTCAGAACGGCCAATATAGAAGACGGAGACGTCTGCATGGACGTAAATGTATGTTTGACAGACACAGATTAAATAATTAGCAGCTGAACAGAGAAACAGAGAGTAACAGTTTCAGACTATTAGAAAATTAAGTCAAGAAAACAAGACAGAGAAATAAATAATACTGAATGGAATTATTAGCAAGTGAGAGACATGCAATTAAACTACAGTTCAACATCTTGGTACAAGTAAGCTAGTAACAAGTAAGAAATGGTAACAGTAATAGTTGAAATATTATACAATTTAAATGACCTGTTTAAAATGTATTCTATGAGAATATATTTTAACGTGTAATTTATTCCTGTGATCAAAGCTGAATTTTTTTTGTGCCGCTTCACATTTTTTTTGTAAAGTTGTGCCGCTTCACATTTTTGTTGAAACCATGAGACATTTGTATTTAAATGCAAATCTTTTATGACATTATAAATATCCTTACTGTCACTTTGGATACATCTAATGTGTCCTTGCTGAATCAAATAATTAATTTCTTAATTTAAAAAAAAAAAAAAATCAATGGTTGTGTATATTTTTAATGGTTGGCATTGCAAAAACAAAACAAAACATCACCACCATCACCACACAAAAACAGCATTTTTTCCAACATAAGATTATAAGACCATTATTTGAAATAAGTCAATTATGCCAGTCACAGGGGATTAGTTTATTATTAAAAATCTGATTAGATAAGCCTTTCAATCTGGTGTTAACTAGCTGATATATACTCCTAAGAGTTTGAAAATACCCAGAGGAAAGTGGAATTTTGGACAATTTCAACATTATAATATATTCCGAAATATGAACACAAGCCTTTTTGAGGATTATTGGGTCATAATATATCATCATAAAATACTATATCATCATAAAATAAGGAGTAATGCTGTTATTGACTGCCTTCCAAAATGTAGCGGTGCACTAAATAAGCTCAAATGACTATAGATAGATAAGATCATTTCAAAAAGGCCTACAGTTTGCTAATGAATTATACTGAATTACTGGAAGATTAAATTATCATTACATTTATTGCACACTGTTTTTAAACACTTATCTTGCTGATGCTGTTATTTTAGTGTGCTTAACAACACCATCACTACATGGCTTTACACATGAAATCATAAAACTAGTGAAGAAACTTGATGAACTTGAGCACACACTGACGTGTATTACATTAATATCCATGGCATGCAGCTCTGAACCGCAGGGATCCCGAGAGACTGCGATGCGTCTGACACTGCGAGAATGACATGAAAGCAGCAGCACTTCAGCTAATGCTCAAACACAAGGGTCAGCCATCACGATAAGCTGCTCTGAATTTCATATCAGCAGCTCAAACACAGGCTCGTCATCGTCTCGCGCTCACTCTGGCAGTCAGGTCCCACCACTGATTCCCATTGTGCATCGTTCACACTGCAAGAACGCAGACGACCAGTAAAAGTCATTTAAGCGATCTGACTTCATAGAAATCTCTAAGCTCAGTAAATGCTCATATATATATTCATACTGCCTTAAAACCACATTTAAAGCCATATAAATGGTTTAACAGTGGGTCTGGCACTGCATGGCTGGACAGCGGTTAAAATCTTAAGATCTGCGGATGAGCCAATCAGAGCTCAGCACTGCTGGAGGGCAGAACGATTGCTTGATTTATAATGACTTCAAATACTTCTGCATGAATTATGTAATTACAGGTACAGCAGAGCTCATCGCTATCTTTGAAGTAACAGTCCGTGCTGCCTAAAGACCATATCCGTGTGAGATTGAAGCTCGTTTGACTAAATTAACAGTGTGTCGTTTCCTTTAACAGGCCAGTGTTTGATCTGGAATTGTTACGGACTGAAACAACCTTTACTCGTCCCAACGCCCAAACAAAGGGTTCAAAAAGAGATAAGTTCTTTCAACCTGAACAGAGTTCTAGGACAAGAGCTAATTAAAAAGTGACTTTAATTTCTTTGTGAAGTTTGTTACAAAGAAAAAAAAAGAGCTACTTATTGAGTCAATGTTAAAAGTGCTGTACAGAAAATGACTTGTTCAGATACATATTAAGAGTTAGGCTACAGGTTCAGCAAGGCCCATAGACACTGTGTTACAAGAGTGAAATGGAAAGGCTACACTGTAAAAAAAAAATAAAAAATAAAAAGGCTATTTTAATGGTAAAAAAACTACAAATCCAAGTGTAAATTCCTAATACTAACTTTTTTTTTTTTTTTTTTTAAAGCACAAAAGTATCGCAGAATGGTTCCAATTCATGTGACGCGTGCATATTGTATATGTGGTTATCCATGTACTATTTAATTAAAATACACGACTGCATATTGATGAGACTATTAGTGCCATACTTCTTCACTCCAACTCGCTCAGGAAAAGCTGTGAGAAATTACTATGAATAAAAACGCAACACAAAACACAATCCATGTACCTTCTTCTCTGAGATGAATTTATCTGTCATGCTCATAGCAGCAACAAGTTATCGTATTCACATCTGTCAACTGTCATTATGACTGTCATCTGACAACCGAAGATATTCAACTCAGTGAATAAAGTATAAGTTATTAATCTTGATTTCTCAAAACAGTGCACTTGAGTCTCATGAACATGCAGCTGTGCACAGAAATCAACAGCCAATGTCAGGATTATCATTAAATATTCTGTCATATAACCCTAGATCAGTTTGATTATACCGCATGTGTTGCAAGGGAGCATTCTGAATACTTTTGCATTTTTTTAAGCTTGACGCTGGTTGCTATCCACTGCTATTATTTGAATGAGGCACACAAAAAAAAAAAAAAAAATTGAAAATTGAAAAAATTCTGAAATTTGAAAATTGACATTTTTGGGTGAACTAAACCCTTTAAATACTGCAAAGTTAAAATATTGCTACTGCATTTTTAAAGTTCTGCCAACCATAGCTGCTGTTTTTTTTTACCACAAATTTCACTATTTATTTATTTATTTAACAGAAACTCAGTCTTCCAAGCTCTGCTCAGACGGTGGAGGCACAGAGATTTAAAAGCTCTAGTCCGTCTCAGCTTGTCCCTGTGCTGCGTCTCTCTGGTCTCTTTGAACATTTGCTTCTTGCTTTCAGGCTTCGCTCTGAGTTGAATCGGTGTGGAGGTGGGGGGCTGTGTTAGAGGTGCTGGGGTTTACTGGTTTTTTCCCTCCAGCTTGCCCAGGGGATGTGCCTTTGTTCCTGTTCAGAGATGTCTGACATATGCACACAGAGAAGGGCCATTGCCCTGACAAGAAATGCCGTTTGCAACCCATTTTACTTTTATAATGGGATGTGTTTCAGAGTAAACCAGAATATTCAATGGAAGGGGTAGGGTAGTAGGTTGGAGCATCGAAGAATGCATGAAAGCCTCTGAATCTGAATGCAGCAGGCACATACTGTATTTATCCTCCAATATATCTGTCTGCATTCAAAGCCAGTAACATATGTCACAGGCACATGAATGCAGATCCTAAATGGGTTCATCTGTGGAGAAGAAAACATGGTTTTTCCTTTTTCTGTGTTGAATCAGAACTGGCAGATGACGATGTTAACGCTTCGTTAATGAACAAATGAGTGGGGCGGGTAATGAGTTAAGAGTTTACTAATAAACTGTCATGCTGTTTGCTTACCCACCAGAGGTGCTCATCTTTCTGCAGTCTTTCCTCTATTAACTTTAATTAATCACAACAACTTAATTAACGGAGCTTAATTATTACAGAGGAGTAGGCTGAGCTGTTTGAAACGGAGTGCCTCCATGGAGAAACCTGAATTCTCAAATGCATTGCTTGCACTGAAAAACGAAGCTGGAGATGACGATGATGATGCTTAGTCATTTTGTAGAGATCCTATATAATACATTATTTGTATGTGTAAAAAGTAGGCTTACCACGGTATACTAGTTATATCAATTATAAAGGACAATATATTACGAATGAAACCTACTTGATAATAACAGTTCCTATTTTAATGTCCTAATAGTTAGAATAGCCTTAAATAATGTAAAGTCATGGTATGTGGCAAGTTTTTATTTCTCACATGTGCAGAGACACTTTTCATACACAAAAACCAGTTCAGTATGCAATACATAGAACAAACAAAATGATACCTGCAAGTGACAATATCCTGCATTTGAAGCTATTAATAAATTGAGAATAATATATATCACACATTTCACATTCATTTCAGTGTTTTTTTAATTAAATAAATAAAATACATGCAATTTGCATGAAACTAAACTGCCTTGAATTATTGACCCATCTAATGAAGAAAATAATAAAAAAATAAAAGAGACTGTCATCGATCTCCAGGCCCGTAGCATGAGAGAAAACCTGGTGTTTCTGGCCCCGAATCTGCCGAAAGACAAGAAGAAGTACGGTAAAAAACTTTATCAAGACTACCTGAAGCTTCGAGAGACCGTGGAAAAACATCTGCTTCGAAAGAGTCCCATCGGATGGAGCGAAGAAACCTGGAGCCCCCGTGGGCCGCGTCCGAATTGTGTCCAATTGGTGGCCAATTCGGATACTTCAAGCAGAAAGAGCAGTGTGAAAGTCCGCGGGCAGGAGCTGAAAGGAACAGACTTCGGCGTAAACGACCAGTTCCCAAAGAAATCCTGGAGCGACGCAAACTTCTGTTCCCAATCCGACGCAGTCTCTCCATAAGGGCTCCCGAGCTGTCATCGCATGGACCGGCTCTACGTGACGGACAGCTCTACCGCAACCTCCGACCCACTTCCGTGGTTATATTAACACCACTCCAGATAAGAATCCCGTATATTTATCTTTTCTTTTTCTCTCTCTTCCTCGCTTGTTCTTTCCATTTACCTCTAAAATTTATGTCATTTCGAATAATTTAATACATATCATAACAAACACGTACAGTCAGTCTCCGCAGCGTTTAAATGTTTTTGCAATGTTTTCGTTTCTGTCAAGTTTTACTTTCATCCCTCTATGCTTGTTCTCTTTGTATGTCTTTTCTTACTTCCAACTCCTTTCACGGCACCGATCACCTGCATTAACTACACATATAAACAAATCACACTATATTACACATCTGCTTGGCACACCATGTACATATACACTCAGCATTAACGCAACCACTCAGACTTACAGCGCACACAGACATGAAGGACATACTCGCATACAAGCGCGTACACGCCCGCTCCTATCTTATTCATTTGAGCATCACACGCAGCGAGCAGGCATTAGCTACACACACACATCTATGGGTGCATTAAGGTTTGTCACATGGAATGTGAATGGAGCTGCTCCAAGGAAAAAAAGTAAAATATTTAGCCAGCTTAAAAAACTACAAGCAGACGTTGTATTATTACAAGACTCATAGACCTGCCACAGCTACAGATCAACTTAAAACAACTGAGAGTTTTCCTAATGTGTTCTCAGCCTGCTATAACTCTAGCAAAGAAGGGGGTAGCAATTTTAATACATAAAAATGTTAATTTCACAGTACTCAACACAGTTATAGATCCAGAAGGTAGATTTCTAATCATTAAATATCTATAATTGACAAAAAGTTATGTATTGTTATATATAAGGTCCAAATGTTGATGATCCCTCTTTCTTTCATGGTTTTTTACCGCACTTTCTGAACAACTAGATTGTGCACTTTATAATTGGGAGAGACCTCAACTTGGACTAAATAAAGAAATGGACAGGCTAAGTACAGCTGGAACTCAGCGCAATTGGGAATCCACAAATATAGTTAAACAGTACATGAGCGACTGGGACTTGCGATGCATGGCGTTCTCTCCACACAACAGTAGGAATTTACTTTCTTCTCACATGTCCATCACTCTTACTCTCGTCTGGATTAATTCCTAGTCAGCAGCTCACTGCTGAGTGACATTTCAGACACAGAGATACACCACATAGCTGTCAGCGATCATGCTGCTGTTTCTTTAACTCTAGTAAATAAGAAGACATCACCAAGTAATAACTGGAGATTCAATACAACATTGCTTAAAGACGACGATTTTTATTAAATATTTTAAAGAAGAGGGCTTTATATTTAGACTATAATGACCTGCCTGGAACATCAGCATCTGTTCTCTGGAAGCAGGCAAAGCTGTGATGAGAGTAGAATAATCTCATTCTCATCGCATAAAAGAAAGAAAAATAATGTATTCAGGAATTAGAAAGAACCATAAAAACTTTAGAAGAATCCTACGTATCCTCCCAGGAACAGAAATGCTGAAAAAAATATGTAAAGCAAAACAGAATTAAATGAAATTATTAATAAAAAACTAAATTCTTAGCACAAAGACTTCGCTGGCAAGAATTTGAATATGGTAACAAATCAGGTCAATTCTTAGCGAACCATTTAAAAATAAATAAGAAGAAAACCAAACGATATGTGCTGTTAAAGATTTTAACTGGGGATACAGTATATGACCCTGAAAGATTAACAACACTTTAGAGATTTTACGAATCATTATATTCTCCACAGATAAACCCATCTAAAGACGAAGTTGACCAATTCTTGACAATAATAAATCTCTTCCGAAATTAACAGACAATCAAGCGATGGCATTGGATTCTCCACAGACATCAGATGAACTTCAGGAAGCTTTGAACAGTATGCCCAATAAAAGGCTCCAGGTCAATGGCTTTCCAGCAGAATTCTATAAAGAATTCTGGCTATTCTGCACCAACATTCTACAGAATGTTGCAGGAAACCAAAGAAAAATGGCAGACTTCCACCAAATATGAATTCTGCCAACATTAGTCTCTTACTAAAACCAGCAAAGACCCTGTATTGCCTACTATAGCTATCGTCCAATATCCCTTTATTAATGTGTGACACTAAATAATCTGCAAAGCTATCTCAAAAGAATAGAGAAGATAACCCCTCTCATAATTCATTACGACCAAACTGGTTTTATAAAAGGCAGGCACTCCTCAACAAATACTCGTAGGTTACTTAACTTGATAGACTATTCATGCAATGAAACCTTCAAATTACAATATTGTCTCTAGATGCAGAAAAAGCTCTTTTGATAGGGTTAACTGGAATTTTCTATTGCAACTTTACACAAATTTGGTTTTGGAAACTCTTTCATAAACTGTTTAAAAATATTTATATAACTCTCCAACAGCATGTGTCAGGACAAATGCCCAAACGTCCTCTAGCTTCTGTCTTAAGAGGGGCACCAGCAGGGAGTGCCCCCTCTCCCCTCACTGTTTGCAATTTTTAATTGAACCACTAGCAGCAGCAATTAGACAGGCAACAGTGATTAAAGGCATTAAATGCAAGAATGTAGAACATAAAGTTAGTCTTTACGCAGATGATGTGTTACTTTTTCTTCAACATTCACAAACCACTCTCTCTGAGGTAATTACATTAATAAACTCTTTCTCAAGAGTCTCAGATTATTCAATAAACTGGTTAAAATCAACAGTTTCTTCCAATTAATTTCCTTCCAGAATTCTTCCACTCCATTGCAATCTGGAAATATTAAATATTTAGGTATTAATGTTTCTCCTAAGCTGACAGATTTTGATTAAATTAAACCACATCCCACTTTTAAAGAAGGTAGAAGAAGATGATCTAACCAGATGGAGGTCTCTACCCATATCACTCATGGGAAGAGTCACCTCAATAAAATGATGGTTTTGCCAAGAATTAATTATTTTATTTGCAATGATCCCGAGTAAACCACCACCTGACTGGGTTTAGGATCTTGACTCCTCTATCTCTAAATTCCTTTGGAAAGGTAAACCCCCGCGTATTAGCTTAAAAAACGCTGCAAAAGACCAAGATAAAGGAGGACAGATCTACCTAACTTTACCACTATTTCTTAGCCAATAGGCTTCAACACATTTCAGGGTGGTTAAAAACACACCCTCTAGATGAGCCTTGGCTAGATGTAAACAGCATTATGCAATATAAAAGATTTCGGATCTGCCATTCATTAGCTCGATCAGTAAACGACACGTATGCTTTAAAAGCGCATCATATCAGCTCTTCTCTGACAGCATGGTGGGAGTTTCTAAAAAATGACGGAGTCTTCACTAATCCCATGCAAACGTACCCCTATCTGGAACAATCCTGACATATTGCTAAACAACAATATGATAAACTTCACAATTGGAGTTGTAAAGGTATTAAATACCTGGAACATATATTCAAAGGACAGACTTTATTCCCTTTGACAAATATTAAACAATATGGGATTAAAAGAACAGATTTTAGAATATCAACAAATTAAATCTATTGTAAAAAGGAAATTAGGTAATCATATCAATTTACAAATACCACCAAGTGTGTCAGATTTTCTTAATCTCAAAACCCCCCAATTAATGTCTAAAATATACAGGGCACTTTCCAATATAGATGATCAGTCTATCACTTCCTATTGCAAAATGGGAAGCAGATCTATCAGTAAGCTCCCATAATATTCTGGTCCTCAGATATGTTTAAAAAACTTTGAACTGATTAGAATCCTGGATTACAATTAATAACAATACAAATCTGCATAGAGTGCACTACACAGGTTCGGATGTTCAGGATGGGTTTTACAGCTTCTAACACTGCTCACACTGTAAAGGCAATACACCTGACAATTACATCACACGCTCTATGGTTCTGTCCACCTGTTCAGAGGTACTGGTACAGGATTTGTGAAGACTTATCAAAGTGTCTTAAATGCTCTATTCCAGCCTCTCCTTTAGTCTGCTTGTTGGGCGACCGACCTAGAGGTGTCACTACAGAAGATAACACAATCCACATGGCTTTCACTGCCCTATGCATTGCTAAGAAGACTGTCCTCATGAACTGGAAAATAAAATATCTCTAAATAAAACCAATAAAGAGATTATTTGTGGGATTATATTAGCCTTGAAACAGCTTCTGCTGACACATTAGATCAATCTCTCTGGGCTCCTTTGATCAGCTCCATCACCTAGTGTGGGTGGGGGTCCCGATTCTGTCCGGCTGTGGTTTTTGTTG
Source organism: Schizothorax lantsangensis (assembly GCA_027422415.1). Taxonomy (NCBI): domain Eukaryota; kingdom Metazoa; phylum Chordata; class Actinopteri; order Cypriniformes; family Cyprinidae; genus Schizothorax; species Schizothorax lantsangensis. The sequence goes on along the minus strand of CM049861.1, from coordinate 2,360,576 downwards.
TGGCGTGGGTGGCAATATGGGCCTGGGCATCTGGGGTTCCAGGGATTGGTTTCTTGGGGATTTGGCGCTGGCCTGCGGCCCTTGGCCTGATGGGGTATTGGTGACTCTTAGATCTGCTGTTCTCTGGCGGCGGCACATGCGGCGCTGCTGGGGATGCCTGTGCCGCGGACGTAGGTTGCCAGCCTGGCGGCCGCACTGTTCGGGGTTGGTCGGGGTTTGGGGATCTGGGACGCTCTGCCCTCCGGCTTGGGGTCACGGCTGCCTGGTTGGGGGGGCCTGGTGGTGGGTGTGCCGCCAGCATGGGTTGGTGCATGCGCTTGGGCCCGCTCTGGTGTGGGGGTCTTCGATGCATCGGTGCCTCCGGCGGGGGGGGGGGGTCCAATAGAGGCGGGGGTAAACGGGCTTTACCTGGGTGTCTTATTGTCTTATTAGTTTGGGAAGTGACTGATGATGGGGTGGGGTAGTTTTTTCCTCTGCTGTGGGTCTGGTGGGCCGCCCCGGCTGCCATGGGCCCTGGTCTGGATGGGCCTGGGCCCCCCCCTGGGCAGATTGGGGTAACGGGGGCCTATGGGGGTCAGCGGGGGAGCTGGCTCCAGAGGGGGGGTATTTTTGCCCCCTCTGATTTTTTCCTCCCCATCCCTACTCTCCTTCACTCCCTCCCACTCACACTTCTCCCGCACCATCACACCAACACATAGTAGGTTTTGAGGTGCGGGTGAGTCGCTGGGATGCGGGGGAGGTGGTACTCCTCTGTCTCCTCGTGGCCGCCTGCATCTCAATTACACATTACAGCTTAGACATTCTCATTACTTACTGTCACATGACACATACATATAGGGCCTTGGGGGGGGCACACTGAATGGGCATCCGAGAGCGCTGTTCATTCAGCCTTCCCTCTGGTGCCAGTGCCCACTTCTCAATTTTAAGTTGCACATAGACATTGAGGCTCTAGGGAGGGGACGAGCTGACACAAGCTTGTGGAGGGTGCCCCTCCCCTGTTTTAAAGCACCCCTGTTTTAAAGCACCTTAGAACAACACACACCAACACTACATTGAGCGGGTGGGGTGAAGCATGGGGTCGTTTTTTTTTTTTTTTTTTTCTTCACACCACCCCTGTTCTCTGTTCTCTGTCTGGGGCCGGGGGCTGTGAGGATGAGCTGGCCGCCCGGTCGGGGTCTGGGCTGTTGATTTTCTCTGCTGCTGCGGGACCAGGGTGGTCTTCCTGTCCCCACGCCCGGAGCGAAGGGGGTTTCAGCTCGGGATCGGGCGCTGGCTACCCTCTGGGGTGGTGGTGCCTTGGATCTAGGAGTATAGAGCATATGGGAGTGAGTGGGGTACTGTGTCCATTTTTGTGTGTGTCTACATGGCGAAGGTGTGAATATTGTTTTTGCGTGCATGAGGGTGGGAACATATGCTTGGTATATGTGAGTGTGCTTGTCGTCTACGTCTATGTGTCAGTCGGGCCTTAGACTCCCGCCTCACTCATCATCTTAGTCGAACCCCCACCCCACCCCACCATGCCCTGCCCGTGGAGGATCCGCCGTTGCGTTTGGTGATTTCTCTCTCGCGCCGGGCAGGATGCTCGGGCGAGCGCCGGCCCGCTCTCCCGGTCGATTGGCGGGGCCTGGCCTACTGGCCTTGCTGGGCCCCGTTTGTGGGGTGGGGCCTTTGGGTCTCCGGCCCAGGGCCTGGTCCGCCCTGGTGTGGTCGGCTGCCGGTGGAGCCTGCGGGCTTGCCGCCACGGCACCCTGGGGCCCTACACTGTGGCTGTCGGAGGTCCGCCTTCGGGCTCCTCCCTGCCCTTTTTTTGGTGGAGGCCGCGGTTGTCCTGCGGTGGTTTCCCTGGGGTCTCGTGCCCGGGGGGCCTCCGGATGTTTGGGGCCCGGGTCTGTTCCGTGCCTGCTTCATGCCTTGCGGGATGGGGGCTGTTGTTCCCCACACACACTATTAAACATTTACATGGAGGAACCTTATGAACACAAGCGCGCTCACACACACAGGTGTACACTCAAGCATTCACATTGGTGTAAAAACAGGTGCTCAGACACACATTGTCTTGATCTGCTGTTGCTTCAAAACTTATTTTGTAATATTAGTTATGTGTGCTGCTCAATAACATTTAACATTTAGAATTTATTGTGATTTATACAGTTTTGGTTGTTGCTGCAGTCTCTTTGATGTTGTGTCTTCGTTAGTTTCCTCTTTTGTCAGCAGTATTGAAGCAAATTGTCTGTTTGTTTTGTTTTTGTTCTTCCCTCTCTCTCTCTCTATCCCCCATTCTCCTTTTTTCTCTCTCTCATCCTTCTTCCCTTCTTTGTTGACTTTCCCACAAACCTTTTTTTTTATTTTTTTTTTTTTTTCATCCTATCTTCTTTCTTCTTTCTCTCTCCTGTTTTCTCTGTCCCCTGTCTTGTCTGTCACAGTGTGGTTAAGTAAAAGGTATAATAAATTTAATTATTAATTATTAAAAAAAAAAAAAAAAAAAAAAAAATAAATAAATATATTTAATTAAAAAAAAAGAAAAAAAAAGGCTGTGAATGATGATAGTAGTATAGCCATGCATATGTACTGTCATGTGTTATCTGTGCTACTGACAGGCCAAAAAAAAAAAAAAAAAAAAAAAAAAAAAAAAATTAAATAAAAATAAAATGCAATATTCAGAAACAAACTGCCTTGCATTATTGCTTATGCAACTGCATAGAGAAAATGAGATATTATGGCTAGTATGGAGTGCAATTTGTGCATTGAAATGCCTTAGAAAGTTTTCATATCTGGCACAAAACCTTCAATAATGTATTTCCAAAAAATAAACTGTCAGTAATTTCAAGGTTTAAGACTCCAGAAAAGTAGTCCCGTCAAGCGTATTCAACAAATCCCTCTAAAAAGTAAATACACTCATAGAAACCCTTAGAAATGAGAGAATTAATAACACGTTTGATCCTGCTGGCAGCTCAAATTGTTTAGCACTAGAGGGCACAGACTGCTTCCATGTCAGCCAACCGCGTGTCATTTCCTTTGTTCTGTGCTTGACGGATTACCACAGCAATTTACACCAGACGTCAACATATTGCTGCATGTTAGTGGAGCAAGTGCTGATGATCATGCATATTTTTTTATTTATATCATGCATTTTACTGTTTGCACACTTTTTTTTTTATAAAAGGTGTGCTGTTTTGACAAGCTGTTACCATCTTTCTGAACGAACAGATTTTTAATTGTCTCTAAAGTAGGAAGACGGTATTTGCTTACACTGTTTGCATACGTTTTAACTGCCTTTGCTCTGTACACAGAAAGATCTTCTCAAATAAAGCCTCAATTAGTTTAAATGTTAGAGTCGGTGCAGGCGCTGTGAAACCTCATATGTACAAGAATCTCAGAGCAGACAGAACAAAATCTTATTCACATTCTCTGACAAAGGCCTTAAACTCTAGAGTGTCAAAGTAAAGGGCCATGAAATGAAGAAGAGACTGACAGGGAGAATGATGAGAGAAATAATAGAAAGCAGCAGCTGGAATATATGACTTAATGTATACCATATGAAGGGATTTAAAGAAACAAATCCTATCATTACGAGTCTGGTTTGCTTCAAGGAAGTTCGTTCTTTGCAAGTGAATGCCAAAGATCTGTTCTGGCGCAGTGGTTCACACACTCACTCTCTACTGAATATGTCTGATTAATAGACTAGTGACAGACCGATATATAAGCCAGACTAATTAGTCTGCCAATATTTGGCTATTATGACATTATTTTCATCAATCAATAACCATGCCTAATTGTGTGATTATCAAAAGTCTTCCCTTCATAACAAAATGAAATATGTATGTCATACATCTGTCATCTATTTGCTGATCTCTAACTATCAGTAACAACATTAACTTTGACTATTAAAAAAATAATAAAATAAAAAGGCACTGTATTATGTAAGCACTAAAATAATCCTGCTTCTGTCATCGACAAAAAGAGCAGATAACAGACAGGAGGAATTTACTGAATGTAAGCAGGGTTCAAAAATATTTATTCTTCAGTATTACAGGTGTTTGTTTCAGTCTCCAGATAAATACATAAAAAAGTGCCAATAAGTTTTTACTTTGCAATAACAGCTGGAGTACTACAACTGAACCATCTGAATGGATTTTCAGACCCAATGGATTCCAATGGAGGCTTGTCTGTCTAGTTCCACATAAGAGCCTATCCCTTGTAAAAAAGAAAGGGTATTTACTTGCAGTTAATTGGTCATTTTAGGTAAACAGCAAGGGTCACTGAACAAATCACAGAGTGACTCTTTTTTGGTAAACAGATTCTAACTATTTAAGTCACTGGGAGCAATCAAAGACAGCTACAAAGAGAAAAGTGGCAAACCATACCAAGGTGAATGAATGTGAAACAGTACAGTGACACAGGCACAAGTGAGCGTAGTCAACAAAAGGCAGCATTGTATGCAAAACAGGAACCAGGAGAAAAAAAAAGGCATTATTGTTTTGTGATTGTTTTTTGGCAGTACGTTGGCATGTTCCTTGGAGAAAAACGCACTGCTTAATTAGTTTTTTCTCCTTTTGAATTTGCACCTGTCAGGAAGTACAGGAGGCTCCTTCAAACTTTACACTCGTAACAAATGTCAACACATATCTGAAGCTTCTAATTAGAGCACCTGCTTCCTGTCTTGACACAAGATTTCTTCTGCTCATTTGACAGCCTTATATTACGCACTCAATGACAGGAATTTAATAAAACAAACACCATCATGCCGTAAACCATCAAATCTCGGACGTGCTAAATTATGCCACCGTTTAAAGTGTATGGAGCAGCAATTTGGGTTGACAGTAAGTGTTAATATGGAAATTAGGTCATTCCATGTTCAATTAACTTTCCGGTTTAATTTAGAATTGGCCTTGGTATAAATCCCTTCAGAGGACGTGCCCTCCCATCAAGCTTTTTAAAGACATATCACTTAAAACAGAAGGAAGAAGAAGAGTAACGCCTTCATTCTTGGCAGACAGCATCAGGTGCTTCCAGACAACACATAAAAATTATTTTGTACAGCTAAAATATAACATAAAATAGCATACGCTTCTAAAAATAAAGCTTCTTTATTGGCATCTATGGTTCCAAGAGGAACCTTCAATGTCCATGGACCATTTCCATTGGACAAATTTATTTTCACCTCTGAAAATAAACCTTTCAAAAGAGGGTTTTTGCAGTGATGCCATAGAAGAACCATTTTAGGTTCAATACAGAACATTTCGGAGTTCAGGATTTTTTTTTTCTTACATTAATATTCTAAAGAACCTTTTTTTTCTACTATATAGACCATTTTGTGTAATGGGAAGATACACAGATTCCACAGACGTTGAAGGTTCTTCTTGGAATCATCAATGTCATTAAAAAAAACCTTCATTTTTAAGAGCGTTCTTTCTTTGAGGAAACAGAAAAACATGGCTCTACATTTCATCAGAAAGGTGAAATACGGAGCCATGGAGAACAAAACCACTAGCGCCATACATTAAATCACCACAGAGCTGATTTCATTCGAGACGGAACACTATATGACCTCACAAGCTCTTCTGGGACTACAGACTTCCTGCTGCCCACTGATGCACATCTCAAGACCTCCACAGCAGAGCAGCTCAATTTAGACCATTCCTGTGCTGTTCATCTTTCTGTTCACACAGTCTCTGGCATCACTCTCACATGGGCACAACCCCTGCATATGCCGACGTCAGCCTCGAAACATCTCAGCCAAATCCCAGAACGTTCTGCTACAACCTGAAAAATCACTTGAGAATCAGAAAAGAACACATGTGGCTGTACGGTTATGCCATGTTAAAGACCGAGCGACAGTCTCAGTCGGGGAGCAGGAGAGCGGTCATAGTTTATTAACTCTCATTCACAGAGAGAATCGCGAGATGAAACGGTAGATCCATTAAGCTGGGTTGGTTTAATGTGTTTTGATGGAAACGTATCGTGTCGGAGTGAATGGCTGATCCTTGCACCATTACACCACAGCAACTGTTTGCTGCAGACAAATGTACACATTCTCCACAACAACGCACGCTCACTTGAGTAATGCTATCCTGACAGAAGATGCTTCACTGACAATGAGAAGGAAACAAACCCACACTGGCAGGTGCAGGAGTCAGGTATAGGGAAAGATGGAAAGTGATGATAAATTGAGGTGGATCTATTTAAAAAATAAAATAAGCCCGTGAAACATCGGAAGGAAATGAAACGGAAAAACACACAGACAAAAGAAATTGGATGCAAAAATACCTCTTAACTGAGTGTGCTGCCTGAAAAGCATCAGAGAGAGAGAGAGAGAGAAACATAACAACAGCCTCTATTATTGTGAAAAATGGAAAGGCTTGGCTTGAAAAGAAGACAAGAGGAAAATACTGTAGCTACTGAAAAGCAGCAGAATAAGTCCTATTCTTTCATCTTTTTAATGATGAAAAATGATGAGTAAAGGTCAGCGCTGAAAGCTTATCATCTTGTTACATGAAAACAACAGCTATCTGTAACACACCCATTACAGCTCATTTCACAGAGCCACTTTGATTCCGGCTGCTGATTGGACAATGCAGATATCTGGAAGTAACCCGACTCTCCAGAAGAAAACAAACTAGGTTTTTACATTTTCAGAAGAACATGTTAGGTGATCAAAATGAATGTGATCATGTCACAAGCGAGATGATGGAGCAGTCAATAAAGCTTATATTTTAGTTTTTAGACCTCGTTTTGATGAATGGTTCTGTATGTATTGAACACTGCTGTTGTGAATTCTCACTTAAATGTGTTACCAATGTGGCTTAAAATAGACAGAGATAGGAGACACTCTTGGAAGCATCTGTTAGAAAGGAGTTTCAAAATACAATTATGCATTTCTTTACAGTAGAGCTGTAACTGAGGTAAACTATAGCTGCATAATTGACTACTATTACTGAAACTGTGTGCAATGTGTATATATATGCGTTTCTTTTCTTCTAAAAATATACTAATGTAATTTAAGAAAATTAAAAACATTTATTTCTAATATATATCAAAATGTACTACTCTTCAAAAGTATGCGTTTGGATATTTTTATTCATCGCACATGCATTTAATTGAATTAATTGCATCAGACATGTGTTTAAGCAATCAAGAATGCATTTATTTGACATTAAAGACATTAAGGCTACAAATAAATTATTTGAAATAAATGCTGTTCTTCTGAACTTTTGATTCATCAAATAATCCTAAATCACGGTTTCCAAAAAATATAAAAAAAATCCCAAAAGTTTTCAATCTTGATAATAACAAGAAATATTTATTGAGCAACAAATCAGCATATTAGAACAGTGGTTCTCAACCCGCGGCCCGTCACGAATCCAAATGCGGCACACCATGCTGAATGTTACAGTTTGAACACAATTAAAAAATAACTTTCAGTTTTACAATTCATTTTAGGTTTTACATTAATTTAAAAATGTACTAAACAAATATAAGCTATGTTTTTATGTAAAATTATTTTAGTTTTTCATATATTATTTTCAGACATGAGCAGATCTATGTACTCACGTAATTAATGTTAAGCATTTAACAAACACTTACAAGCGCGCACTTTGGAAGAATTCAATTCAAATAGTCATCAGCAGCCATTAGTTCTGTAAAACTGAGCATCAGAATGGACAAATTTGTTAAGGGAGAAAACGAAATGTGGAAAATGCCAGCGAAGGAACGCATTCAAACAAGATCGTCGCAGCATCAGCAGTGAAGAGAGACTTTCAGCATCAACTTTCGGTTTGCCCCGCCACTCACTTGAAGATGTTCAGGTAAAAAGAAACACCCATACTACTACGCAGCAATCATCCTTAATTACAGAAATGTGGCAAAACATCTCTGGAGAGAACCTCAGATTATTAAATTCGAAAATGCTTTCCATATTTGGATCAACATAGGCTACATTTGTGAACGCACACTTTCTGCAGTGTCGCGCGTCAAGTAACGCTTCCGTGCGCGTCTTCTGCAACTTACAATCACAACTTCACTGTGCTGTTACTCATTTCGAGCAGAATTTCACAAAATTGGTAAGCTCCTGACAGCGTCAGGTGTTTTATTAATGGTGAGTAGAATTATTTATTTATTTCAATAAATGTAATCGTTTAGATATCATAATATTTAGGCTATAAATAATATTATAAATCTGGTTGGTTTGAATTGATGACGCAATATGTAAATGACATGCGTGCGGCCCGTGAGACTTGCACTTGGACCATAGTGCGGCCCGGTGGAAAAAAAGGTTGAGAACCACTGTACTAGAATGATTTCATGACACCGAAGACTAAAGTAATGATGAAAAAAAAAATTCAGCTTTGATCACAGCAATAAATGAAATTTTACAATAAATTCAAATATAAAAGAGTTATTTTAAGTAGCAATAATATTTCACCATATTTCTGTTTGTACTGTAGGCTATTTTTGTTCAAATAAATAAAAAAACAACAAAAAAAAAACTTACAAATATTACCAACCCCAAGCTTTTGAACAGAAGTGTACATTGAAAAAAAATAACAAATAAAGATGGATAGAATAATAAAGAAAATAGGCCTAATGAATTTTCATCTCTGGGGTTCTAGAGTTAACTGGGGTGGGCAGAAATGTAAGAAGGTTTGTGTGCTGAGCTGAATGTAGCAGTGAGTTGTCCTTCATGACAGAAAATCTATGCTGGTATTTGAAGAGTCTTTAGCCTTTAGTCGAGCACAAGCTCCATGCTTGTTATCAATATCAAGATATCAGGCAGTTCTAAAGTCTGCCCCTTACACTGACCAAAATATCCGTTTGCCAGTCTCGCACCGTATTGTGAAGCCCAAGCGCATGAGTGCTTGAGGATCTCATGATGGCAGGAAACGTGTCCACTTCCAGTTTCCAGCAGCTTGTTCTATCGACTGATGTTCTGAAGCTGGCATTATCGCTGTCTGAGAGCCGCTGCCGCCAGGATCTTATCAAGGACAGCCAATTATAAAGCAAAGGAGGTGAGCCGAGTTAAGGAAATGTCAGCAACTCTGTAACCTCCAGCTCATCTTATCTGTCCTCAAGAATCACGTGTCTCCTCCGTCTCATTCACCACACAGAGGGAAGTACAAGTCCCTTTGAAAACCCAGAATCAAAGACAAATTAGTGTAATTAGTGACAAAACCACTGTACACGACACTCTGATTTATTTAACAGGAAGATGTTTAATAAATGATACAGTGGTGCCTCTGGCTGCTGTTTGGCCCAAAGCTCAGGGCATATGATTTACACCATGAGGAAAACTCAATTTATTGTCTAACAATGAATGTCAGAGAATTTGGACAATTTTGAACGAATAAATCAAAAGTAGGGCTGAACACTTAAACAAATCATGATATTGACTAGTGTCTGTAAATATTAAACCTCAAAAAGACTATTAAAATATGTAGTCTGCATAATCTGCATTTGTCTGTTTAAATAGTTTTAAGCTAATTTTTAATGAGTTATGCCTCCATTTCATTACCACTGGTTCATTTATCTAAATCCAGAAAAAGTAAAACATACAACAGAATTTTTGAAAAAAATAAAAATAAAAATCAAACATAGGGCCATATTATTATCAAAAATAATAAATTAAGTTGTTCAAGTTTTAAACGTTCAAATTTTGACATGCATTTTTAGGATTCTATTAAATGTTTTATTTTTCCCAAATTCTGTGTCTTCTGTTTAATAATAAAATGTATTTTATAGGCCCTAAAATGACATTTTTGTTAACCTTTTAATAAATTGTTGTTAAATTGTATAAGTTTCATGATTTAACGTGCCGTTTTGAGTAGTAAAATTTAATTTAACCATTAAAATTGAGTAAATCTGGTAAATAATAAAATAGAACTTAGAAAAAAATCTGATTTCATAGGGCCCTAAAAGATGCATGGTCGTTTACAGGGAAAGCAGAGAGGAAGATCACTTTAGTTCTCTCAATCCCCATCAAACAGCAGAGATGAGGGACGTCTCAGCACGCTATCCATCCATCAGCACCGGAGTCAATGATCCGATTCTTCACCGTGGACAGAGAGCCGTTCCAGGAGCCCGAGGACGCGGTGACAAACACTCATTAGCGTGTGTTAATGGTCTGCCCAGCTGAGTTGGAGGATATCTGCGCACGAGGGAAGGCATAAAAGCAGAGATGCAGATCGCAGAGCCTCTCCCTGTGAATGACAAGCCGCTCTTGTGAGAGCTATCGAGCATGTGCCTTTGCAATGATGGGGTGTTTGACGCAGAGATCGGTCAAGTGGCTGTCAGAGGCAATGGGCTCAGACCTAGTTCTGCCACATCACTTAACATTAAGTGTGACTGAGACTCGACGCAGCCCCGTCTGACATTCCACCCTCTCCAGCCACTCAATGGCTCGCAGAGATAAATACATGCAGCGTTTCCAGCAGAAACGGAAGAGCCCAGCTTTTTCCGTCCATCTGATTTTGAGGAATGGAGCCAAGCACGGCTCATATCAGAGCCACGTGATGAGACTGGCAGAGAGCCTGAGAGAGACAGCGATTCTTAAATGCGGAAAGATAGCTGGATGATTGACACGTCTACGATCGCCCATCTCCTTCGGGCATGACAGGTTCTCAGGTCCAGCGCTGTGACTTACTGACAGACTGATATCTAATGGGAAGCTCAAATCTCAGAACAAAGTGTATAAAGACAGAAGTGAATTTGGGAGCTTCCTACCTCATACGTATTTCGGTAACGCTTTACAATAAGGATTTGTAAGCGACAACGTATTTTGCCACCCACAGTTAAAACAACATAAAAGAAAGGTTTGCCAAAAATAAAACAAAAATAAAATAAAAGGTAATTGCTACTTTTTTCTCACAATACTGATGTATTTTCTCAGAATTGTGAGATATAAACTCATAAACTGCATTTCTGAAGTCAGAATTGCGAGTTTCAATCTCTTTTTCTCACAAAAAAAATTTTTAATTGTAATATTTATGTGAGTAAAGGTATAACAGTATAACTGGTTAAATGATGTACCTGGTAAAATACTGGGAAAAAATAGGATACCTAAAGTAGGACTGAACAACATAGGAGCCGAAAACGCACATTTTAGACGAAAATTTCAAATGGCACTTAGAAGCTTTTGCATCTGAACTCTTAGATATATATATGTGTGTGTGTGTGTGTGTGTGTGTGTGGACGAATTAGCTGAGTGAATGACTCACACAGTCATTCAGACAGTTTACACATACTGCTGTAATGATGCAACCTGCAGGAAAGGTAAAAAGATCCCCACAACTAATGAACAGAATGACAGTCTGTCTGGAACGAACAAACACAGTGATACAAACAGTGAAAAGAATAAATATGGGAATTCCACTCAGCCAATCAAATTTGAGGACCGGAACAAACTGTTGTATAATACAAAAATATCTTAGTTGACCATCATAAACTTAGACCTTGCTGAATAGATATTTTAAGATTCCAGCACATATTATGATTAGAAAGTTTTGAACAGCCACCACATTTCTAAAGTGGAGAACTTGACTAAGTTCACCTACTAAATATTTTCCCTTGAGTGAGAGACAAGAGAAACATCTGTTTGGAGTAGCACTTGACCAGCATGTTTACATGTCTTTTCAGAGACTCGTGTCCCTTTTGTGGCACACACATCCCTCCTGGGACACGCTGAAGGTTGAATCGCAGACCTCTGAAAGGCAGGAAAGAAAAGGAAATTGTAATACTTGAATGCCTGAGGGACTGAACGGGCACAAAGGTTGGAATGCTAACAGAGATGCTGTCATGCCACTGCTATGGCAACATCCTGCTCAAAGAGGAGCGCTGTGCTCTTTAATGCTGTTAGATACACCGCTCCGTGTCTCTGATCTCCTCAAAGGTATGTGCATTCATGACTTTACAGCCTATAAAATCAGCCAGTGAACAATAACCTGTTTCGTGGTGATTCACATCATGGCATCATTCAGGAGATATATATCAATATCCCCAAAAGAAAATAGACTCTTATAAAACATGAACTGCCATCATCTCAAATCCTCACACCCACACACAGAGAAATATATATTCACTGACACACAGGGTGCAGCAGGGGGCCAGAAAGACTGTTACTATGTTACCAACTAAATAATAATCAATTAATAAATCAATCTATCTATCTATCATAATCATGGAATAACTATGGCTTGCAGGGTAATCTATCTATCCATCCATCCACCCTTCTGTCCGACCATCTATTTATCTATCTATCAATATGCCTGTCTATCTGTCTGTCTATCCACCCATTAATTCATTCATCCATCAAGCAATGTCATTGCTCGAATACAATCTTATGAGCAAATTATCATCCATCCATCCATCAGCTCATTGTGAGCATCACTGTAGTACCCATAACTGCTCAACTATTCATTGAAAGCCCATGATAAATTCAGTCTAAATATGAGGGATATTTCATTTGGGAGGCAGTATATTGGTCTGATATCCCAGACAGAAGCAAGCACAGTGTTTACAATGGGCAGCCATTTACATTACAATACTCTCAGCAACCATGAGCTCTGCCCGACACACAACACGGAGCATAATAACACACACACGTTCCATTAAAGCCTCTCGTTCGGTTTTATTTATCTGCAGAATGACTCAGACAGTCAAAAAGAGAGCACTATATGGGACAGTGAGAGCAGATGTGAGAGACGTGGAGGTGTGGCCTTAGAGGAAACTTCCAGACAAACGCAAAGAGGATGAAGCTTCCAAGCTGATAGATGGTGGGCAGGAGGAGACAAACACAACTGGGAAAATATGGCTAGATATCCTGTATGGGCACAAACAACCCCTCTAGTGACATGAATCATTAAAGGGAGGCCTGGAAATAGCATCTGAAGTTGGGAAGGTCAGACAGGGTGTCTGTCTTCCTACATTCACAAACAGCTCCCCGCCGGTGGGGTCCGCAGCCCCTCCCAGAGATCGTGCACAATCATCGACAAAGACGCTACATCTGGCTGAAGGTGAACCGCAGTGCAATTGCCAATTAAATCTAACGAGAGCTGGTGTGTGACACATTTGTCATGATCATCAGAAAGAATGAGCAAGGGCTGAGATATAATGGTATCATCATGGCTATTTAAACCATTCTCTTGGGAAATAAACAGCAAATCTTCCTTAGTACACAGACACAACTGTACTCAGCTGATCCAGGCCTCCTGCTGCCACATATGTGTCTTATCCCACACTACACACCACCGATCCCAGACCAAAACTGCACAATCCAGCCTGATCCTCAGATTTGGTCCCATGTGGTCTCAGAGGTATTCCTCTCCCCTCTTCTTCTCTGCTCTGGAAACATGATTTAGAAACCAAATGAAGAGTTTTGTGATAACACTTCAATGTTCTGCCTCAGTGTTTCCCACCATAGTGGATCAATAAGCATTTTTATAGACACTAATTAAATGTTGATGTGCCTGGGGTGCTGTAACTAGCTTTTTAACTAGTTTCTCTACGGGTAGGAATCTGCATTGTAGCTTCAATGTGCACCATCCAACAGTCACCTGGAAGAAGTGAACAACGATTTTGAATAGTCTTAGCATCATTTACTAAATTTACAGTAAATACAGCCGCACGCAGTGATTGTCTTGGGTTCAAGTGCTTTAAGACCTTTAAATGCACACGTAAAAAGGAAGATGGTGGCCATGTTTTCAAGATACACAAATGTATTCATACTCAATGATGGCACCTTGGAGAAATACACTATATTACAGTTTTCGAGTCAGTTGGATCAATGCTTCTGACTGAGTAAGTGGCCAAGGACTAGTCTGCATAAATGGGTAAATATAGCCATGTTTGTAGATTTTCAACTTCATGCTTGAACAACTAATATAACTGGGAAAATTTCAAACTACTCTAAAATAAATTTTATATGACTCTAAAATCAATTAAACTAAAATAAAATTCGTTTTGAATTAGTTTTAGTTTTTAATTATAAAACTTAAAACCTTACAAACCACCTGCTTTGAATGAAAATGCTATTTTATTGTAATGACAATAGACTGTGCTGGGACATTTTCATCATTACATCAACATTTTTAAACAAAACCAGGTAGCACATTGTCTTCGACAGCCCTAAAACACAAAAATGACATAAATAAATGCACACATACATAATAGAGCAGAAACTAATAAAACCTAAATGAATAAAAGACAAACTGAAAATAAAACGGAAATAAAGACTAAATCAAAAGCTATGATATTCCTGATGCATAATGCACACAAGGGTAGCAAAACCTTTGTCAAAACTGTATGCACTACAGTCCAATCAAACAACTCCTTCCTGTTTAAGTGGGTGGTTTCTTGCTGAAAAATAGATCAGACTTCATGCATTTCAGCATTTGACTGACATTTTTTTGTAATATATACTGCACCAATGCAGGGGAATACAGCAATGCAGTATGTACTACTGAATGCACTGCTAGTGAGGAATGTGACGGGGACACAGGCTGGTGCAACACGCTGAGCGCAGCTGCAAGCGGACAGGAATACACACATTAATGAGCGGGAGCTCCGAAGACTGAGGCTGGCAGTGAAGGGTGATTCGTCGTTTCCTTCTCCATGTGTCTGACTGGGAAACGGATGATTCCTCGCAGGTGAGAGTCTAGTAGCTGTCATGACAGCCCGCGCGAGGTGTCTGCCCGGTGCGGGTCAGTGGCGACGCTCGGCACAGCTCTGACAGAAAGAGGAAGGCAATCCTAGCTTGCAATTCACCTGTCCAAAGCAGGGGCCACATGTGACAGCAGCTATTGAGAAAGTGACCAAACAGTTGAACCCCTGCATCCAGGCCCATCAGTCTGAGACTCACTCTTGAGAAATTCTCTGAGAAGGAGGGCATTTGGAAAATGGGCTAATGAGTTCACTCTGGTCCAGGACACCTAGCAGACATGCGATTTCACAGCAGAGTCTATAAAGGAGCTTACGTGGAGCTGAGCCGCCTGTGTATCTCAGTACACATGCATAAAAATTAAATACATGGGAGGCAAAAACAGCAACCTCACGGTAATGAAAAATCACACTCCAAATGTAAGCAGAGATTCTGCCAGACACAGAGTGATAAAAGGACATTTAAGCGCTACATGTTAGCACAAGCGTTCTAATTCCTAACCGGTGGCAATCACGGTTCTAGATGAGAGTCTGTTCGCCAGCTGTACGGAACGATTATTTAATATGTATGCGGAGGCCTCAAGCTGCGTGCTGATGAGACGACGACTCGCATCTGGATGCGCAATGATGACTGATGCAAATGGAATAATCCCTCGCTAGGCACAAATATTACAGATGAGGATGACATTTACCATTTGCTCAGCTGTACAATTCACTCCCACAGATCATTGCATCCGTTAAAGAAAAAGAATGTGCGAGAAAAGCACTCTGAGGCCTCTGCCGCGTCGAAGGTGAGCGATCTGAAAATGAACATTGTCTTTTTATTGCTTTGTTATGAGAGCGATCTTTTCTAAACTTTGGTTACTGCAGAAGGGTTACCACATTTCTAGAGAGCGTAAAACAAAGTTAGTCACATTAAAGTTGATATGCATATTGAAGTCGTGACCTAGCAGTTAAAACATTGAGAATCGGTGCTCATTTGGAGGAAATGTGTTTGAATACGGACTTTGTTCATCATTTCCAGTCATTTATACTTTTACTATCAATAAAATGTCCACCACTTCCGATTCAAATGGAGAAATCTAGAAAAATCCTGGATGAGGGAGTAACTGACATTACGTTTCAAGAGAGTGTACATAATATATTACAAACACAGTTGCTATACACATTGGACCCATGGCCTAGCAGTTAAACCACTGAGCATTGGTGCACATTTGGGAAAAATAGGTTTGAATACAGATTTTGAAATGTGCCGATCCCATTCAAACCCTTTCCCGCTTTCATTTCCTGTCCTCTATACTTTTATGTTCAATAAAATGTCAACCCCCAGTTCGAATGGAGCAATCTACTGAAAATCTGGATGCAGGAGTAATTGACAGCAGCATCACTGGACGTCCACATCAATAGATCCAGCCTTGACACTCATTCCTCACAGTCAACATAAGGACACATCAGATCTATAGTAAACCCAGCAGGCTTGTTAATCAACTCCAGTTAAAGCCCACCTGATGTCTGCTCAACTCACACACATATTGAGGAGTTGAGGGTTCACATCCTGAGAGGCTCTCTACGGAAGAGAAACCTGCTCAGATCACTGCATGCATCAATAAAACTAACTTTTATAAATGTCATCTCCAATTAGACTTTATCAGATGCTTTATCGGTGGTGGGGCTGGCTGTGGGGAAAGCATGTGGTTATTCTTGCTTTTGGGAATCAACTGATCTGCAATTGCCAGCACTTTAGTAGGAAATCCTTACTGTACATTGACTAAGGCCATTGAAACCCGTCAGCCTATCAGAGAGAGGCATTCTAATGGACTTCTGATAGCATCACAGAGAAGTGGAAGAGCTGCCGCCGTCCCTGCACACTTAATGAATAGTATTAGGACAAAACTGCAGCTTAACAACTTCAATAGGGAACAGCCAGTCAAATCTGATCGCTGCAATTTCAATCTATAAAAGACTTACAATAGCCAGAGGCTTGTGGTCACGGTCTGGCAGCTCAATCTCTCTTCTTTTTCTCAAGCTCAGGCCAAAAAATTGTCTTTTCAAATAGTTATGAAGCTGCAGAAGAGTTTATAAGGAGAAAAATAACATTCAACTATATATATATATATATTAGTGCTGTCAAAGTTAACGCAAATTCATTTTAACGGCACAAATTTTTTTAACGCGCGATTAACACAGCGCGTATTTTCTGTTTGACCCGTGGCCCAACCCGTAGTTGGAGAAATGGAGATACACAGTGTTGCCAACTTAGCAACATTGCAGACCCCTTTAGCGACTTTTTTCCCTTCAAAAAAGCGCCCAAACCAAACCTACGAATGCAGGGTCTTGAGGCAGCGCTCTCTCTCTCGCATCTCTGCTCAGCTGTCTGCTCAGTTTCTCTTCAGCGCGTGCACACACCTCTCTCTCTCTGCATCTGCTCAGTTTCTCTTCAGCGCGCGCACACACCTCTCTCTCTCTGCGTCTGCTCAGTTTGTCTTCAGCGATTGGCAGAGAGGAACAGTGCTTTAATTCAGTTAAACACAGATATTATGTTGCTTCTCTAATTTTACATGCAAGTACAGCCGAAATCACAGCACAGCTATTGTCTTTATTTTATGTGTATTTGATTTCATCAGACGACGGCACGATTATAAATCAGGATTTTTGTGCAGATTAACATCTTGGAAGGGAGAGCTGGTTATGTCTTAATGGGTCGCGTTTCAGTCACTATTTCATATTCATTCCGTTGTCTGACAACAGAAACAGTAAAATATACCAATGAAAACAGTTTTATTGAGAATTTAGCTGCATCAAAATACAGTATGTGGGCACAGAGAGGGAAACAAATGTAATAATAAATAATAAATGTACATTTTGCATTTTCAGAAGAAGAGCTGCCCTGTGTGCAAAAATGTAAACAGGTTTGTGTCAGTAAATTGCTCAGTGCAAAGAAAGAAGTAATGGGAACCTGGTATTTCTTTTTACATGTGTCTAATAGACATGAACAAGTTCTTTGAAAAACATCTATGACCTTTGAAACATGTCTACTCTTCATGCTTTATGTTGACAATGGTTTCAATAATAATAAACATACATTTGTATAAAGCATCCATATTTGTCCATGCCCATGTTGATTAGAGTATTAAACATTTGAAAAGTATTAATTTAAGGTACATTTAGAACAAATAAAAATGTGTGATTAATTGCGATTAATCGAGAGTTAACTCATGACAATCATGCGATTAATCACGATTAAAAAATTAATCGATTGACAGCCCTATATATATATATATATATATATATATATATATATATATATATATATATATATATATATATATATATATATATAACTGTGCAAAAGTCTTTGGCTTTTAGTATTTTCACAAAAAAGTGTTTTAAGCCAGTTATTTCTATCTTTTGCTGTAGTGTGTCAGTAGGAAATGTAACTCCGCACAAAGATCCTGAAAACTTCCAGTGCTCCACACAGAACTAAATCAAATCAACATTTGGTGTGACCGCCCTTTGCATTTAGTTTTTTTTTTTTCTGTTTCTTTACATAATATATTTATTTATTTATTCATTCATTTATTTAGTTGTGGGTGTCGCTTCATCATGCACATGACATTTTGGCATGCTACAACCAATTTTCCAGACCCAATCAATTCCCATTGGATAAAATCATTTTCCTACACTTTCTCTTATTGGAAATCCTATTTCACTCAGAAAAACAATGCAGGATGAGTTTGCAAACAACATAGTATTTGCTATTTTAATGCATGAAGGGCTTGGAAGACCACTGAGACAGTCACTGTGGACCATAAGAATGTGTTTCAAGTCTGTCCAGTTAGAGTGTACTCAAGTGGGTGTTCACAAAAGGTTTGAAAATCTCTAAAAACACCACAGGCATTTTTGCAGCTCATTTTCACCAAGAAGCAAACCAAAGGGCTGGTTCTCACCAAAGATCAAAGCTGTGACAAAAACCATTGAGTATTCTCATATAATAAGACTTGGCGGTTCTCACAGCTTAAATGATCCATAAGCAAGTAAAGAAAAGAGGTGCATTTGTTTTTAAGGAGTTTGACTTCTGCAATGATTTATGTCGCTCTATAACGGTATTTACTTACTTTCTTCTGCAGAACATATTTCAGTTTGTCCAGACTGTACCACAGAAGCGTTCAACAGGACAAACAATTTTAAGTCACAGCACAACAGAAAACAGAAAGTATGTTTTCAAACGTATGTACCGGTCTACTGGACAGAGAAAGAGAAAGACAGAGAAAAGCATTTAGTTCAGTCAGCCATAACACGCTGAGCTCTCTCAGATCACACATGCACACATTCAGGAATATCTAGATGAGTTATCTTACCCTGCGAGAGGATGAAAACTTGAGAATCAAAGAACACAAGAGTGGGAGCCAGAAAGAGATAGAGGGAGTCTCATTAAAGTACCATTGATGAAAGCGTCTGAAATGCAAGTATAGCGCAGCAGAAAAGGCGGATGAGGATAAAAGGAAATCCCATATGATCTAGACATCAGGCGTAACTTCTGGAAGACAGTCGGTGCTGATGACGTTTATTCTGTTCCTCTGATACTGCTGAGTGCTGGAAAGCATCACACATTACTGATTTACTTGCAAGAAAAAATGATCTGACTAGAGTTAGACAACTACTATACTGTAATGAAAGCGAGACATTAATGCTATCAGCATGACTGTGCTAAAAGTACTTCAGCTGGAAAAGTTACAGGAAGAGGTGGCGATGGAACGCTATCAATCCACAACACCCACGTGAAGTATTTCCATAAAGACTTCACACTTCTGAGGAGCTGTCGTAACTACTTGACTCCTGGCCTTGAATGAAGATTTAAAGTCAACGTGAAACCGAACATGTAGGGTCCTATGAGTTCTGCAATGCGGAAAACGAGGACGGAGAAAAAAAGAATGCGGAATGTCACAGAATGTAGCAAAATTTGAATGAATGAATCAAAAGCAGTGCTGTAAATCACTTAAATCGTGACACGGACTAGTGTTTGTGAATACTAAACCACAGAAAGACTATTTAAATATAAAGTCTGCATGATCTGCATGGAGCAGTTTCATCTAGTTCACACATACAGAAGAACGTGTGATGCTCCTGGTGTTTCTGGTGTTGCTGTCTCACTATATGAGGACATGAACACATGAACTTCGTCTCCAGAGCTGCTCTGAGAATCGCTTCACCAGCATCTCACCACTTCATTAGAGAAACAGAATCTTCACAACAACATCTTCACTACAACCTGATAAACTAAAAGTTTAAATTGAAGAAATTATGACAAATATATTACTATTGTACAGAATAATGTACTTTTCAAAGTAATAATACTAATACAGGTAAATAATAATAATTAAACAGGAAAAACAGTGTTATTTTTTAGGAATATCAGACACATAATTTAAACAGTAAACCTCTGCTGTACAGCACTTTGTTTCCCCCAAAAATGAAGAGTTGTTCAATTTTAATTTGATAACATTTTAAAAGGTTAATTTAAATTGTTTTGTGCAATTTGATTACCACTGTTTTTGATAATAAATCTGTATTAAATCATAAAACACAAAACACAGAAAAAATAAAACAGGCAACACAGAATTAAAAAAAAATATCATAGGGCAATATTATGGTTGAAATGTTAATAAATTATTTAATTGTTAAAGATGTATTAATTAAATTGATTCCACTCTGGAATCCACAATTTAAACAGTATACATGGTTTCGGGAAAAAAGTAAAATTAAATTTGGGGAAAAATAAATTGGATTTTAAAGGGCCCTAAACATGTGACTAAACAGGGCGGGACACGATTTAATCCTTTGGGAACTGATTGGCTCATGAAAAGGGGACATTATGGAGCTAAAGTTCACATTTGGAGCATCTTGACGTGTCCCAATTTGATTGTTACTTTCTCTTATTGCCATAACCTTTATTAGATTTACATTAACCGGCACAAACACTGTTAACTACTAGAAAGACGTCATGAATCGGACGTATATGTAATGTGTAAACATCCAAACACAGATGAAATGAGAAGGAAAGGGCAGCGGTGATTGATGTCCCAGATCCCTTGAGGAACACAGACAGAAAACTTTCCACAGCTTATGTAGATTGAATCATTGACTTCTTTCATGTGGCACGCTGAACAGAGACAGCTGAGAGCCGAGTCCCCATCACCACAGGGTGGGATTCCTTCAGACACACAGCCTTTCATCACGTCCCAATCACATAAACAAGCCAAACACACATGCAGAAAAGAAATGACAGAAGTGTTTGAGATCAATACGGACGCTCCCTGCGGGGAGAACGGCTTGAGAGGCAGGGTGTGAGCTTCAGGAACGAGACTGATTGATTGAACTGCCGTCAGCGAGCGGCGCAGCACGACAGCCTGAACGTTTAGATCGTACATCAGCGAGCGGCTCGAGCCAGAACTCATCTGAACTGTCACGAGGTCCTGGAGGAGTCACAGACACAGTCTCCTCTGCTGGATACCCAATTATGACCTACATGGCCAAACTATCATAATCAGCAGCATTACTGTATGTTTATGTTTCGATGTAGTCATTTAGAAAACTGATGTTAATGTTCTGTTAGAACAGCTATACTGTAAAGGCTGGAGTTTCATAGTTAAGGTGCGTTCAATCTATTAAACCTCGTCCTTAAATTGTGTTGTTTAGAGAACTTTCTTTTTTTCTCACCCCAACTGCATGAATATAACAAAATTTAGTAGGCTTAATGCTATATAAAAAAAAAATAAAAAATTAAAAATCACATCAAAACACACACACAAAAAAAAACTATTTACCAAGAAAACGAACCGCTGCGAACCACTAGGGCTTTGTGAAGGAACTACAGGTGGTTTGTGAGATTATGAAAGCATAATGACAAACAAAACAAAATAACAAAAACACTTACATTTTTTTACCTGCATGTCATGTGACCATTAAAAAACATTATGTGTTATTGTCTTATTGATATAATGTATTTCAATATTGTCTTACTAAAATTAAATATTCGAAAATTAAAAAAAAGTGTTATGCCACAATTTCATGCACTAATTTTCTGCAGCTAAATCTTTAATGTCACTGCAAAAAAATAAAAAATATTAAATAAATAAAATGATGTTTAAGTGTCACACAATTCCCATGCAAATCACACTTATGAGTCAGTTCTTGTAATTAACTGAATCAGTCTGATGATTCTTCACTGAATCAATCAGTAAGTGGTGGCCAGAATGGCTACCAGTAATTTTCTTTTTTCATAATATATTTGGTTCCCAGATCTTAAAATATATTTAAAATTTTTCTTCTAAAGTAAACATATCTTGTATTTAAGCATGTATAATTACTTTTGCTAACACAAGACAAAAATGCTGATTAGGAAAGTGATTTTTGGGAAGACTTTGACATTAACAGGTGAAGCTCTCATACAGAACAGAAATAATGGGAGACAGCGGGGGTCACCAGTGGTGCTGTGAACACCTCTCTCATAAACCTACAACACACACACACACACACACACACACACACACACACACACACACACACACACACACACACAGACACCCCGTCCTACCCTCAAACACCCTCGCACAGGCTCTCAGACAGCCCAGCCTCTCCACGCCAACTCATTTATCAGTAAAACAGCAGACAGAGAGAGATCTGTCCTCATCCACAACGAACACACACACTGAAGCAATGAGCCAGACGGGGCTGCCAACCTTTGCCGAGCGCTACTCCCACACACGTTGCTTACTGTAGTGCTGCTTTCCTTGTCTTTTGTCTCAATCGTGTTGGGGTGAGAGGCAGCAGCTCATCTGCACCTCCCCTCCTCAACGCCAATCAATAGAGTTTCACGCTGCACTTCTCAAGCACCACTTACTGCGGGCTAATGGTGCCGAAGGGTTACAGCAAAGCAGCGTGACTCAATGCATATATCATGCCACTTGCTACATCCTCAAACATAAAAATAAAAACATTTGCTGGCTGATATAACCCCTGATTTATGTCTCCACAGCTGCTGGCCTGAAGAAAATACTGCGAGGTGAAAAAAGAAAATAATTTTTGGCATTTTCCTAAAATGATCTCTCAGGCCAACATGCAAATCTTTTACAGTTAAAAACATTTCAGTTTATCAGAGCCGCGGCCAATGCTCTGATGTGAGTGGGCGATATGTGATGCATATACAATGATTCAACAACTATTGAAAAAACAATAAAAAGGTCAGCCTGTCACAGATTTTAAGAACATTTTTAATTGTTATGTACATAGCAATTTACTGGTTTAATATTATTGTTTATCTTTTTTCTGTCTGACAAAACAAAACAAAAAACAAAAACTTGAAATAAACTAAAATATATAAACTTAGAGTGACCAAAAATTAAAAAAACTAATAAAAATGACAAAAGTACATCAAATTTAAACTAAAATAAAAACTAAAAAGATAGCAGGAAAACACACACACTATACTATACTTTACAATACAATATAAATACTACTAAAATTACAGTTACAGATCCCATTCTTTGCTTATTGAAGTTATTGATTGAAGTGTGTGTGAGAGTGAGAGTGAGAGAGAGAGAGAGAGAGAGAGAGAGAGAGAGTGAGAGAGAGAGAGAGAGAGAGAGAGCACCACACAACACCTGACAACAGTGTGACAATAGTGTCTCCAGCAACAGCAACACATCTAAACCTCTGCATCTGACAGCCGTTCTCAGCCACTGTATAAACCAGCGGCGATTAACAGGCTCAACCTGCACCACACAGGCCTACTGCTGCACAGAATTCCACTGAAATATGAAGGAAATGTCTTCCCATGATTCATTAAGAGACAAAACCATTGTGGCACGCCATTAGCAATACTGAAAAGAGAATCAATTGCTACACGATGCTGGCTTATTACCCACTGATATATCACAGGTAAGTAGTTCAAATAGTTGTAGCGCAGAACAGAGGTAGCGCTGGGTTATTATTTAGACCCTCTTGGGTAATGTATGCATTCTTTTGCTGTGCAATTCAAGAGAAAAACTGCAACCCCAAGGCTTTTAAAATTGCTATAGTAACTCATCAATTACAAAGTTAAAGCATAAGCCATTCTTGACGTGAAAAAGCTTCAAGGCTAAAACAAAGACAAAGAAATTAAGAAAGCAAAAGCGAGAAAGTCAGAGATGGTTTAAAATAAACCTGGGTGTGTTTTGTAACACGGAAACCACTGATGCTGGCGTGCGCGGTAAATCACTTCCGCAAGAGGAAAACAGATCTACACGCGAGGAAACGGGAGCCCGCGAGCTCATTTCAAACACTCGCACGCGCGTGACTTGTCCTCTGCGCGCAATACAAGCCCTCGCGCACACATGATCATTCCCCACATGCTCACTTTTGTGGCCAGCGGTTTAGACATGAGGCTGTGACATGAGCGGTTTAGGCTGTGAGTTGAGTTATTTTGAGGGGACAGCAAATTTACACTGTTATACAAGCTGTACACTCACTACTTTACATTGTAGCAAAGTGTCATTTCTTCAGTGTTGTCACATGAAAAGATATAATAAAAACACATGTTACTGAAGTTATTAGCTAGTTATGTTGGCCTGAGAAAGTCAACATACTGTTGACTGTGTGAAAGATGCTTGGGACAGTTGACTGATCTGTCACGGCTCCCCGGGCCGTAGCTGGGGTTTGCGGGGCCCCAGTGCAGGTTGTACCTGTGGGCCCTGTTTGAAATAGTTTAATATATGTTTGTTCTATATATTTATTTGTGCTATTTACACAATGTTTAAGTCTATTTTTCAAGTCTGTAGGTGTCCAGGTACAGAAACTGAATAATCAAATATAAAATAGCATTGCATAGTCTTCACATAAATTAAAATGTTAAACTACAAAGTAGTTCAGTAAAGAGCTGTGAGTGATTTCTCTGATTTAATTTCTTGGATTAACATTAAGGACACCAACAGCAGCTAGTAAATTAGGCGCGATCACTTTAAGAGACAATACATCCAATATGATGCACATCCGATTTTTTTCTCTCTCACCTGTTTACGTTCACTTAAGTTTACGTTTGCTCTGTATGTGCGCACAGAACCGGTGCGCGAGTATTCATTTGAGTTTTTCCGCGTCCTGTGTTTGAATGTTTATAAACTCTTTTGAATGTTTAAATGGGCAAGGCATAAAAACACGTGCAAATAATAAGCTTTCGTGGCGACGCGCAGCAGTGGTGCATTTTTAGGATGGCCTCAGCCAGTCAGTTGAAGTGAAAGAGTTGCGCAATAGCACTGGTCATCAACAGCGTGATTTTCAAAAAGTCAGTGCTTCGATCGCAACACAGACGGGGTGAATTTATGAATGAACGTGTGAAAGTTCTGTCATAAAGATGTTGTTACGTATCCTCACACTTTTTTAAAGTGGGTATATAGAAATCCTTGACCTTTGCTAGTGGGTATACGCCGCATACCTGCATATCACGTAGACTACACCACTGTATATATAATCAAAAACAATTATTTCATTACTCGTTTTTTATTTTACAGTATTATTACAGTTAAATATTTTTATTTTATAATAAGCACAATACAATCATGATTGTTACTTTATAGTTATATTGAATTGTCAGTGTGGGAATATGGTTTATAAAATCTCAAGTGGAAAGAGATTTCTGTAAGAGGTTTGAGTTGGTTCTTGTAACAACACCCAAATTTCAAGATTTTCCCAAATTATTTAGCCCTAAAAAGATGTCATAGTCAAAAAACAGTCAAACAATCAATCAATCTTCAGAGTAAACATTAATATTAAAAAGGATATTTTTATTTTCTATGCATATGCACTCCCCAAGAAAACCACTCTACTAACTCTACAATAATTAATTCTTTCCAAATACAGCTATTTAAGTCATAAATTCCTGATTTTCTTTTTCACATTGCAATATATAAATCGCAGAAAAACCTGTCAGATATGTGTTCCAGGATGGGTTGACAGTATCATTGCAATTGAAACTATTTAGTTCATTAAACATTTGAATTAGCTACATCGCACCAATTAAGTATCTCCCGATTAGAGCGGCAAAGAGTTCAGGCCACGCTGTAAACAACCTGCCAACTGTCCTGTACGAGCGTGGCGATTCTCACCCACTCGTTCTCCGCAGCGCATCCGTTATCCAGTAACATCAACAGCAGCGGGGCGGGGGCGGGGGGATGGGGGGTTGGACGTCTAATGGAGTGCCAGCACTAATGAGATGAATCTATCCATTATAATGCTTTAACGAGAGTAAATCTGCATGGCTGGTAATTAGTCCACGCCCCTGCATTAGCTCCACTCCTCTGAGGAGCGGCTCTGTCTTGTGTTGCCAGAGGACATCAGAGCGGCTGAATGCATTATGCTCCAGATGCTGTGAATTTTCATCATTTAGATGTGTTTCCATCAGGGAGCGGATTGATCAGGCACAGTCACGGCGGATAAGAGCACGGCATAATGACAGGCCAGGAAGGAAAACTGCTGGCGTTGTTCAAAAAGAAACCCCATTAAGCAGCCCCCGGTTGCTAAGAAGACACGTACGGCACAACTATTTAGAGCGGCTGCGAAGCGCTAGTGGCTTTACAGGAGCCCAGGCATTGTAAGATTCGAGACAACAGTCGTGTGATTCAGCCAGCATAATCAAAGGCTTAACAAATCAGACAGGTGCTAATTGAGTAAGTGAGAAGCAAACTGCACACTTCCCACTGAGTTGAGCCAATATTAGTGTTGTGTGTACTTCAAATCTCTTATTTTTGGTCTTTTGGTGCTTTTATTTAAAGGAGATTAGAATGAGTATTAAAACGACAAGATTAGCAAACAGTGCCAGACTAATTAGAACTCATTGTCTGCGTGAGCACCTCAGCTTTCTGTTAAGCCACAACTCTGACATACTACATGACCTGTTTTTAGACTCGTGACACTTTTATTTAAAGGAGAGTAATAATAATAAATGCAAGATCAGGAAATGTTGCGAGCCAAATTAGAACTCAAATTGTCTGCATACGCAACAATGCTGCAGAGTGTTATATGACTGTTACAGTGCCTGAAGGAATTTCGTATGCTCAAAGTCTAGTGTGACCGGCTTTAAGTGTCCTGTCTTTTGTCATTTTTATTAAGAAGATAGTAGAGAGAGTAATAAGAGAGTAAAGGGCAAGATTAGGGAGTGTTGCGTGCCAGATCTGAACTCAAATTGTATGCATAAACACCTCAGATTTCAGTTAAGCTATAGTGTACTTTTTTTTGTCTTCTGTCTCTTTCATTAAATGGAGAGTACAAAAAGTAACAAGAAAAGCAAGATCAAAGAGATGTTTTCGAGCCAGATTAGAAGTCAAACTGTCTGCATGAGCACCTTTCTATAAACCCACAGCTCTGACATATGACCTGTTTTTAGTGTTTCTATTTACAGTAGAGTAGACAAAGTTAAAAAGAAGCAAGATTAGGGAATGTTGCAAGCCAGATTTGAACTCAAATTGTATGCATTAGCGCCTCTGCTTTCTGTTAGGCCATGGCTCCAACATACTACAATGTCCTATCTTTAGTCTTTTGTCATTTTCATTTAAAGGAGAATTATAAGCGGAGCAAAAATTAGGGAATGTTGCGAGCCAGATTTGAACTCAAATTGTCAGCATTAACATCTCAGCTTTGTGTTAAGCCACAGTACTGCTATACTACAGTGTCCTATTTTAGTCTTTTGTTTCATTCAATTAAAGGAGAGTACAGAAAGTAACAAGAGGAGCAATATTAGCGAATGTTGCAAGCAAATTTGAACTCAAATTGTCTGCATAAGCACCTCAGCTTCCCGTTAAGCCATAGCTCCAACATTCCAAAAAGTCCTAATTTTAGTTGTTTATCATTCAAAGGAGAATAATAAGAGGAACAAGATCAGGGAATGTTGCGAGCCAGATTAGAACTCAAATTGTCTGAATGATCACCTCAGCTTTCTGTTGAGCCACAGCTCTGACCTAATACAGTGTCCTGTTTTAGTATTTTGTCTCTTTCAATTAAAGAAGAGTAAAGAAAGTAATATGAGGAGTAAGATTAGGGAGTGTTGCGAGCACATTGTCTGCATGAGCAACAGAGCTCATCACTAAGCCACGATAAGTCTTACAGGATGTCAGATTCAAACCCACGTCTTCTAAATGAGCAGCACCACACTGACAAATCTTAAAAGCTCTTCTTCAACCTCAGCAGAACAATAAAACATTCTGTCTGAACCCCATTACCTCACTGACTTCCATTTCTGCAGCCGGACTCCAGAGTGTCTAAATATTCAGTGTATGGTGAATACAGCTCATCTAAGCCCTTCTCAAATGACGTCCTTGCACTAAAGAAAAAAGTGTTCTGAAATGGGCAGATTAGATTAGCTCTAGGAAGCTTTGATCTAAAGCTCGCTGGCTAGCTTTGATCTGCACAAGCAGCTCTTCACCACGACCAGAACACAATATGAGCCCATTTCACTTCCATTTGTATCAATTCTATGAGCATATACGACGATGAGAAGCTCTGCTCACCGTCACTTGCTGCCATTTATCCCTAATCAGAGTCACTTCAAGTCATGAATGGCGGCAGTGTTCCTGAGGGAGAAATGACCATCAAGGGCCTGAAGATCAGAGCGGCAGACTACAAATGGAGACCATATTTACATAGAACAGCACGTGAGGAAACAAATGATGGCTGAAATGTACAATTATTAAAGGGTTAGTTCACCCAAAAATGAAAATTAGCCTGTGTTTTACTCATCCTCAAAGCATCTTAGGTGTATATGACTTTCTTCTTTCAGACGAGTCCAATCTGAGTTATTTTAAAAATTGTCCTGGCTCCTCCAAGTCTTTCAATGGGGGTAAGCGGGTGTTTGTTGTCAACAGTTCAGAAGACATGAAATAAAGTGTGCACATCTGTAATAAAACGTCCCTCA
This sequence comes from Schizothorax lantsangensis, assembly GCA_027422415.1. Lineage (NCBI taxonomy): Eukaryota > Metazoa > Chordata > Actinopteri > Cypriniformes > Cyprinidae > Schizothorax > Schizothorax lantsangensis. Next base: position 2,331,994 of record CM049861.1, on the reverse strand, counting down.
CACGGCTCCGGGGAGTGAATAAAGGCCTCCTGTAGCGAATCCATGTGTTTTTGTAAGATAAATATCCATATTTCAAACGTAATAAACACTTTTTTCTCACTTCCGCTGACTGTGGTACGCAGAAGACGTTCAGGAGGATGACGTAGGACGTAGGCGTTTTGTAGGCTTTATTTCATGTCTTCTGAACTGTTGACAACAAACACCCGCTTACACCATTGTAAGGCTTGGAGGAGCCAGGACAATCTTTAATATAACTCCGATTGGATTCGTCTGAAAGAAGAAAGTCATATACACCTAGGATGCTTTGAGGGTGAGTAAAACACAGGCTAATTTTCATTTTTGGGTGAACTAACCCTTTAAGCAATTGACAGACATGGAAGGTTGCAGGTTCAAAACCCACCAGAAAAAAAACAACAACAGTTGAGCCATCATTATCCAGGTGGATTGTCCTGGTCATTAATGGTCACATACTGTAAATTAATTCCACCAGCTGTGGTCATGTGGCCATAAATAAAGATTTTAAAATGCTAAACAGGAAAAAGACTGCCTAATTAACATTAACAATTAATCTGGTCCAATTAAGTCGCCTTGACAACCAGAAACATTAAGTAGCCTTTCCTAGATCCATTTCTTTCAGCTAATCATAATTCAATTAATTAGTACGCCATTAACATTAGCATGAATATGAATAGGCTCTTCTTCATTTGAGCCAACCTGCATCTGAAAGGTTTGTAAAATTCCCTAGGCGTTACTTTTCAAGTGTAATTTTGAAGGTTATCAGCGTCAGACAGAGTATCTGTTCATGACTGGCATATATCCAGATTCACTTTTACATTTTGAAAACCCAGATTGCAAGGTGTTAGTCATAACTGTGAGAAAATACAAGCAGAAATGCTTGAGCCACTCCTCTAGAAATTTTTACTTTGGTCACTTATTTTTAGTGTTGTATTCCAGGCATATTTTAATTAGATTTTTATTCTATTAACCTCAATGTTTATGTCAAATTATGAGATCAAAGCTACTAGAAAAGTGGAAATAACCTGAGGTTTGTGTTCTGATGTTTTAATGAAGGCGATAATTTGAAGTGAACATCTCTCAGAATGCAGGACCCCCAGGCGATCACCTCCCACATTCAAAGGTCAGGAAAAGAGCAGCGGCAGAAATAACGATGTGAATGCAGTTAACGACTGTAGGGCCTGACGAGTGTGAGTGAGCGTGGTCTGAGGAGAGAGGAAATCATTAAGTGTACCTGGAGGAAGGTTGGGTCTTTTCCTCTTTTTGCTGTTTTCTGTTCCGTTTTCCAGAGAACACTCAGAGACCAGAGGACCATTGGAGCTGTTGAATTGAAGGGGTTCGTTGTTCGTGGCAGGGTCAAAGGGCAGCGGATTCAGACCTATAGAGGGAAAGAACAGATAAGCTTGGTAAGTCTGCATGCTCTGTAACCAGGGATGCACATAAATGGTGCGCAGGTGTGCGAACGAAATAAGAAATGCGCTGGGTAAATAAGTTCAGACCACTCATTTGCGTACCGACATTGACAGCTGTTAATGCACAATCACCGTTTCAGATCGACCAACTGTAATACAGGTGCATCTCAATGAATTAGAATGTTGTGAAAAAGTTCATTTTTTCTTGTAAGTTATTTCAAAAAGTGAAACTTTCATATATTTTAGATTCATTGCATGTGAAGTAAAACATTTCAAAAGTTTTTTTTGTTTTAATTTTGATGATTAGAGCTTACAGCTCATGAAAGTCAAAAATCAGTATCTCAAAATATTAGAATATTTACATTTGAGTTTCAATTAATGACCATCCCTACAGTATAAATTCTGGGTATCTCTTGTTCTTTGAAACCACAATAATGGAGAAGACTGCTGACTTGGCAATGATCCAGAAGATGAACATTGATGCCCTCCACAAAGAGGGTAAGTCACAGAAGGTCATTACTGAAAGGTGTGGCTGTTTACAGAGTGCTGTATCAAAGCTTATTAAATGCAAAGTTGACTGGAAGGAAGAATTTGGGTAGGAAAAGGTGCACAAGCAACAGGGATGACTGCAAGCTTGAGAATACTGTCAAGCAAAGCTGATTCAAACACTTGTGAGAGCTTCACAAGGAGTGGACTGAAGCTGGAGTCAGTGCATCAAGAGTCACCACGCTCAGACGTCTTCAGGAAAAGGGCTACCAAGCCACTTCTGAACCAGAGAAAACGTCAGAAGCATCTTACCTGGGCTGTGGAGAAAAAGAACTCAGTGGTCCAAAGTCCTCTTTTCAGATGAAAGTAAATTTTGCATTTCATTTGGAAATCAAGGTCCCAGAGTCTGGAGGAAGAGTGGAGAGGCACAGAATCCATGTTGCTTGAAGTCCAGTGTGAAGTTTCCACAGTCAGTGATGATTTGGGCTGCCATGTCATCTGCTGGTGTTGGTCCACTGTGTTTTCTGAAGTCCAGAGTCAACGCAGCCATCTACCAGGAAATTTTAGAGCACTTCATGCTTCCTTCTGCTGACAAGCTTTATGGAGATGCTGATTTCATTTTCCAGCAGGACTTGGCACCTGCCCACACTGCCAAAGGTACCAAAAGCTGGTTCAATGACCATGGTGTTACTGTGCTTGATTGGCCAGCAAACTCACCTGACCTGAACCCCATAGAGAATCTATCGGGTATTGTCAAGAGGAAGATGAGAGACACCAGACCCAACAATGCAGATGACCTGAAGGCCACTATCAAAGCAACCTGGGCTTCCATACCACCTCAGCAGTGCCACAAACTGATCACCTCCATGCCACGCCGAATTGAGGCAGTAATTAAAGCAAAAGGAGCCCCTACCAAGTATTGAGTACATATACAGTAAATTAACATACTTTCCAGAAGGCCAACAATTCACTAAAAATGTTTTTTTTTTATTGGTCTTATGAAGTATTCTAATTTGTTGAGATAGTGAATTGGTGGGTTTTTGTTAAATGTGAGCCTAAATCATCACAATTAAAAGAACCAAAGACTTAAACTACTTCAGTCTGTGTGCATTGAATTTATTTAATACACGAGTTTCACAATTTGAGTTGAATTACTGAAATAAATGAACTTTTCCACGACATTCTAATTTATTGAGATGCACCTGTACTGTATAAGATCTTCTGTTTTTCAGAGCAAAACACAAAACTGTCACTTCGTTGAAGTGCTTCAAAACCAGTGGTGGCAACCCACCAAAATAAAAGCTTGCTGATTTCAGGTTTGAAACTGATAATAATTTATATAAAAAAATTAAAAATAAATAAAATAAATGTTTTTTTTATTATTATTTATTATTATTATCAATGTTTAGTTTAAAATGTTTATTTAAAAAAATGCATCCTATACATATAAATAAATAAATAAATCTTACAAATTTTTAGATGGTATTGTACATGTATTTAATGTGTTGTGTATAAATGAGTCTTTATACATTAATCATGTGGCTGTCATTGCATTTAAGGAAGAAGGTCCCTCACATATTTTAGGGCCTTGGCATAAAAACCCCCCGGAAAATCCTTGTTCTAGGTCATTTAGACGTTTAATTAATATAAAACCTTATGCATACTACAAAAAACCTCTTGCATATCTTACAGATCTCATAAAATAGCACTAACGCTTCCTTGGATTTTGTCATTACAGCAGCAGAGAAATTTCCTGAGAAATTCCTTTTATGAGTGCTCCTGCCGTTTTAATGTGCACTATGCATCAGCTGTGTACGGTCAAGGAACAGTCAGTGGGCAAGCAGGCCGAAGCAGTGACTAAACGTACCAAAGTGAGGGAGAACTGATTAAAAGTTTCCTATGTTTCTGTCTGGCCTGCTAGAGAATGATTCATGAAGTGAGGACAGAAATGGCCCTTTAAGACTAATTTAATGGTGCAGCTTCATTTCAACGACGGCATATTTCTGCTCTGAAAGCCACAAAGACAGGATTATCCACACACACACACACACTGTCTCATTCTTTATTAACCCCTCTGTGAATTCCATTACAGAAATTGACTGCAGGTTCCGATGCTAAATTAGGAAACGTTCTTGAGACAGCAATCAATACCTAAGGACTCCCTCCATTTCCGTTCTAGACATGCACAAGGAGACGAGAAAGATAACAAAACCATCCAATGAAAGATGGATTCAATAATAAAAACGACAAGATTTCAAAGATCCTAAAGATAATGAATTTCATAGAAAGCTTTAGCAATAACACTAATATGTCAGGTTTTGGCTATATTTAAATTGATTGCCACATCAGCTTCACTGGCTATTACATGGCAGATACATTCAACAATATCATAAAAAAACAAACATTTTATAAAATTCAACTTGGAATTTTTTTTTTCGACACATACTATTGTATAAAAGTTTCTTTAAAAGTACTTATGATAATATTGTAAGTTTTTCTGTGTCCATCTTACAAAATAAGTCCTTAAAAGTTACTAGTATGTTGGTAACTTCCTGTCCCGGTATACAGCAGCGTGCGTTACGTGCCGTTTAGAATACAGAGTGATGTCTGAGATATGCATGCTGGTCTGTTTTCATGAAATATTCATCACGCCTCTCGGTTTACATTGTTTTGCTTGGCATTATTTGCCTGAAGGATACAGAAGTGTGGAGCTGGGGGGCTGTCACTGCATATCCCATATGATGAGAGAGAGAGAGAGAGAGAGAGAGAGAGAGAGAGAGAGAGAGAAACAGGCTGACACAGAGTTCAGAGGGCACGGCTCAAAACTCTGCGTCATAATCTGCCACATCTGCCCTCTGCAGTGCGCAACCTCTCCGACATCACACTGCTCATGTGCATGAGATAGCAAAGACAAGACTGAACAAATAACAGAATCTGAATGGATAAGGAGGCAACTGAGTGTGAAAAAGCAGATAAGTAAAGTAGGAGATGGAATTTGTGACAGAAGAGCAGCGCCACAGAATGACAGCATGAGAAGAGACAGAAAAACAGGGTGGCTGAAGACTAATTTAAACAGCGCTGAAGAGCCTTGCAAGCTCTCGCTGATGCTGCAGGAGCGAGAAGTCCTTGGCATGTAACGAGCTGTTAATGACATAAGATGTTCTATAATGATGTATTCAGTCCAGATCAAGCCTGTCAATGACATCAGCTGCTAGGGCTGGGCGGTATACTGAATATTTATGAAAGTTTGGTGATTATTTCATTCACAGATTTAGGAAGTTCGATTCAGTTATGCTGGTCAGTTTTTTCTTGTTGGTTTCAGTTGAAAACAGTAATTGAGCAATTAATTTGCATCATCACTCATGTGTTCATGGATTCATTTTTCTTTTTAAAACATTTATTAAAAAAAATATTAATTCAAAAAGTAAGACTCTTAATTAATTAATTTATTCATTTGAAATAAATTTATATTTATATTCAACAAGGATGTATTAGATTGATCAAAGACATTTAGCCTGTAATATTAGAAAAAGAAAAGATTTCTATTTCAAATAAATGCTGTTCTTTTCTGTTCAAACCCATCACACGTTCCACAAAAATATTAATCTGCACAACTGTTTTCAACCTTGATAATCATAAATGTGTTTTGAGCAGCAAATCAGCCTATTAAAATGATTTCTGAAGGATCATGTGCCACTGAAGACCGGAGTAATGATGCTGAAAATTCAGCTTTGAAACAAGAAAAACATTATAAAATATTACTGATTTACTGTATTTTTAATGCAGCCTTGGTGAGCAGAATAGACTTCATAAAAAAAAAAAAAAAAATCTTAAATAGACTTCATAAATTAAAAAAAAAAAAATCTTAAATTACAGTGCATAACACTTCAGCAGTTATAATTATTATAGTTATGTATTGTAAATATATATTGCTATATATATATATATATATATATATATATATATATATATATATATATATATATACTGTATATCAATATTTCAATGTAATCAAACAGTAATGTGAAAAACATCTTTTAAAACAGCTTGGCAAATATGCCTGTTTGGTCTCTTATGTTTCCTCTGGTTTTTGGAAGAAACATTTTTGATTCAAAGCAAAAACATAAATATTAAGACATATATTGACACTGTTTTTTTAAGCTGTACTGACCAAGCAAAGTAGCTGCTGGTTATTCTGCCACTCAAACACAGACAAAACAAACCGTCACTGTCGATAATACTGGAAATCTTCTTATATAGGTACAGTAAGAGCAGACTTTTGAGTCTGCAAGCAAGTACATCAAGACGCGCCGAGAGCTGCCCATCTAGGGGTCCATGGCCCAAGCGTGACCCCTAACAGCTCTCCAGGTGCAGAGTGCATATATATCTCTGATTGATGTTCCTTCTGCCCATGTTGGACAAATTCTGTTCATACGTGTCAAGAGGAAACCACCACCTATGACAGAAAAGGGGCGCATAAACACTAACCGTGCGGACAAGGGCTATATATTATGGAAAAAGCAGGGAAAAGTCGATAAATGAAAGAACATCCAGTTCTGCTGAGTAAGAATGAAAGATAACTAAAGCTAAATTCAATATGAAGATCTGAATACCTGATCGCAAGCAGCATCCCAAAAAAAGACACAAAAAAATAGATTAGGAGAGGCAGACAAAAAGGAATTAGGTTGCTTTCTGGCTCTGACACCGCTCTCTTGCTGCAGATGGAAATGCTTCAATAGAGCCGCTGATGAGATTTAAATGAGTATTACTGTTCCTGCTCCTGATGGCCACAGAGGAGAAAGACGGATGCAGATCACATACTCAGTGCAGCAGCAGGAGAACTTGCACAACACTCTCTTATCTTTGAAAGAGAGAGAGAGAGATGAAGTGGAAGATGAGGAGCGATAGATGTGACGGAGGGGGGGAGGCTTTCCAGCATGTGAAATCTTGAGTAATTCTGAGTAGGGGACTCGCAGTCAGCCGGCGGCCTCTGACACCAAATGAGACTCATGCATTTATGGATGCGTAGAGGCAATGGATTTGATGAATGTTTCTCTTTCTGTAACCTAAGACAAGTGATTCGCTAATGTGTTTACAGAGGAATTTGAAATGTCTCACAGCATCCAGAGGCAGAATGGTGTGCTTCGCATCAGGTGTGGCATGATGAAACCCCTCATTCTTTGGTTCTCAATCACATTACCATCACAATGTACCACTGCGCTTTAGAGGAACGATGTCTTCCCGCCTCGCCATCGGCCTCCGGGTCTTGATTTGGTAGAGGACTGTTGTGTGCTTATAAACAAGACAAGACAAACTGTTTGAGGGAGGAACATAATCACCTCTGCACTCTTCTACTCACAATGCAACAGGGAAATGTCGCTGTGTAAAGAGGAGAAAGTTTCCTTCTTTATTCTGTTTACTGTCTCTTACAAGTTCACACAAAGACTCGGAGCGCATCAGGGACCAAAACCTCTGACTTGCGTAGATACATTAAATAAAGCAATTCTGTGTTTTCCCTTATGATGGTGTTGCGTAAGTTGCTGTGAACTGTCAGAAGTTGTCATGATACCTTCATAACATCTTGTGGTGTGCTAGCAGTGAAACTATAACAATGCCATGTGTTATTGATGTTAGTTTCTCATAGCAGAGGCCGAATGTTATGCCTGTTTTGTTGTTTTATTAATGGTTTACATTTACTCAAAAAATCTATTATTATTAATATCAGCATTTCACATTAATTGCCTAGACTGTGGTGTCCCGATTTGGCTTAGTGCACTTATCAAAATGCAAAAGGCTGCGATTTAATTACTAAAATTGTTGTTGCAGTGCATGTTTCAGAGCGAAACGCAGCACTGTGTTCATTTACACACGTGCAGCTCATGATTCTGTGTTTTCTGCGTCTCTGAGAGGCTCGGCTCACAGATAATGCAGCAAACTCAATCTTTGCATGTGGTCTTGTGTACTTTATAGTAATGCGCTGGGTCACAGGATGGCTAGTCCATATCAAATGTGGCAGTCGGGACAGACCATGTCTGTTTGTTTGCTCCTGTCCCGCAGCCTCCATCTAAGCAGGTCTTTCACTGCAGAACCTCCTCTCAGGTATGAAAAATGTTTCAATTATTCTTGTAAACCAGCCGCTTTTAAACTGAGAGCAGACACCATATTTATACCAGCCTGTTTAATTAGGCTCGGTTTAGAGATCAATTCATTCTGAGAGTCTCCAGGGACTCGGAGCTAAGTAGAGAGATGGGGAATCAGCAGAAAGAAACAAACTGAGCAGATTTATTAAGAAGAATTCACAGTTTTGAGGCACTGGAGTCTTCTAACGGCTGGAGGAGAACGACCATGTGGATCAACCATGTCAAGCCCTGAGGAATCTGCACTTTATCCCCAGCTCCTCCATTCGCTAATAGATGGATGAGTTGCTAAAGCAGTCTTTAACATCTGGTCAGAAACCCACTTCTCCTCTTATGAGAGAAAAAACTGAAGGAAGAATATCACTCCCATGATGCCAGTGAAAACAAATAACAGCAGGTTGGTGGCAGAAGGGGATTTGGAGGTTGAATGCAAAAGGACAGCCGGCACAAGAGACGGGTGCGAACGACTACGAGAGCTGTTGACAGAAATCAGATACGGATTTGAAAACACAAGACTCGTGACATGAAGTAAGAGGAAAAACAAATTTCCAAGACACAACAAACAAGATGACAGCCTAAACATCCCGGAAAATTATTCTGTCCCCTACAGGAAATGTAAATTAAACTTAATTGCACACATGAAAGAAAAGTCCAGACCGAGTCCAGATGAGGAACGTTTTCTTGCCACAAGAAAACAAACAAAAGCACATTGAGCCAATCTCATTTCCTCTGGCACGTCACATGTCCAATCTCTCGCGCCAGCCCATCTTTCTCTCAGTGCTTCATTGATCCCATCCACGCTGAGCTGAAGTTGACAGTCGCCGCAGCTGTGAAGCATCTGAGTCGCTTAACACCAGCCAATGGGCGACACCGCAGTATTCACAGCTGGAATAAATGAGAATCAATAATAGTAATGACAACACCAGCAGGGCTGACTGAGGTCTCATCCCTCCCGCTAAAGACTGTATTAGTAAAGCAGCGGAACGCATCTTCTTGTGCACTCTAAGGCTTTGCAACACAACGGATGCCAGAAGTTCTGTTGTATCGCATGAATAAACAAATCACACTCATCCAGTCTTGGATTTAGCACCTCCTGGTGTGTCGAGCTGTGTTTTGAGCTCAACACATGCCATTGATGCTGCCAAATTAGTTGGATCAATGCAGTAGCACAGATAATAACATCTGAGATAACATTTCAGAGATGAAACTGATTCACGATGACAGTCGGTGTGGTGTGGTCTGTGCATGCAGCTGTGTACACATCAGTGCTTGGAGAGAAGCTGCATATTCTCAAGCTCAGTGCATCAAAGGAGAAGTCGGCAGGACGGGTCTCTCTGTTGGGATGCTGCCTGAGGGACGCCTACAGGAACTGGACCCAACAAAGAAGGCCTAAGAAAACCTGTATTTTGGAATCGTGCCATCCAGGTCCTTTAAGTGGTGAGGAGGTAAACCAAAGGCTCGAGGTGAGAGTATGGCTAAAGATCTCAGGGTTATGAATGATGAATGCACAGTGAAGTTTAGTCTCTGCCTGAGAGGATGGGTTTCTGGACAGCCCACAATCAGTTCTCTGACTTTCTGTATATCACATACAAAAATGGCTGGAATCTGTTAACAGAATGCAATAATTGTGATTCATCATTTCGCAACCGTCTTTAGACAATAGAATGAAATGGTATGTGTATGTCTACACACACATATATATGACAAACTGTTTCAAATCACATCATTATTTAACCAATTTACCTCATTACTAGCCCTAAATTGCTCCTGTCCCAACTTTTTTTGGAATGTGTTGCAGGTCTGAATGACAGGAAAGGATGTATATTTACAAATTACATGAAGTTGACCAGACAAAACATGAAATATTTTGTGTTCATATTGTCTGCAATGAAATACAGTCAAAGTAAATTTAGTAAATTTAAAATCACTACTTTCTTTTTTACTTTCTTTTTTTTTGCGTTTTCCATACTGTCCCAACTTTTTCTGATTTGGGTTTATATAAATGAAAGAAATTAATACTTTTACAGGCAAGAACGCAAGAGTCCAGAAAAAAGTATCACTATTTCCACAAATGTATCGCTGAAAATTTAGCTATAGGCCATAACAAGAATTTACAATCACAGCCATCGTAAGCACAAGCGACTACTTTCTTAACAAATAACCGTATATGTAATATTATATGGTGATATTAAGAGTATAATAATATTAATCAAAGATAAATTAAAATTTAAGCTCATTAAAATTTAGCATTTTTGAAGGACCAAACTTTTTAATATTACACTGTTCCACTGATATTTTCTGTATTTTCACAATAAAGCCTTCTCTACAACAGCACGTAGAAACAAAGCAAATCATGTTTGTCAAGCATACTATTCCTGTCTAATTAGGTGATTCTTGGCTAGTATAACCCTCAAAGAGACTTTATGCCAATAGTAAATTATATGGCAAAAGTTCGAAATCTTGGCTCGTAACCAGAAGGTTATAGGTTTAAATCCCAGGGATTGAGCCATGAACCTTGAGTTTATGTCAGAAGAACAGTGCAAAATGTACTACACGCCACTTTAAATAAGAACAACAAATTATCAAATTAGTAAGTAATTGGTCTTCATGAACTCTCTCATTAAACTAAGTGAAAGGTTGGGAAGCTCATTTAGCTACTTTGCATCGCAAACATCCCAAAACCTGCTGGCAATTTATTCAGCTGAACTGAACAACCGCCTCCTCCGAAACAACACCTCCTGTGTGGAACGAGTAATTCAGGCATTCGGTTCCTAAAGGTTCGAGGAGACATTAAACTTCCGTTACACTGAGCGAGAAGTCTAGCTCTACAAAAGGCCAGAAGCCTTTCGAGACTCTGGCAGCTGAAGTCGTCGCTGCTCCACAGCCAAGTGCTAAAGCATGGAGGAGAAACACATGTAGCTCCTTACTGGAAACAGAGCTGTTAAAGATCCTGAAATGTTCCCCTCGCACACCGAGTCCTGGTTTTACTCGGCTGCACCTGCTTTCAATGTTCTAAGTGGTGTTCCTTCACAGCCATCTTCCTTTTTACAATAAAGATGTTATTAATACCAGCTGCGGCAATGCCTCATAAATGATTTATTCAAAAGCAGAAATGATTCCATCAAGTCCATTCAAACAGCAGAGGCCAGGGAATGGAAGAGCCTCTTCATGCTGGTCTGCAGGGCACAAGCTGAGACATTAATCTTCTGAAAGCTTATAAAAACAACTTAACTGAGAGATCAGACCCTGTCTATCCATCTCAGAGAAAGAGAGGGGGGGCAAATGTATGTCACAGAGCATTAACGTCACTGACCTGACAAATTTATCTAGACTTTTACTGCTTTTTCTCTTTCTCTCCGACATGGCAAAAATGGGAAAACATCCCACTGTGGCACCTGAATTCTGCACTGATGGGATTCAATGTCAAAATGTAATAATGCTACACATTGACCTTAGATTTCCATCTCTATATATCTTTCAGTGTTGGGGGTAACGCATTACAAGTAACACAAGTTATGGAATCAGATTACTTTTTTCAAGGAACTAGTAAAGCAATGCTGTAACTCAATATTGTAATGCATTACTTCTAAAAGTAACTTTCCCCAGCACTGTTTGTTTTCCAGAACTAAAGCCATAGAAAAAAAAAAACTTTGTAGGCTCTCCAACAACCAATCTGAGCCTTGGGCACCAAGTACTTGAATAGCTGCCCTGGGGAAGATGGCACTTAGTTGCAGTCCATACAGAGGTCACATTGTGCTGCTTAGCCAACAATGCACTAATATAATTGTACAAGGGTTACATTCTTGAGGCACTGAAGCGGTCAGATTCACACCAGGCAGCATCGTGCTGGCCAGCAGATGTTGTGAAATAAATAATGGTGAGTAGGGAGGGCTGTAATTTCTCAAGGTCGACTGGCAGCCCGTCCTTGCCTCCCTATTGTTGCACTGAATGTGGGCAGCTCAGAGAACCAGATCCAAAATTAGCTTAAAGCGAGCACTATTCCACATATGCCCCTGAGAGTGGTGATGATAACTCGTCACAAGGTCTACAAGTAACACTCAGGAAGGTGTGGCACTGGAATGTAGATCAGAGGTGTGTGACGAATAGAACGTGTGGCTATTCCTAGCCGAACATCTAACGCATTAGCAAATATACACGTTGACCGTGTGAGATCGACTGCAATGTTGGCCAGATGAATAAACAAGGTGCCTGACTGACCCATCTTACAGAAATGTGTGAGGAATTATTCTGTGTCTATTAGCACTGGATCAATACCAGAAGTTTGGCTTTGGTACGATATCAGCCTCTGATACTGCAGTCTCCTGACTAAATCAATATCTTAGGTTACAAATGAAAGGACAAACAGAAGAAAAGGACAAAAAAAGGCCCTAGCCCTTGTGCTTTGCTCAAAACAATCAAAGGTATCACACCCTTTCAAAACAAAACAAAACAATAAATAAAACGGAACAAAAACAAAACAGAAACGTGAAACTCAAAATACAAAACAAAATAATCAAACAAAAACAAATAAATAAAATAAAGTCACACACATTTATTCCATTAGAATGAATTAACATTGTTTATGTTTATATATATGTTTATATATATATAAAAAATAGAATGTCTTGAGGGCTGTTCACACAAAACACATTTTTGCACTCCACTGCACTTCTTTTCTATTGTTTTTCTTTGCTAGATGGACATGCGCTCATGTCTTGTGTCTTTTGCAGCATTTCATGCATGATACTGCATTTGAAAAATACAGCGCTCGAGTTAAAAGTTCAGCTTTTAAGAAAAAAGTATCTCTAGACCTGGCATTTTTTTCATTCCATTTGAATGCTTTTAAATGCAAAAACGTGTTCTGTGTGAACGGCCCCTTGCAATCACAAAGCAAGATCATACAGTATTAATGGGTACTGCTACTATTCCACATCAAAAGTCCTTTATGGATTTGTTCTGCAGGTATTCTGTGGTTTTTGTGACAAATGAATTTATAATCGGGTTTGTACACTGCAAAGCTAAACTGCACCGTATCTCTGAGTCGACAAGCAAGTTCAGACTTATTTAGAGCTTATATAGTCCTGGAAAATGGTGATACTGTGGCAATTTTCTGGTACCGCAAGATTTTTTTTAGTACAGATATACAGAAACCTAAAAAATTGAGCTTAAATCCAAACACATCACACATTTAAAATAAAAAAAGTGAAAGGTATGATTAGAGAGCACTTTGTTGAACCAGAAGGCGCCAGTTTCTGCAGAGGTGGGTTAAAATTCATCAGGTTTCTGTATTTCTGTCCCCGCCACTGACCTCTGAGGGTGAAAACAGTTCCCTCATAGAAGTGTGAATCACGGCCGAGATGTGAATTCATCAATTAAAGGTGGTGGAGGCATGCGCGGCGTGTAAACATCGATGTAAACGCGCTTTTAGCAGAGTGTGTCCAGCACAGCAGTCCCTTTATTGGGTGTTTGGTGAGCGGCGAAGTTCAAAGGCCGCTCTCATCAATGGCGTACAGTGTGTCTCCTACACCTGCCCTCGGTGCACACATGAAAGACTGCTCCGGGGGACGACTTTAAAAACTTGCATGAACACACAAATAAACACAAACATGGGCTAGCAGCACAGATGGATCTCTATGTGTGGATGCACAGAGGAGCCCATAGAGGCTGCAAATACTGACGTCTGACTGCTAATCTGCTCCAGTTAATTACATTTCCAAAAGTTTCGCCGCTCGTTATGGGTCAAGCACAGCTTCTCTGTCTGACGACAGCCCAATGCACTGTGGCTTTTTGTTGGCTTGGCGTACAGTCCATAAAAACAGTTTAGACATGAGACCCTAACTGCTGAATAACCATCTGTGCTCCGCTGAACTTCAATCAAACATGTAAACACCAGCAGATGAGAAACTGAAAACCATACCACTCTATTGGCACTTTTCCACTGCTTGGTACGACTTAGCTCGGCACGGTTCAGAACGGCACGGCTCGGTTCGGCTCGGCTCGGTTTGCGTTTCCACTGCAGTTTAGTACCGCTTTAGAGTGGGTGGGATTATTCACATGTCGTTATAGTTGCGCCGACTCTACTGCCAGTGACTCCTTTTTCATTCCGTTTCGCTCCAACAAGCTCTCGCTGTATCCGCTCCTTGGCTATCAACGAGAGGAATGTCTGTACTTCCTTAACAGACAACGAAACAGCCATTTTTTGGTTGTTTAAAAAAGGTGCGCTCATTCAAAACAGTTGCGTTCGATCCTTCGCTGGCTGTGCTGATTTAAATCTAGCGGGTCTGTTGTGTCTCGTGCCGCAAGTTCAGTGACGCAGACAGTGACGATTCTCTCCGGCCAATCAGTGATCAGCAGAGTTTACACATCACGTTTTGGTAACGGTACAGCTCGCTTGGAACCTCGGCCGAGGTGGTACTAAAAACATTACCAGGTATCAGGTAGGGGAGACCGGGGGCAATTGTAAATTTTTTTACATTTTCCTTCATAACTCACAGACTACTTGAAATACACTAGTCATCTTTTGATACAAGAAACAGATATAGGTTCACTAATTAATAATGCAACCGATATATTTTCACTAATAAGGACAAGTAATATAATATTAAATGAAATGCAAGAATTCAGAGTGTTACAATTGCCCCCTTGGTGTCACAATTGTAACAGTGTTTGGGGGCAATTGTAACACTGAAAAATAAGTCATGTTAAACCACTGTATCTCAAATAAAAAGGAACTTTACTGCTGTAGTATCTAATATTATAATATTATATATGTTATATATATATATATATATATATATATATATATATGGTTCAAATTTCTCTTAAATATCAGGCATCATTCAAAAAGCAAAGGTCTATGTATATTTTTTGCAGAAGACTGCAACTATTCTAGAGGTAACTATATTTTACTCAAATACATTATTTAGCTGATGAGTCAAGAACAGTCTTTAATGAAATGGTACAAGATAAACATATTAACAGAATAATTTAATGAGATCATGTGGAGCTAATAGTCATTTTATTTTTTTTAAAGATTTAAAAGCAACACTAATAATTTTAAATGTAGTTTTACATTTAAAATATGTATATTTTCTTACTGAAAAGTAGCTATATCAACGCAGAAAAACAAGGTGTTTACACTGGGCCCTGTGGCTAGGGGGCAATTGTAACTGTTACAATTGCCCCTGATGTTGCAGCCATGATAAAATATCATATGCTAGCTAGCCACACCTATATTAGCTTAGGTTGGTCATGTTATTTTTTTATCAATAACCTAGAGATAAAATGTATGTAGTTTAAATTTCTGATCATCTAAACATTAGACAGCAGCAGAAAAATAATGTACATCCAAAAATGTATTTTCATACCACAAAATCAGTATTTAAAAAATAATTCTGCTGAGATGAAATGATTGTGCTCCTTTTCCACAGGCAGAGAGATAATCTTACTGACGATTTGCAGATTAAGTTTCATCACTCTAGCTTGATCCTGATTGGAGGAATTGAGTGTGTTACAATTGCCCCCGGTCTCCCCTACTGTACCCAGTGGAACCCCCCCCCAAAAAGTGAACCGTACCGTGCCGTACCATGCAGTGGAAAACATCATATGATGCACCTTGTTCTCATTAGACACAGCATCACAAGTGTCCAGTGACAAGCAGGAAAATGTTCCTGTCCACACTGAAAAAGTGGAATTTACTAACAATGAGAACATATTTAATATATTGATATTTAATAGGTAATTAGACAGGCAAAACATTACACCAAAGATCCTGACAAAAAGTATCAGTTAACTGTGTTACTCCTACGTATTACAAGACTACACTGTAAAAAAATAAATTAAAAAAAGTTGAGAAAACTTAAAAGTTTAAGGCAACCAGCTTCAGCAGATTTTTGATTTCTCAACTTATTTTTGAAGGAGATTTCGGAGTTTTCTCAACTTTATGTTGTATAAACTGAATACAACAAGTTGAGAAAACCTGCTGAAGCTGGCTGCCTTAAACTTTTAAGTTTTCTCCACTTTATTTTTTTTTCAGTGTACTATGTAACTAACTAAATACATAACAGAAAATAAATAATCATAAAATATTGATTAGTTATTTACAGTATTATTCAAATGTTTGGGGTTGGTAAAATGTATTTTTTATTTTATTCAAAGTTTTTTACATTTTACAGACAAAAAAAAGTATCATATGATCACCAAGTCTACATTTAAAATTAATTAACATAAAAATAGCTTAAAATATTTCAATATTAAATATTTATAATATTAAATATAAAATATCTATATCTAAATTTATTTAAAGGTTTTAAAATATTATTTATTGCTGTGATCAAAGCTGAATTTTCAGCATCATTACTCCAGTCTTCAGTGTCACATGATCTTTCAGAAATCATTCTAATATACTGATTTGCTGCTCAAGAAACATTTCTTCATATTTTTGTTGAATATATCCTTGATGAATACAAAAAAACAGCACGGTGTTCTATTCACTTTTACAGTGTGCTGAACCTGCACCGGTTGCTATGTGAGCTGTTGTTTTTCTCAATGGCAGTCTAATAGCTGCGCTTGAGCGTCTCAGCTGGAAGACTTGTCATCTTTAGATTTCAAAACCCAGCGGGTGTCTGCAGGGGGCCCGGAGCGAAACCATCCACCATCAGACTCGCAGCACACAGACTGGACCGTAGTATTAGAAATTTCCCCTCCTCGACACACACTCATGCTCAGGAGAACAGGATGTTCACAAGGGGAAAGAAAAACAGACAGAGACAGAGAGCTTGCTTGCATCAGGAACAAATACACACATACACTACTGGTCAAAGGTTTGGAAGTCTCCTATGCTCAACAATGCTACTTTTATTTGATGAAAAACAAGTTTAGTAAAAACAATCAAATTGTGAAACATCATTACAATTGAAAATAACTGTTTTCTATTTGACTTTTTTAGATACAGTAAAACAGTGATACTGTTACAATAGAATAAGTTTTTTGTTTATTTTAAAATAGTATAAATATCAGAAATCATTCTAAGAACTGAGTGACTGACACCATCTTTGTTATGGAATACAGTTGTTGGTTCGCAATGAGTTCACAGTTTTAATGTACATGTTTGCTTGAATTTATTTTTAAGATCTGAGGTGTCGTTGTTGCTTTCAATATGCCTATAAAGGTCAGACAAAATAATATTCAAAGTCACATTAGACACTTTTAACACTGAATGAAGCACAGTACGTGAGATCAGTACATGAGATTATCATTGTCATAGTTTATGTTGTTCCAGCCGCTATGTCGTAGAAAACTGTTTCTAAAATAGAATCCCTGTCGCTTGTCGTGGCCGGTTAGGACAAAAACTTAGATTAACATGTGAAAAGATACCTTTCATCATGTGTCACTGTGTCACGTCGCATCTGGTTAGGACACGGTGTTATTATAATCAATGTTGACAACAGTTCAGCTGCTTAATATTTTTTGCAAGCCTTGATACCCTACCATTCAAACATTTTGGGCAAATACGATTTGCGAAAGAAAAAAAAAAAATTGTATTGATAAAAAAAAAAAGTAAATTGATCAGAAGTGACAGTAAAGAAAAAAAAATTCTGTGAACTTTGTATTTATAAAAACAAAAATAAAAATAAGAAATTAAGGTTTCCACAAAAATAGTAAGCATAAAAAAATATTTTTAATACTGATATCTCATGTGACACTGAAGACTGGAATAACAATGCTGAAAATTCAGCTTTGAATCACAGGAATAAATCACGTTTTAAAATAAATTACACGTTTAAACAGTTATTTTCATTGTAATAAGATAACACTATGCTTAAACCTTATTTACTATTTAAAAAACAGTAAAATTGAATGTAATTTAAAATATTTTACAATATCAATGTTTTAACTGTATTTTTCAACAAATAAATGCAGTCTTGTTGAGCATAAGAGACTCTAAAACAACTTGGTACTGGTAGGTAGCTCACTAGATGTTGAGGTTTCTGTGCCGAGTGTGGCTGGTGAATGGGATATGTCTCTTCGGCCATGTGAGTGCACGCACAGCTTCACCCCTGAGGCTGTGCCCAGAGCTTACATGTACCTGACAAGTGCACCTGTCTCCACAGCCTGAGCCCACAGCGTACAGCACGAGCACCGACACTATCCATGCAGAAACACAATTCAATTAAACATCTCCATTTCAAACTGCACACAACTTACTTTCCTAAATCAGCCCCTAATGAAGGTCAATGTTATGCAGATCGGCAAAAGACAACTGCTCCAGCGGGGTCCAGTAAAAGTTAATGTATTCCCACCAGAAAATCTGACATTTGCTTACTAAAAAAAAATTGTGCCCAGTTCCCTCTGGCCCTTTTCAGCTGGATAATACTCACACTGCACTGCTGTGCTAATCTGCAGGCTATGCCAGACTAGTCACTGTAATTTACTGCTCAGAGAGACACACGCCGTCTTTACACCACAAAGGAGGCAGGCGAGCCACATCTGAAGTGGCATATCATGAGAAGCGGTGTTCACACCGACCGCTTAATGGGGCACAGAGGTAACAGGAATCACAATTGTGTACGTATTAGACACTCAAATCTGTTTTATAGCTTCGCCTTTCGTGGTCTTAAAGGTATGGTTCACCCAAAAACAAAAGTCTGCTGTTAATTTATTCACCCTCATTCCATCCAAGCTGTAAATTAGGTGACTTTTTTTCTTCAGTAGAACAGTAAAAAGATATTTTAGCTGAAACATTAAAACCGCCATAAAACCTAAATATATCCTCAGGAGCCGCGGGTATTAATTTTGTGTTGCCTGTATGCTTTTTGACTCTCAAAATGATGGTAGCTATAGACATGCATTTTATGAATAACTAAGAACCATTGTATCAGCAATGGAATATCTGTGCGTTTGGATTATTTTAAAATGTAATTTTTTGTAAAATCCCCCAAAATAAGGTAAAGCGATACATAAGGTACACAACCTTTCCAATTCTAATTGGCAGTCTCTGTGGTTTTACTCACATTACTGCATAAATTAACAGTTTCCTTGAGGAAAAACTGCAGATGACAGTGCTTTGCAATGTTACAATTCATTTCAACCTACGTCAGAATAATATCCAATCGATTTGTACCACTTCATGAGCTCATTTTACTGAAAATCACACTGTTCACGGAAATCTACAGTTGATTCCTAAGGAACAGTCATGATTCTAGCAGATCATAGTTGGCAAATTTCAGTATGGCTTTCATGTTCCACTGTGTTTTTGCATGTAGTTTGGATAGAAGTTGGAGGGAAAAAGCTCTTACTATGCTACCTTTATGCTACTATTCTGAAACTTTATATTGCTGGCACTTCTTGTGTTTATTGCCTCCATAAGATGAATCGCTTAACTTGGAAGTGTAAAACCTTTTAACATCCATGAAGGTAAGGAGCCTGTGGAGAGGTAAGGAGAGCCGGCTCTTTATGCCCTCTTCATCCGGAGCTCCTGATGATCCACGGGGAGTTAAGGTGAGCTCGTGGCAGTGTGTCGAGAGGCCAGGGAGGGTCAGGATAACACTGAAAGTCAACGTGAGCCGGTATGGGAGGCAAAAACGAGATGAGACAGCAGGACTGTGAGACTCCCTGAACAGACAGACAAGCATCTGCAAAGATCCAGGTAATGTGGAAAATCCTGAGCGTGCCATTCTTCCCCCATCGCCACTAACCGCTTCCTCTGCGTCCTGTACTGAAGAGGATTCAGAGACAGAGAGGCACTGCGATTACACTTCACCTGACCTGCATACTGATGAACGCTGAGCCTGCGGATAGCACAGCCAAATAATCACACCGAAAAATAAGTATAAACATCTGTGCTTGTATTTGTCTCCAGAAGTTAAAAGGACAGCTAAAACCAATAATTCACAATGCCCTAGTGCATTTCATGAAAACTCACTTCATTTGCCCACATCACGCTGTGCAACCAGCTGCTTCCTGTGGGCAGGGTTAAATGACAACATACCCCATGCAACAATAATGCAATCAACTTATATTAGTGGCCAAGGAAAAATAAATCCTCGCCCCTTCTGTGGTTTCCCTTCAGCCTCCGGGGAAGCAGTGAAGGTTAATTTATTCAAATATCCCCACTACTCATTTCTATTTCATTAAATGCAACTAATGAATCTTTGGTTTGCGCCTAATCAGCTTTACACTGTCACAGCTCCACAGATCCTTCCAGGAAGACTACGGCCAGCGCCACATGTCAGAGAGACACAGCCGAGCTGTGCCAGAGGACTGGCTATGATCGCTTCCAGCAGCAATACAACAGAACAGACAGACAAGGAGTTATAGAGAAATGACAAATCAACTGGATAGAGAATGATAAAACAAAACAGCAGAAGAGACGAAGACTTCGCAGTGAGATTACACTCCTGACTCATCTGACAAGTTACTTATGCAACCCTGGGAGATATTGTACTTTTCGGCTTCGTACTCACACCTTGGAAAAGAACCCGACATACAGAGCAGAGAAAGTCTTTCTGATAAAATGTTTTAATCTAGGAGAAAACTACGCAACATAGCTCCTGAACAGCACACAAGATATAAAGCAACCAAGGAGAGTTTTTTTTTTTTTTAATAAAATCAAAAGACTTTTGGTAAGTCGGAAATTGGTAAGAAAAAGGCAGAAAAAGTATAGTGTTGACGTTTTATGTAAACGTAGGCTGTAGGCTTTGTTTCTGTATATGAAATACCAAGAAATGCCAACTTTTGCAAAATAGTAATACAGTAAATATGCACATATTACAGTAACATCACAAATCTTAGATTTTTAATTGCAATATCTAAATGGAAAATATAACAAGATGATGATGATAAAAAGAATAAGATGAGGATGAAGACAAGGAATACAAGACAAAAACGAAGACAAAGATGATGGTGAAGAAGATGATGATGATGAAGATGGAGAAAAAGATGAAAAAGGATGAAGAATACAAGAAAAAAGGACCAAGATGAAGAGGAAGAAAAAAATGAGAATGGCAAAGATGATGAAGGAGAACAGGACGAAAGAGGAGAAGAATACAAGAAGAATGTAAAAGCAGAAGAAAAGGATGACAGTAGTGAAGAAGAGGATGATGAAGAAAAAAGACGAAAGAGGATGATGAGTACAAGAAAAAAGACAAGACATAGAAGAAGAAAAAGAAGACAAGAATTTGAAGAAGGAAGACGACAACGCAAAAGAAGACAAGTCAAGGAAGGCGATGAATGTGCATTTTAAATATGCATCGTCTGTTTTTAATGTGATTTGATATCAAGCTATGTTCTGTTTATGGAACAGATTTGAGATGCAATCAAGATTCAAGAAGAACTATTGTACAACTCATATTCTCTTTGCCACAGTTAATACCTGTGTGAAATGAAACTAATTCTAATTTGAAGCAATCTTCACCCTATCCAGCACGAGCGAGGTGATGTGCCACAAATCCCAATCGCTGGCTCCATATATACAGGTGATTCTAATCTGAGAGTCAGCGCTGGAGCTTATCCCTCCACACACTGCAGAGAGGAACCACACTGTCTTCTGACTGATCACAATCCTCCATAGCAAAGAGAAATTACACCTCGATAAATTGATATGACAAGCATGAAGGTTTAATTTCTACAACAATGATACGGCTGATAAGATACAGGCCCACGCTGAGCACTTCTCGTCATGATAAAGGTTGCATATGGCCAAAGATTTACCAAAGCCCCAGAGAGTACGAGTTAACTCAAAAACATCATGAAAGATGGAAAACTGGTGAGCAAGGTACTTTTCTAATATGATATTTATTGTTGTGAGAAAATGATTATTAGTTACTTTAAAACTAAAAAGTAGAATAGTTCTATTATTGATGGGACTGAGAAGAGTTGGGTATTGCAATATGCCTCCAACTTTTAAAGGTGGAGCGACAACAAAGCCGGAGCAAAACTGTTGTGCATCTCCAAGTGACAGACAACTTACTAAATTAATCTGCATATTTCAACAAATCACTGAAGTAAATGACTTAATTACCCATTCATTAAGACAGTGACTTGCTTTGTTTCTGAATGAATCAGCCACTTTAAACAAATCAATGGAATGAATGATTCGATGACTCACTCATTACAACAGGGACTTGCAGTATATATGCATTCATGCCACCTCTGAGCTGCATTTAACAGTCTATGTCAAACAAACAAACAAACAAACAAAAAAACACTTCAGATGCAGCTTCTGATCTTTTTGTGCAGTGCATAGTTTGCTTTTGTTGATACTGGTTTTATTTAACTGAATTTATTGATTGAATGTAAGCATTAAGTAAAAGATGACGCATAATGTAATAAGGTTTTGTCCAAAAATGAAAGACATACTACAAAAACCTTCAGAAATTAAGTAGCTTTAATATTTTGCACTGAAATTCAATTCACTTCAAAACCATTCGTGGTTTGTAGTCAAATGGAGCAGGAGAGCTTGAGTCTGAGATGGTGGTGTTCTAGCAAAGAGGAGGATGGGAGATATCAAAGAGAGCAATGATTCCCAAAGCCAGCACTCTGATATCCAGGAAATAAATAAAGACGAAAGCTAAAGTAGGACACTAAACCTCAAGACCACATCTCCAGCTCCACCAGGACCAGACTGAGAGATGAAGGGATAGAGAGGTCAGGCGAGGCTGAGACCACACTTCAAAAAGCCCACATGAAGGGTGTGGCTACACTGCAGCAACGTGATTATTTGCTCCTGACATATAATAACAATTTTCCGCATCACACTTGTACAGTTACCCCGCAACCTTTCTGCAAATTCTCCCATGACACACCTACAAATGACAAACACAACAGCGGAATACAGATGAACTCGCTGAATCAGTCGGCCCTGAGAGAACTCTGTGGCACATTCATGAATGGGAATGTTGTTATTCCAAAATATTCATCGCAGAAGGTGAAGCCTGGCACATCTGCCAATTACCAGTGGGGAAGAAAACAACAAAAGCCCAAAACAAACAGCACATTCAGTGTTTTGCTTCCAGTGTTCCCTAAAGACCTATGGATCATGTTTTCATTCACTGAGCTGGGGTTTCAACAAACGAACTCTGACTCTGTGGTAGACGATGGAGGGCAAATTGAATCATCACACTAATATGACCCTAGGAAGTAAACTAACAGAAACTTCCATGAGCCAGCAGATGGAAAACAGAGCATGTAAAAGATGTTGAGTCATAGTGATTACATAGAGAACCGGTTCAGTCTCTTCAGCCTACTTTACTGGCTTTCCAACCATCACAATTCAAAAAAACTTCACTAAGAATACAGATGACTAAGACAAATACAAAGAATAAGATTCCTCAGGATGTTTGACACAATACATGCTCCTCAGAAAGGACAATTTCCTCAGAGAATGGTCAGAACAAGGATTCATTTTCAGCTCTTTCCGTCTGAGTGGTCCAGATCCGGAAGCCTGCTCGGTAATTGGAGGGCCACTATTTCTTGTAGAGCACATTTATTCCCTCAGACTCACAGAGAAATGCGTCACTAATGAAGAGCGACAGTAATGTTGTGCAGTATGATTACCGTCGAACGACATTCCGATCTCCGTTTCTGGCATTTCGCTTCTTTTTGCTTCACAAACAAACTTGGGTACAGATGAAATAAATACATCAGTGAGTGAACATGTACCACGAATAATCTCTGCCCAGCGGTCCCACTTGAAAGCCTCTGTTGAGACCCAGCAGACAAGCCTTTCAGACAGAGGAAACAATAAGGTCACACAGGCCATTAAGACCATAAAGGATGGGGGCAATTAGTCTGGCTATGGATTACAATTTAGCAGTTCTCTGAAATGAATCCAAGACAACAGTCCATAAGATCACACTAATAACATATACTGGTAAACCGGGCCCCTTCAGACATCAAAATTGCATTAGTGAGAAACAAACTCAGTTAAAGTATCATTGCACCAACAGCACTGATGAAAGTGAATGTTTTATGCTCATCACTTATATCCTCCTTTGTACACACAATGAACAAACTGATTGTTTAAAATTATAAAAAAATAATAATAAATCACACACTGCTATGGTGTGAAGACTTTTTCTTACCTTTTCATTAACGTGGAGGATGAGACTAGAATTTGACTTGATTCAAATAAACACGTGTTGAAGCTGTAATTCACTTCAACTGTATTATACAGTGTGAAACTATCAAAGTGTAAATCAGAGGTGAGAACGTACTAACAAGACAACCGTTGGCAGAAAACACACCTCGCTCAAAATCAAATGAAGGAATAAATCTAAATTCAAAATGCCTTACAACATTTGCAATCATTCAGAAGCATTGTGAGGGCGAGAACTTCACTACATTTCTCTAAATCCTCTTATCATAGTGTGCGGTAACAGCTGGGCTGAGGTTTGCAGATTTCTCTTCAGTAGGCAATGCTAGAAAGGTTAATCCTTGTTAAATTACAACAAATCCGCCCACACAGTCGATGCTCCCACAAGAACAGACTGAAGAACACAATCACAACTTCCATCACCCTAGAGTCAACGCTCCATATTCACTCAACAAGGTCTGCCACAGACGCACTCTGCTCTATCAGATGCACTTATGTTATTGAATATGTGTGCAATTTTACATAATTATTCTATATCAGACACAGACAATACCTTGTCAGATCAGGGGGAGGAATTAATTAAAATGAGGCTTATATTTTTTCAACTCTGCATTCAAAGCTATTGTAAAATAGGCAAAATATCCACACATCGGTAATTCAATATTACTGCATTAATTTGCTCTTAACACCAACATTCTAAAGTTTGGGATCGACAAGTTTTTTTTTTTTTTTTTTTTTCAAGTCTCTTATGCTTAATCTTAAGGCTGCATTTATTTGATCAAAAATATAGTAAAACAGTAATATTGTAAAATATCATTAGAATTCAATTACTGTTTTTAATTTCAAAATGATAAAATGTAATTTATACACTGAGTTTTCAGCATCAGTGTCAAAAATCATTCAAATATGCTGATTTGCTGCTCAAGAAACATTTCTGATTATTATAAATGTTGAGAACAGCTGTGCTGCTTCATATTTCTGTGGAAAATGTGATGCGTTTTTTTTTGTCTTTGATGAATAGAAATTTTAAAGTCAGTGAACAGCATTTTTTTAAATATATATAAATCTTTTGCAACATGAACAAATAAATGAGTTTTTAATAAAAGGAATTAGTAAAAAAAAAAAAAAAAGTAGCCTTTTAAATGGTAGTGAGTCTTACAGATTTGTTTTTCCCTCATATGATGCTAATAAAAGAAAGCATCAGTAGATAATCACCAAGGGAAATAAACACCCACCAAATGCATTAGTAAATAAATGTAAATGAACGTGACATGACTCATGGAAGAGTATTACATTGAGTACACATAGCATATTGTATCGTAACACAAGGCGGCCATCCACCTTTGTGATGGATGCCCTACGAGGAAATAAATACCGCATTAAAATATAGTGCACGAGGGGCGGCCTGACTTGTTTTTAATTGATTTCCCCAGCGCTGGTTCTGAGACTTCAGGAACCAGTCCACCGGCATGCACAGTGCCAGATACACAAACAAATCAGCTTTCTATTTAGGGAAAAGAGAGACAAGTCATGGAATATTATTTAACTCCGACTATAAACCACATCTATTTCAGGACTCCGCAATTAGAGTTAATTACCAAACCAGAAATGAAAATGCCTGCCAATCTGCCTGGTAAAGACCTTTCAGATGATTGGCCGAATACGTGGGATAGCATAAATCATAGAAAACTCACAGCCTATTATGCACATCAACACCACAGGTGGTAAAAAGCATTAAGAGTTAGCTAAATGATAGAAATCAAGGGAAAAGTTTTCATTTGACCATCGGCTTTACAATAGAAGCCTATTACTCTCTCATTGTGGACTACTGAAGAAGAACAACCATGTTTTGTCACACAAACCTTGAAAGTCAGGCAGGAAGTTCTGCTACGTTTCACATGTTTCCAGCTGGGTCCAATTAGAGTGAGCTTCTCTTTAGTTTAAGAGCCAAAAGTGCAATGGCCTGATTCAGACAAGATTACTCAATTTGAAGGTAAAGCCAATGGACAAAAGTCTGCTCTGGGCCCTGGAGCCTGTTGTGACAAAAGAAGGAAACAGTAGCAGTTGGCGTCAAGTCCTCGTTTCCTGCTCCTCGGTAGCGACAAAGGCAAAGCTAGAATAATTAGCAATGACAAAAAGCCTGTAAAAATAGAAGATGCCACAGAAAGTCTGTCAGGTTAACAGGAACTTTGTTTAATGAAATACCGCCTAACCCTTCACCTTCTGTTCTGTAGTCACATCGCGATGACACTCGTTCTATGCATTCTTTGTGGGGCGCTTTGAGTCAAGTCACAGAAAATTATAGCAAAAAGACAAATAAGTGTTGCAACAGGAACATTTAGCGTGAAAAGGTTTCATAAGCAAAGTTAGCAGCATCCAAAGTGTGAAGATTCATCAGCCAATCTAAACCAGTCTCCAGAGAGGCATTACAGAGCAGTCAGAATGTTTTATTTCTTTTTCGGCATTATCTCATTTGAGGTATGTTAGCACTGAGGTTTGTTTCACATGTACTGTATCTGCAGGGCATGAGCGGCGTAACTGCGATGGCAGGCAGGGACAACACTTTCACACCCACACTACAGACCTGTGACTCTATATAGAAAATAATGTGATTTTTCAGTTACGCCATTGAGTATTTCCTTACGCTCATAAATTATGAGATGAGAAAGAGATTGAATTTGACAAATGTCATTGTTATGAAATGTGCTTGGCATGATGAGGATGATTACATTTATGTCTAAATGTTAATTATAATCTAAATGGAACAGCATCTAAAACTCAAGTGCAAAATATAAATAGCTTAAATCAGTTTGGAATCAGATTTCCTTAATAAGAAGTGTTTGTGGTAAGTTAATGTTTTATAAAAGCCTATTATGTTTCATAAGTCTTTCTTAGGGGAAGAAAGAAAAAAGGTTTATAGTATATTTTCGACATTAGTTCAGGCTCGACTCTCAGCATCACAGACGTCATGCAGGCAGTGTGAATAGGCACTTTTGCACTGGAGGAACCTTTTCATAGTTCCTAGAACTATTGGCAAAAGTTCCCACTTGTTGCAGTGTTTGCACCACATGAACTAGGAACGTATTTAGTAGGGCTGTAGCTATCGATTATTTTAGTAATCGAGTATTCTACCGATATTCCATCGATTAATCGGATAAGAAATTATTTTTTTTTATTAAAGAGCAATACTAGATATACAAGAGAAAATAAGATAGGTCTCTTAAAATAAACAACTAATTTGTTTCCTATTTTGAAAAATAAATATTTTTCTGCTGAAATTGCATACATTAATTACCATTAAAACTAAACCCATTTAATGCATTTAATTGCCAAATTAAATTCAAAATGCAAATGCAAATACAAATATATCAATAAAAATAAATAAAATAAAAATATAAATTAAAAATAAAATAAATAAATAAAAATACAAAAATCAATTTCACATTACTTTAAAAAAGGTAAATATTACAACCTAAAATTAAGGCATAAATCAAGAAATATAAAAATCAATTTCACATTACTTTAAAAAAGGTAAACAGTACAAACTAAAACTAAGGCATAAATCAAAATAATAGTAATAAAAATAATAATACCTAAACATTGCATTTATGTCGTGCAACTTAACTTTCAAGTTTCAGCCTAACTAAAGCTCAAGCATGACACAAGCCTTTACTGTCTTCTTGGAAGGTTTTGTGGCTTTTGTAAGAGGCAAAAATCAGTGGACAGGAAGCTAACTTGGAACAAGAACAAGAGTCCATACACAATTTCTAAACACATTTTTCTGCAACATGAAATTAGAGTTGTTTGGAGAATAAACCCTCTGTGTGTGTGTGTGTGTGTGTGTGTGTGTGTGTGTAAAACTTGTTTTTGATATCCTTCATATTCTGTGTACTGGTCAGTTCACAGCAGTGATAGAAATTAATCTGTTCCAATAAGTTTAAATTGATTTTTACATTTTATGAGCATTTTTACCTTTATAAAGCCTTTTTTTCTAAAGGTGTGCATCATCTTTTGAGTCAAATTCTTACATTTAATCAGTCAATTAGAATAATAAGACATTTGGGCTGTTACCAAACAAATGATATCAGTATTAACACAATTCATCTTTGCAATGCAGAGGAAACACAAGCTGCATCTGAAGAGGCATTTAGATGTAGGCCTATTTACACACTATTTAATTCAGCTCAGAGGGACATGAATGCATTTAACCTGCAGTTACAAATGCATAAATAATATTTTGTTATTTTAAACATGAAACATTGAATACTGATTTTTACAATTATTTTAAAAATGAAAAGATACTTTAAATGTGAAATTAAAACCGCCAGTAGGTGGCAGCAAGTCACTGGTAATAAATGAGTCATTGCGACTGAACCGAATCATTTAAATGGGTGATTCATGAACAAATTAATATTCGTATTAAAAAAAATATTTTTGTTGGCGAAATAGAGCACTGCAGGCAATATGGTGTCTAAAACGTAAGTATCTTAATATTAACTTCTTGTTTATTGAACTGTTGCATCAGTATCACATTTGTAATCATGATGATTTTTAGAGGTGAAAACTGTCACACTTCGTGTGATATTGACTAACTTTCTTTCTGTGGTATTTTTATGCATAACTGTATGGGGAGTGTGTCTGTGTGTCACAGAGAGAGAATAAGACAATCAACATGAATGGCGCTTAGTCTTTCACAAAACATAGCTAACTTAACTTAGGGACATCATAACTAGCCACCATACTGATTTACAGTCTTAAATATCTCTGCATCCCAATTGTGCATACTATCCACCCTATCTGCCCTAAATAGTATTGAAAATGACTAATATCACATAGAATTTAGCATGGGTGTGCACATTGGGACGCAGGCTATGTCCAGCGTTTATCGGGTTGTGTCGAGTTATTTTCTCAGCCTCGAATCGATGATATATAACACTACAAAAGATTTAGTCAGATTTTCATGCTCTTTCAATCGCATAAATTGTTTGTTTACATGCTTGTCTCCATTATATAAAATCCACGATACACAACAAAAACAGCTCCGATCACGCGTCCTCGATCAACGGTTGTTGATGTTTGTAAATGTTGCAAATAAAGACTGTCGCTGTCGGCCGCTTCAGAGTTCCTGCTGCCGGTGCGAGGGAGAAATTGTTTCTCTAGGAACCACCCTGCTAGCTAGTTCATAGGCTACATGGTGCGAAATGTAGTAACCTGATAATACTCTCACTGAAATTATACACGAGAGCAACAATGAAATGTGGAATAATGCAAAAAGAGTGAGAAATGTCAAGAACAAATCGAGATGAGGTAGAACTTGTCATTAACATTGTGAATGTGAGCTTAGTTGTTTACGGTTTCTGAGCAACATAACTTGTCTCATTAATGTAGAATTAAACTGATGTGTTCAACTGATGTCTTACATAACATGAAGCGGTTTTGCACGGATGCCAGATATATCAGTCATCTGTTATAAATAAGCTGATCTTTTGTTTTGCAATCTTTCTAGTTCACATTAAAAAGAGAAAAAAATAAATAAAAATGGTAGCACCTACCATTTTTTTATTATTTAATTAACTGGAATGTGCACGAATATGTATTATACCACACTCCTATTTATTATATTAATTATATTATTATATTAACATTTCTTCTCAAATGTTTGTGCAAAAATAACTATAAGTACAGTGAAATATAGCATTACTGTGATAGTCTGACTCATATCGTGATATAAGATTTTGGTCATACCTCCCACTCCCACAGGAGGCTTAAGAGGTTATAAGAAGCCTTTTGAGTTTGTAATCACAATGAAAAGCACAAAGTGTGGCAACTGCTAAGCAACACTAATGCACTTGGCTCCTTTATTCTCTCAGCCAAACAGAACTCCTTTACTTCTTTAACATTCAGTAGACTGGATCTAAAATGAACAGTGGACCTAAATCCCTTTTCTCAATCTGGCTGCACTGCTGTGAGCTAATGAAGGTCTGGCTTTGTGCCTATATGTGACAGATCGTGAAAGACCTTTTTAAGTGTGCCCGAGGGGCTTTTTAAGCATTACACTCCGCGCTGACCAATAGATGCACGGTATATCCCTTAAATCTGACAGCGAGTCTTATACCTTTGGACGAAATGTCAACTTTCACACATCAAAGGTGATGTAAACCAGTTTGTAGCCAAAGTCTAGATTCTCCTGCATTGCCACTGTGTTGAGTGACTCTATTCTTGGCAAAAACAATACATCCATAGCGAGCCAATGTTGCTCAAAACTAAAGCCTTCAATAACAAATCTGATGCAGTTAATTTGGTGCACTAGAAAAATATTTCTAGTTTACTTCAACGCAACAACTTGGGCCAAAAAACAGCTTATGAAAACTGGGTCACAGCACCAAACAAACAACTGATATGTGGATCCAGGATAACAGATCAAAAAAGTTAATGTGATTTTTTTTTTTTTGTTACTAGACACATTTTTATTTCTACACTAAGTCAGTAGACAATCAGTTGTCGAGTTTCAACTCACTGGGACAAAATCCACTGTGTGAGCAACAGAGAGAAGTTGCTGCAACAAGCTGAATCCGATCCATTAACATGACAACCACAGGTTCCCCTGTCGCCCCGCTATTAATTATCTGGCCTTACAAGAAGATTAGGACACAGTAAAAAAAGCAAACGGAAAACAACACTGCAAGACTCGGCCATGCCTCGCCAGTATAATTACCCGTCCAAAGTAAACAAAGCAGGAAGACTAATGCGCGTGGCACGGGTCAGCGTCACTTGAGTACTGACATAGCTTGCTCGTTTCCTCCCTCATTCTTCTCTTTCTTCGGTGCGAGGAGTGGGGGATGGACGTCCAACCAAGAAACACGCTCTGATCTGCTGCTGTCTGTTTAGTAGGCCCCTCCCACGGTTTCCAGGCTGATGAGAACGAAGGAAATATCTTCAGGGGCTTCGCCGCTCACCACTATTAAATTTTAATCCCTCAAAAGTGAGCTAAAGCAAACATTTGACTGGAGGCAGAGAGATTGATGTGGGGCTGTCATTGCTTCTGCAGTTTATATTCACAAACAGTCTGCTAGCGCTTGAAGTCTCCCACACGTGTACACAGAGAAATGCCTGAAGGTCATCTGCCTCCCCCCAAGACACAAACTGTGAGATCGGTTGTTCAGAGGTTATTTGTTGCATTCTGGTAACTGCAGGACAGCAGCACATGATGACTTGTGAAATAAAAAAAACAACAACTAATGATATTCCAGAGACTAGGTCATATTCACATCATTGTTTCCTGAAACAAAATTAAGCTGTGGCACTGCACCGCTACTGAATCGACAGCAGCATGGCAAAATAAATTATATTGTAATAGAGTTGTGAGGAACTGCAGTCTGAACTGAATAAGGGAACATATAAAACCATGAAGTAATGCAACACATCTTTGTTTGCGTCGTCTTCATTGTACACATGCAAAAATAAATCTAGTTCACAAGCGAATGCATTCTTCACAGTATGCAACAACTTTTTCTTGCCGTAGTAATGAACAATGATGGCAATAATGCCTGCTCATATGAGGCAATTACTGTATAAATATTGTATTGTATGTTGCAAGGAAGTAAAGGCTAATAAAAATAACCAAATTGAAAGAAAATAGAATAAAATTGCAAATTAAGTTCAGGTGCAATGGCATGTATTAAACCATAAAATCATGCAATGGCATGTATTAAACCATAAACCATAAAATCAATGGCATGTATTAAACCATAAAACCATAAAATCCCAAAATGAAAATTCGGTCATCATTTACTCACCCTCAAGTAGTTCCAAACCTGTATGAATGTCTTTGTTCTGCTGAACACAAAGGAAGATATTCTGAAGAATGTGGGAAACAGAGCAGTTCTGGGGCACCATTGACTTCCATAGTATTTTTTTTTTTCCTATTATGGAAGTCAATGGTGCCCCAAAACAGCCTGGTTACAAACTTTCTTCAAAATATCTTCCTTTGTGTTCGGCAGAACAAAGAAATTCATACAGGTTTGGAACTACTTGAGAGTGAGTAACCGTGCATTCACACCGCCGGCGAGAGCGGCGCGGCGCATCTTGGACGGTGTGGGCATCGAGGAGAGTTGAAGACAGGTCAACTTTATGGTAATGATCTATGACGCGGTTCGGCGGCAACCAATCGGAATGTAGAAGTCCTCCACTTGAGAGGATTCCAGAGAACGCAGTCCTGTAAATTTTGGTTCCAACCACATTAGTTCCCAAGCATTTTCACGCTAGAACGCTTGTTTTTCAGCGGGAATACAATTAATTTGCTCAAAACAACACCGATTTGACCAATTGCATTTAGGCTACACTTCAACCAGGACAGTTTGGAATGAAGGCTGCGCACAAATTAATGTTAATGTTAATTAAAGATCTAGGCTAGTAAACGTCTCCTATAAACTGCATGTTGAAATTAGACTAGCACTTAACCATGAACACAAAAAACACACCACACAAATGGCATTTATTGGTTTATTTCGTTAGCAAACTTGTAACTATAATTGTTGTAACTATAAAGTTCTTTCCATTGATCAATTTCTTACTTTCACAATTAAAATATTTCATGAGGTTAACTTATACCCTACTTGTGGTCAGTCTGCACAAGATCAACATGCTTGTTTCCTTTGCGGCTCCTTTAAATACAAGACCAAGCGTTCGATCTTCAGAGTGTCAACGGTGTGAACGCACGGTAAATGATGACAGAATTTTCATTTTTGGGTGAACTATCCCTTTAAACCACAAATTAAGGTTTTACTGGATCCTCCAGAAATCTGTAGAAAAAAAGATTAAAAATATTCTAGTACTTTGAACTGCAGAGTAAGATAATTAATAAATAAACTTTTTTTAGAAGCATGGTTAGCAGATGTTACTATGACAATATAGGCTACTAAGCCAAGGAAGAATACAACAGCTATTCTGGCAATTTCACCACACACACATATGGATTACAATAGCAAGAAGCTCACAGGCATATAGTGAGCAACAATTCCCGACTAGATAGAAAGAACTGAATTGATTGAGGCACTCGAAACCACAGGCATTTTGTTCAGCATCCACAAGGCATCACAACCTACACAGCAGGAGAAAAGAAAAATGGATCTGTCAATGACACAGCTAATGACACCCCAGAGATATGAGCAATGTCAGTCCCACAGGAGCCTGAGAAAAAAAAAAATCTGTTTACCCTTACTTTCACCTCCATGTCTTACCATTTTAAACTGGCTCAGTTACAATTTTATCATTAAAGGAAAAACATGGCTTATTTATGCTAATGCCCCATTTCTAAAACACATAATTACAGTGTCCATTACTGACCAACTGTTACCCAACCATGATGGAAAATGGTCTAGGGTGCAACGGATCCATGTAGTTAAGAACTAATCAGACCGAAGTGTAGAGAAAGTATATTTAATACACTCCCTGATTCGCTTAGCCTTAAGAAAAAAAAAAAAAAAAAAACTTTTTCTGCTAAAATTGTGCCTCGATCGCTCCTTAAATATTTTATCTACTGCGACTGGCTAAGTACTGCCAGAAAGATCACTCAAGAAATAGGCCTAGATATGATAGGTACTGCGTACACATGTGTAAACAAACAAGAGGCTTCATTCAGATTGCTCTAGACTGAAGATGTACTTAAACTAGTGTTTAGCATTCACACACACAGAGAAAACCTGACTGGGTTCACTAAGCATTTCTCTACGTGATGTTTTCATCAGCATTCTCACCCCTCTGATCTGACAGACCCACCAGCCCCAGGGGTGACATCAGCCCCAGACATCTGTCAGTGTGAGTTGGCGACATTCGTCAAAGAACAGCTCCATAATTCAACCATCCCATGATAAATCACTGCGTTTAGGCCAAATAACAAACAATGACTTCACAGGATTGGATTTTTAGGATTAAATTTACACGTAAGTGTGACATGCTCATATAATCAACAGAACATTATTTCTCTAGGATGAGAAGCTTTATAGAAAACTAAAGAACGTCTTGCTTCAAGTCTTTCCAGTTGAATTGGATTGGCTCGACTAGACATTCATGGGCAAAGATGCTTCAAAATAAGCAGAAACCAGGGAATACTGACTGGGTTGGGCTTCGCCTAACCATGCTATGCAAATCAATACCGATTTCCACTGCTTGATTTATATCCTGCTGAAGTCAGGCAATTATCAATATGAAGTACGTAATATTTATTAAAGAATTCCAAAGTGCACTGGCACCCAAAATAACCTCAAACTTACTTCAGGGACAAAAGCATAAACACAGAAGCTGAATGTTTGTGAAACTCGTAAAGACAGGCTTGGGATTCAGTCTTTTTCTCTGACTTTTAATTACATAAGGAACAAACCCTTTGGCCAAGGGCACAGAAAGTCTCGCTGGGGAAGGTATTTTAGACACGGCTCCACATACAAGATGAATGTGTTGTGGATGCTGAGGATCAGCTGGTGGTACCGTGGTATTCCTGGAACCCAGCCCAGGCCTGTCTTAATGCAGTGCCGCTTCACTGAACACGCTAACACTCGCGGAGAAGAGGAACAGATTTCACAGAGCATATGGGACCTCGCCAGGATTCAAATAAGCAGACCGTCGGAGATGCCTCTCTTACCTGTAGAAAACAATTAATCTACCTTTTCCCTCTTTCTCACTGACAATGGCATAGAACGAGGGGCAGCAAGAAAGAAAGTGTAGGGGTGAAGTGAGAGCGAGAGAGAGATGGGAGAGTTTTAAAAATTGACTAAAGATGGTGTGCTGACGTGTTTCTGCTTTTCAGTCACATCACGTGGTTTCCTCTCCACTGACCTTCCCCTGACCCTTCCTACTTTCCCTGGTTGAGTGTACGGAGGAGACTGACTGCCTGCTATAAACAAACACACAAATAACAGCAAGAACAGTAGAAAAACTATCTCCAGGAAAAGGCAGATCTCAGTACTCAATGTAAAATACAGGAATCAGCTTGTACACCTGCAAATCTTTCACAGACTGAAAAGTAATCCAGATGTAGCAGGATGTGCTTACCAGACTGAGCTAAAGTCAACATTGAATCAAAACTGACCTTATTTACTTTCTTAATTGGTGCAAATTATTCCCAAAAAATAAAAACATTCCTCAATCCTCCAAACCGACTGTCCTACATAGGGTTGCTCGGATCCTATCTGGGATACCCGGAGGAAACCCACAGCAACACGAGGAGAACTTGCAAACTCTACACAGAACTTACAGAAGGCCGAGACACAAACTGATCTCCTTTCCAAAATCTCAAAGTGTCACCATTTTTCATGACCAAAATAATGGATAAAACATTCAGAAATACATTAAAATAAAAAAAATAAAGCATTTAATGCTGACTAATAAGAACAGTTGCCATGCCACTACAGTAAACAAATGCTGCGTCCCAATTCGCATACTATCCATCCTAAATAGTATTCGAAAATAGAATTAGTATGTCCCAAATCATAGTATGTTTAAAAAAGTATACCAAAGATTCCCAGATGGTCTAGACCAGTGGTCGGCAACAGGCGGCCATGCCAAACTTACTGCTTCCGGTTAGAATTGCACACTCTAACCGACCCCGGTGATCTAGACGCATAAAAATGTTTAAAAACTACAAACATGGCGGATATGCACAACCGACGGACAGAGAAAGGGATTTGAGTGATAAATAATCAATGTCTAACCTGATGAAAAACTATTAATTGAATGTTATCCATGTTATATTTCATCTGCAGCAACACTGTGAACTTTTATAATGATTCGTTTGGTCATTAACTTGTAAATGCATCATTATGCAAACACATGAGCAGAGTTCTCGGCATGAAAGACCCGCGATGTGCCTCTTAATTTCTCTCCAATACGGTAGGAAATCAAATTTAAAGAAATCTGGATGATGTTAACTGAGACCAGATGATTGACAGGGCAGTTTAAACAGTTACAGGATGCACGTAACTAAGCAACAGAGCGTCCGTTAAAGCAGCAGCTATGACGAAGTAGTCTGTCAAGCGTATGCCTACTTAGGGATGCATCGATCCGATACTCAGGATTGGTATCGGCTCCGATCCAGTCATTTTCTGTGGATCGGGTATCGGAGAGACGAGACCGATCCAAATCCGATATTGTGTGTATACTATTCTGTGTTATTGTTAAGCCCCACGAAAGCACAAAAGCATTATAAAGCACCATAAAGTCAAAGTCCAAGTGTTCTGAAGCCGTTCCATAGTTTAATGTGAGGTACAGATGAATATTTAAGTCGTTAAATTCAAGTTCAGGTAAACTCTTCTCTCTGCTGCGTCTGTCTGTCATCCTCCATTCAGCGTTCAAACTGCGTGTTGCGTTCGGTTACTACAGTCAAAACAATGCAACTCTCTTCAAGAGCGCTCAATAACTGAGATTTAAAACCGTTAAAAGAAAAGGCTCAATAAACTATCGCGCAGATTTAATAAGCTACGCATCAATATCTCTTTCCTCTGTGCTTTGAACTTCTCTATCAGGAGCTGGGCGCTGTGACTCCGTGCTGCTTCAAGCGCATCATTCTGCGCACGGGATACGCATAAGGGCTTTATGCCGCTCTCTATTTGAGCTTTTCGTATTATAATACTTTTGCGCAATGAAATATTATTTATAGCGTTTCTTGTAACTGTCCTATCAAGGCTATTAATAATCTAATGTATAGCACAGTAATGGAGGCAGGACTCGTCTATCATATGTTGCTGCCTCCATTACTGTGCTATATATTTAAAAGAAATGTCTTTTCATTTTGTAGTTTATATTTATAAATAAATACATTTACCTGTTTTCATTAATGTATTTTACAACAATGCAAAGAGCAATGTGTAACATTTTACCAGGTTTAGTCCTTCACATATTCACTTTTATTTGTTCCCCACTAAATAATGTTATTTCACTAAATGTTTAGATTTTATAAATTGTGCACTCATGATTTTTCTAGAATAACTTTTGCTGCTAAATTATCCACTAACCTAGTTTATAATATTATTTTTGTCATAGATTATGAATGGGTCTGTTTACACCTGCACGTCATGCGTTTTCTCTGATCTGATATCTATCTGATTTATTAAAACGTTTCCATTTACACTTGGCCACATAAATCTTCACAAAACGGATATAAATCCGATCTTCAATTCCCGCGCTGTATATAAATTTAACGAAGTTCACGTCAACGAAATCAAAAGCGCTGCATTTTATTAATTATCAGCTCATTTCCAGATCAAAGACCGCAATATGAGAGCGCGCGGCATCAGCACTGGAAAGATAAGCCTGTCTTATACTTTTAATGAAGATGATTGTGTTGAGCGTCTGTGACATACTTTCAGTTTCACTCGCGGCAGTTTGCGTATCTGCTTGCTGAAGAGATACTCAGCTACTCATCCGCGGTGAGGCTTGTTGCATTAGCGCAGTCATATGGCTAAAATGTCATATAGCCTATAACACGGTCTCACACGTTTATTATTTTTACATTTTGGGAGGAGTAAAATTCACATGTGTGGCTTCAACAACCAGATGCATTTACACATGTCCAGTTCGTCTGGAATGCGGCCCAGACCTCCTCCTGAAGTGTTTTGAGAGATCGGATTTATATTACAAAACGCATGAAGTGACCAGGTGTAAACAGCCCCTATATATATTTTCATGTTATTTTTCATTAAAATGAAGTTGTCTAGTAGATTGTGTTTAACACACAAAAGAGTGAAACAGAAGTATAGAAACTCTACATTGATAAAAAAAAAAAAAAAAAAACTGTGCTAGGATCGGATCGGAATCGGCCGATACTCAGAATTTTCTGGATCGGATCGGATCTGAAAAAATGGTATCGTTGAATCCCTATGCCTACTATTCTGCTACATACTCAAAAGTATGTACTTTTTCTTCACAAAAAGAGTACATACTTTTAGGGCATAGTATAAGTAGGCGAATTGGGAAGCAGCAAAAAGCTTGCACAGCTTGCCCTGCCTCCAGGGTCTTCTGATTGGTCCACTGTTTTGGAACTGACATTGATGAGCGACGCTGCGTGTAAAAGTTGAAATTCTTTTAACTTGACACAGCATCTAAAAAATGCGGTACTCATTGCAAAATATGTGAGACATGAGTGCAATGGTCACACATGTCCATCTAGCGCATGTTTACACAAAAAAAACTATGGAAAAGTAACGCATTGGAATGGAAAAACACATTCTGTGTGAACGGCCCCTAAGAATTTCACTGATCTGTTCAGATGGATAAGATGATAAGTATAGACAAATGTAAAGAAATCCACACTTTTTAATAAAATAGGAACACAGTTGTGCCATCCGTGCCCTTTATGTTGACTTGGGTGAAATTCCATCTTCTAACCAACAAGGCCCTCGAGGGCTAAGAAGCATGAGTGTGCTGCCCGCTGTCAAAAGCTACCCACAATGTCAAAACGGCCATGACGTCCTCCTTCCGAGCCCTGAAATATAAGGCCATAAAGCTGTGCGCCACTATAAACCTGTACCCGTCTGCTGATTTGTGGATCCAATTACTTTCTCTCTGTAATGGCTATGTTCAGTGCCATGATGTTCAGTCAATCGTTGGCAGCTCCTCAGTTTCCTGCTCGTCGCTGACCTCAGCGGCCACCGTTTTGGACCGTGCCCCAAGAAAAGCACTCGTCATGCGCCTTCAACTCCTGGATGACAATCCACAGGAAACGAAAGAGGTCAGTCATTTTGTCATTAGCTCTAGAACGCCATTGACATTCCACATTTATCGAAGAGGGGCTGCTTACACCTGCAGTGGATTCGGTTGAGTGGCCCTCGGTGATGTAACCCAGATGTATGCTGAATCCCCCTGTCAACACTGCCATGTGGGTACAGGGGCACAGGGGAGCCAGCTGACAGGTGCTGACAGATGGATTATATTCAGGGCCAGCGGTGGTCCTGGCTTCTGCGAGAGGCGAACTGGCAGGCCAGAGTAAACCAATCACAGCCGCTGCACAACCAAACACCAGGTGTGTCCCCTCCAAAACCCTGGCGCTGCCACCTTCTTCCTGCTGTTGTGAAGCTACTGACTGTGAATAGCCACATCCACATATGAGAGCAAGCTGGCTGTTTTAAGTCTCGCCGAGGCATTTAAGCACTGCGAGAAGGTCCAAGAAAATACAGTGAGCTGGAGTGCATTTTATTGCCAAAATGAAAATCCAATTAATTAAACTTCATGAAGAGGCAGATGTTCATAGCAAGCAATATCCCATTCCTAAATGATATTAGACATCATCTAAAGGTGAATGTTCTTAACCTCAGGGAGAGATGTTCCTGGTTATTCTGTACCCTCAAGAGGTTTTGTTACTATCAATAGAACTGCATACGGAATGAGGCCAAGATATACAACCACGCTGGTGCCTTTGTTTTGATACTCAGCCTGAGTAACATTTTAAAGTGTGTTAGTAGTTTGGTAAATAAACAGGGATAATTAATGAATAAGGTGAACGTTTGTCAAATTAATTAGAAAACAACCAATTCTTTGGGACATTACAAACTGAATGACTACTGACAACACCTGGTTCACCTCTAAAGGTCTTGTGAACTTTTTAGACAACCAGATACACAAAGTGCTCAGTATCAAATGGAAACAATTTAATTCCATAAAATTTCCCCTGTGAACAAACTAAAGAGCTTAACTCGCTAAATAAACAGAATTTGGTTTTGGAAGTTTGCAGATTTGCAGCACTGTGGAGCATCAAGGTTGAGAAAAGGTCAAAACACACAAAAAAGTAATGAGAGATCTCGAGCTGTAAACCAACGCTGACCTCCCTTACAAGCATAGAGAGATTTACTGGGTCATCTCCACAGCATGCATTCCTACGGTAAAAATAGAGATAGCAATAAAGTTAGTGACGAAACCAGAGGTAAATCATCCCACCTTGTGATATGTCATCTTTTAATGAGCAAAACCAATCCAGAGGATTGAAAACACTGACCAAACTCATGCTAAAAATACAAAAAAACTAATTCAAAGCCCCTTTTAAAGCCCGGTAAAAGGTTAAGCGATCTTGTTTTAACTGCAAAACAAGGGGAGTCCGCTTTTAGCTATTATGCCGCCCGCAGCTGGAACCAGCTTCCAGAAGAGATCAGATGTGCTAAAAAAACATTTAAATCCATTCAAAGCCCCTTTTAAAGTATAATCCTTTTCTATTTAACGTTTTAAATTTCATTTTAAATCAATTTCTATATCATTTTAAAATTCCTTGTAAAAGGTTAAGCGATCTTGTTTTAACTGCATGGCGGCTGGTTAGTGGCAATGTCAGACTAGTAACAGTTACAGCCTTCCCTTTGACGCCTGACCTCAAATCATACACTGAGCTGTTCATTCATTCTTCAAATTGTGGGTTGCATTTGAGCTTTTTTAGAAGTGTTTAGATTCCTAATGAAAGGAGGTGGTCTAAAAGGTTTGTGTGTTTATGCAAAACTAGCAAAAAAAGCAGCTGACGAACTCCAACCCAAAACCACATTGAAGGTGGAAAATCACTGAGTCAGAACTGGAGTAAACTAGACTCTCTGTTCCATACTGAAAACAGGAAAACAAACAAACAAAAAAAAACGAATAAAAGAAAATACACAGTTCTTCAGAGTTCAATGAAACAAGGGCACGAGGTGAAGAAAGGTTCCAGTGAGAAGCGCATGGAAAAAGGAAAGTTCTTTACTTGAGGCTGTGCACATATCCAGAGTTACCTAGTGACTCGGGGTTAAACGAAAAAAGCAATTTCAGTGCAGATTTATAGTATTAGATGAAAAAAAGGAGGAACATGTGATTTTTTCCATTATCTATGGTGAGCTAGCGGGCATCTCGGTATGTTCTCAGGGGCCCTAGCAAACACAGGCACACTTGAGAGATGTAGTATCCTGCATCTTCTGGATGATCCATCATGCTATATGCCGTGCTGCTCCCAATTGTTTTTCCTGGCAGCGCAGGGAAGGAAGAAGAAAAAATACCATAGTAACAACAAAAACTCGCTCGCTTTATCTCTCACACTGTTGTGTGTTACAGCAGCGATGTACAATATTACTAGCGCCTCAGAAGAAGAGCTCACCATTTTGGCTCTGTCATCTCAGCAGAGACCCGGCAACAGTGCATGGCGGCCCTTAAGCCACCAATCTGCTCCATCACAAACTGGGAGGCGGACCGAGGCTTAGTGCTTCTCCAGTGGCTGCGTTTGGCCCTTGGCGGTCCAGCATGCTCTGCTGCCTGAGCTCAGTGAGGATAACCTCGAGGGGTTAAATTAGACAGCCACACAGAAACACGACATGTTGCTCCTGTTTGTGAACCGCGAGGTTAAATTAGATGCCTCCTGTGTTCCAAAAGATGGTTGTCAATAATGAACAGTGAGCTTGTTCTTGTTGTCTCACTTTTAGGCCCTCTGAACACAAGTTCTGCGCTTCTGCCAGATTCAAGGCCATTATTTATCACTGCAAGGGGAGAGAGGAATCCTCTCGGCCATTATGCCTGCTTCCTTAAACTTGAAGCGATAAGACCTTGTTAGTAGCTGGGGGTTTGAGCTGAATCTTCTTGCTTTCTATCTCACTTCAGGAAACATTTGAGTGAGAGGGCCTGCTGTCATCGACACTTGAACCTGAACCTCTTCCCTTGCTTGAAAGCCCAGCAGGCTGTTTGTTTTATTTTTATATATATAGAGATATTTTTGACTGACCGCCTGAATGATCAGAGCAGTTCTTCACAAATTCACATCCAATTTCATCAAAAGAGATTTTCGCGTGAAACCTCTATAAAGTGCAGGATGGACAGGGGCTCTGCTATAATATATGTTGGAAATATCTATCCATAATACTGAATATAATATAACTTGCGAGTAACTTGAGTCAAATATTGATTTGTTCACTGCACTGATAGATTCATTCTGTGAAGGATTTAGGCTGATTCAAACCAGAAACTATTCATAACTGGACTTTACTATTCATTAAAAGAAACGGCTCATAAGAGTAATGATTTGTGTAGGGCATTACACATTATAGCACATATCAAGTCTTTTTGTTACATCACATTAGAGCTGTCGCGATTCATCGATTTTAGTCGACTAGTCGATTTTGAAAAATCATTGACTTCATTTTGCTCACGTCGACTAACCGGCAAAATACCGGAAGTGCCGCATTTCACAGAGGAGAATCCATAAAACACATTATTAGACTATTTTCCAAGGCTGCATGATATTAAACCCATTTAAAAATCATAATTAAGCATAATTGTGAATTCACAAACGCTATGATTTAATTAAATAATTATATGCGATGCAGTTCTAACACAGTATATGCGCTTTAATTATTTACATGCGTGTAGGTTAAGCACGTGCGTCTCACATCGGCTCCGTTCACAGTAGCTCCACAGAAACTCTTATCATTTACATGTGGAGCATCTTAAACTCCATCTCTGCATGTTGTTGTGAGTTTGGGTTTATTATAACTTTCATCTGGGAACGCAACGTGCGCCATTTCATCAGATTTGTGAGGTAAATCATTTATAAACCTGTGCAAACACAGGAGAATACATCGCGATTTCAAAATAAAAGCTCAAACCCTCACTCTGAGTTTACACGGTTTGATGTCCACATATTCATTTAATTACAGTGGCTATAGCATTTCTGTCCTAAATAAATGGCAAAATATTAAAGATTAAGTGGACATTTGAATTAAATGGTGCTTGGTCAATATTAAACAAGGATTAGATCGCGCAGTAATGTTTAAAAATAATCATCAGGCTGCAGGCCTTTGTTGTTATGCGTTATCTACATTAGCTCTATTGTTTATAATACATTATGTATTTTAACAGTTTTGTTCAATAAAACCATATGATTTCTTGCTTTTGATCATTTATTTGAACTAATTATCATCATTTATTATCAATCAATGCATCATTGCTATTATATATGTATTTTAAGTCATTTTAAAAGCTATTTTTCACTTACATCTATTTTTATTACCAAAAAAATATATATATATATTATTATAGGGCCCTATGAAATCCGTTTTATTTCCAAATTCAGTTTTTTCCATTTTCATTTTTCTATACTCTGTTTTAATGGTTAAATTAAATTTTATTAATCAAAAAGCCTGTCTAATTAATTGAGTTTTACAGTTTTATCTGTACCAAATTCTGTTTTCCATTATTTTCTGGATTCCATTTTAATGGTTCCATTAAATTTTAATAATCAAAAGCATCTCCAATTAATTGA
This sequence comes from Schizothorax lantsangensis, assembly GCA_027422415.1. Lineage (NCBI taxonomy): Eukaryota > Metazoa > Chordata > Actinopteri > Cypriniformes > Cyprinidae > Schizothorax > Schizothorax lantsangensis. The sequence goes on along the minus strand of CM049861.1, from coordinate 2,288,608 downwards.
TTTTATGTAAAAAAAAAAAAAAAAAAAAAAAGTTTTTTTTTTATTTCTTTTTTTTTTCAGAAATACTGCACATTTAAATTTTTCTCCTAAATAAATTCTGGTAAATAATATTTCTGGTAAATACTCCTTTATTTAAAATACTGATTATAATTGTATTATTAGACTAGAACACGTGGATATGTTGTCATTCTTACACTATAATACTGAACTGATTTCAGTGATCTGGACTGAGATGAGATGGACACTTCTTGCACTCTGTTGCACTTTACTTTTGCTTTAAAAAAGGATTTCATTGAAATTTGGATTTAATTTGGTTTAATAAAATATTCTTAAGTAAAACTGTTGATTTTTTTGTGGGAAATTAATCGTTTAGATTAATCGATAAATTAGTCGATAGATTAATCGAAATAAAAATAGTCGTTAGTGGCAGCCCTACATCACATCTACAGAATGAAACTCAGATTCCTAATTCAGAATGGTGCAGGACACACCGTCACAGTATACAAATGAACTAACCATTAAATGTTACCAATACATTATTACAGAAGAAACAGATTTAGCAAGAATTAATTGTTGAACAATTGAAATGTGTTGGGACAGAATGTTTAGCATTAGCAGATGGAGAGAGACCCAACCGCCTTGTTGTGCTCTGGCACGTCTGAGAGGAGAGAGACAAACAAATACGCAAAGGGCCTCATAAACAACAATTAGGCTTAAAAAAATATCTCATATGCATTTCTCATTAGGATTTGAGATAGCTTGAGCACTTTTATGGATGTCATTTAAACAATGTCTTCTTGCAGTTCTTCAGGCTAAGTTTTGTTTTGCGCACAGTTAAAAAAAGTGGCCTGTTTAACACCATAAAAATCTGATCTAACTTACATTTATATACACTGTTTTATTTTGCAGCTGAAACTGTCAAATAGAGTAAATATTTACAACTAGCCTCTCATTATGCACTTGGTTTCTTGTAATGAAAGGGAAAATACACTAAATAAAAATAGCACTAATAACGCTTACCCAGCAGGACTCAGCGCAATGTGGCTCTTCATTATCCAACACTGAGGAGCATTTGTTGCAGCATCAATTATCAGGTACACCGTTCCTTAGCACTGAATACCACGGCTTTTAATTAGCAAAGCACAGAAAGACGCAGATCTGTGCAAACTGCTGGAGCGACTGCCATGTGGAGAGCCGTGAGAGTACAACAAACTCAATTATGGCAAAATACTGCACATGCATTGAAATGAGGTTGGAAGAACACATGAAAAGCCTTGCAAGCCTAAATAAGACTGTGAGCACAAGACACATTTCACGCATGGAGAGAACACAGGTATGAAATGAGTGACATCCAGGGCAGAAAGATAATCAGGAAATAATAAATCAAACAGTTTTCAATCATCAAGCGTCTTTGAAAATGGAAAATCCAGAAGTTCCTTGTTTTGCTTGGAAAAGCAATGTGATTATGCATTTACAATATGATTACGTATTCACAATATGATTATGTATTTGCACAACTACAGTCAATTACACTGTGTAACAATAATTCTGACCATCTGGATTTATTATTCACACTGACAGCAATTTTTCTGCTGGAGAAAGGCAGGTCAATGTACTGTTGATTGCAGTAGGCGTCTGGATGGCCTAACGTTACTGGTGGGCTGTGCAACTGGCCATAGCTTTTGAAAATATAATGTCAATGATGTCATTTTATTTTGACAAGTCATCATTTTCTGGAGGAGAAAGCACTTGAATATAAACCTGCAGCAGTGAATAATGCATGATATCATGAACAAGATGAATGATTATCAATGCATGAATCAAACTCGCTCAGAATGCCGACAATTTCTGACACGCTTTTCCATGCATCATTTTTTCATTATATCATTCTATGGGGGCAGAGACAAATTATATAGAAGAGTGAAATCGCTCGAAGTGTTGCCTACCCTCAACTGTATCTTACAGGAGACTGATCGTGTGAGCTCCACTGTCTTCACTACGATTGGTAGTTGCCACATCATTTGGCATAACACTTAACTTTTCTCAACTTTGTTGTTGCTGCAGCTCATATCATTAATAATAAATAACTTCAGCTAACTTTTTTTCAAAACATCTAGACCAAAATGAACTTTTAAATGCTCTATTGACATGCTCTCTACAGTCCTCTCATCTTCAAGGCAAATTATCAAATGGGCTCTGATAAACATTTACCTGATCTCTATACAAGAAAAATCTCTTAAGACGCACAAGTACAAACCAAGGTGATTCACACTATAGCAAACACTTCACAGAGCACATCCAGAAATATAGTATCCTCCAGTTAAAATTAAAAGGCATACATTGGTTTGACAAAGCAACAAGTTTGCCAGAACACTCTATAATCACTCTACAATACCACCTCAGAAAGCAGAATACATCAGATACTTTGTCTTTTACTTTTCTCTTAACATTGAATCTACTCTGAGAGTCTCGTACATTAATCTATTAGAATTTCAATCTATTGGACAAGGACTTGTGGCTTTTTAATCACAGATGTTGAACTCATTCTGCAGCTGAACAATCACAACTACTGTAGTACTTCAGAGTTTATCAGATTTATACGATGCTAGCTTGTTTTTTTACTTATTGTCTACTGTCAGATCTTTGGATTAAAATATTTTTCTGTGCATTAAATCCTCTTGGCAACTCTTACGGGACAGTCACTGAATCACCAAACCACAGATATCTGCCCACAAACTATTTCTCTCACTCAAGTCTTCTTCTATATAAAAAAAGCCATTTCTTGCTTCATTTTACGTAAGTAACCTCTGTCACAAATGCATTTTACACTTCTTCAGTGCCGCCCTCCCCTTTTTTTCATTTCGGTTCTTCTGCTTTCACGAAAGCCCAGAGACTATCCATTATGTGCAATTTAAATGGCCACTCCCTACCCACCAAAAGAGCTATGTGTGAGAAAGTTCATGGCTGTCACAGAGCAATAAGAGGCTTTTTCCATCACACTTGAGGATGGGGTGAGTAGGTTTACTCAGACAAATGCTGGACGCCTTTCACAGTAAATAGGCATGGGGAGGTAAAGAAAACTGACTTTATAAATATCATTTTCACACACAATATTATCACACACCTTGATTGTTGTATTTTTTTTTATTATTATGACAGCAAGCCTCTGTTCTGTTATTGAGTAAAAAGATGACAATAGTTTCTATTCTCCTCTCTCTAACAATGTATTCACCGTGCAATCAAAAGAGGACACCTAAAGGACACAAGCTTCATAATAAATCATAATTTCAAATATAACAGGTGCATGTATACTTTATACTATTTATGACTATTTACCAAATAATTACAGTATATAACACTGTAATATAACACTTACTATGAAGTTGTATACTTTGTTAACATTAGTTAACACAATAGTTAACGAAGTAATAATGAGCAAGAGTTAATCTTATTAATTATTAACATATTCAACATTCTAACATACTGGAAACAAAAGCAAATAGAAATATTAATAACTAATCATTAAAATTATAGTGATTGCTGTAAAAATAAGTTCATGACACCTAATGCATTAACTGCTATTAATGTATTGAACCATATTAAAGTGTCACCCAGTACTGAGTATCTGAATAAACAAAGCTTCTTTTATTCTCAGTCTCTGTTTTCTTACTTTCTCACTATACAGGTCAACTTGTTTTTGATTAATTTGAACTATCATTGATCTTGCCAGCACCTTTACAGCTCCTAAGATTTGAGTCATGCTTTGTATTGTTGAAACTGACAACATGCCTTACAGTCTGTATTCTGAGCTCTAACGTGGAATGATTCCTTATAAGTCAGGTAACAAATGACACTAGTCAGCAAGCTTCAAGCCAAAATATTTTTATATGGCAATTCACTCCAGTGGACATGTGGATTGGGTTTCCACTTCCCACTGGAGTGGCTTGATGCATTACAAGCGCATGTGGCAAGAGGTTGCAGGAACGCAGGAACACAGGCGAGCAAATATAGTTAATTGCGATGTCATTATAATCTCATTATAACGGGAGCAAAACAGTTGTTTTAATCACCGGAGCTGTCAGTGACTGCGCTCTAATGTCGTCTGGACGACGATGGCTGTGTCTCAATCTCAGTCAGCTGTCTACCTAAACAGCATTTTTGGGGTAAACTCGCGTCTGTGATTCTCACAAACGCTGCACGCGCCCGTGCTGTCTTTGTAGACAGCTCACAAGGTATAAAGACACGGCCGATATATAACGACGAAACATCGCTAAGATGTGTATTTAAAGTGAAGCGCGATGTCACTTCAGTCACTAAAGTGATTCGTGAGGAAATCCCTATGTGCTCCGTATGTAATGCTGATTCTTATCGGAGTTTTCATTCATTTTTTTTTCCGACCGTAACGTCCGTTCTTAACGGGCGGCTCCCTATTCTGTACAATAGACCTCAGAAACAGGACTGGCCACATTTAATGTCTCTAATCTATCAAATAAAGTTAAACTGAAGACAGCGTACCTGTGTACTGCACAAGGAACATCGTCCTGAGGATTCGGTTGAAAAAGACGCCAGTTAAAGTCCCGTAGGGCTCCGGTAGTGGACGTTATTCCGCGCTAGGAGCTTGGCTGCTGGTGTCTGTGGGTCCGCTGCGCTTATAACTGCTTTAAAGTGAGCAGACCACAGCGAGAGAGAGAGAGAGAGAGAGAGAGAGAGAGAGAGAGAGGAGGAGGAGGATCCACAGTCACGCTCAACATAACGACTACACTGTCCACGACGCGACTAAACTAACACGCTGTCTTTATAATTAACCCTGAACGCGAACGAGTCTCACGCGCTCGATTGACGGTTATTGACGGTTGACTCGTTTGAAAGCAGTTGACCGTGTCCGTGATTGCTGCGCGTGAGAAACCCATTCACAAAATACTCATTTTTTTCGCGGTCAGTGGGTGAAATATAAGGTGAAATGTGTCTACTGAGGCTTTAAAACATCGACAAGTTGTTACTGTAAATATTATTGTCGGTAAAGTTTCCATTATGACAATTTAATGTAAGTTCTACCAAAATAATAATTAGCCTACTTCTTGTTAGGACTTGGTATTGTTTTATTTATTTATTTAGGCTATTTAAATGCAAGCAATAACTTAGTATTAGCCAACAAAAATAACAGTGTGTGTGTGTGTGTGTATGCATGTACTGTATGTATGTGCATGCATGCATGCATGCATGTATACACATACATACATACATACATAATATATATATATATATATACACACAGACATACATACATGTATATATATATATACACACAATTTTTTTTTTTTTTTTGAGAAAACTCTGGTTGCTAGTTGCCGCGGTAATCTTTAGTAAAATAACCTACATGCAATAACACATCTGTGTATAATAAGGGATCCTTTACATGCGTTTCTTTATCACTGTAAAGTGCGCATATACTGGTTGTGTGAGGCTGTGTACCAGTAGAGGGAGCAGAGCAACAGTTAAACTTAAGGCTAATTGCCATATAAACTACAACAGGCTCTACAGTAAAACCCCAAGGCCTCTTAAATAATGCACAAGTATGGGCCATTCGTTGCAGCGGACAAGAACACTGCTAAAGTAATCTGCCGTTCTGTCAGAACAAATACATATTCAAGTGTCGAAGGAAGCACATTTCAATGTAAAGGGATATCACGGGATATGATGACAGAATTTGAACTATGCCTTCAAACTTGACCTGATTATTTATTTATTTGGAAAAAAAACATTAAAATGACATTCAACCACAAAAGCAATGTAGGTGACAAGAACATATGAACCGAATAACACTGAGCTATTGTTCTTACATGTGATTTTCAATTTTCTCAGAAGAATTTGAGTGCAGCAAGGTGTTGTTAGCAGCACATATGACTGTCAGCACACTAGAGGACCAGGAAAGATGTGCATCTTTTGTCCTTTTCATTTTTGTTTTTTGACTATTTGGGCCACGTTAATACAAAAGGAATAATTTGTTACAGAATTATGTATTTTTTATTAGAATTGTATTATTGTATTAAAACACAAAAACACTCATAATTACCTAGAATAGCATTTAATACGATACTGATGACTTTCCAGCGAAAATCATAAAAAAAGCTTGTTGTGTCCTGCTAGTTTAAACCTCTAAATGAATGAAATGTTTGGTAGTTATTTTGGTTTAAAAAGAAAAATCAGTTAAAGTAGAAAAAAATATTAATGTATACTTTTATGACACAAACATTTTCATCCTCTAAGGACCTCTGTGTAACTTTTATTAAATTGATGTACAAGGGTTAAATAATGCTTTGGCTTGCCAGAATCCCGGATGAACTTTAACACCTCCATGTTTACAGCTCACTATCTGCAGCCTGAGCTGCGTGGCATAGCCGGGGGTTACTTTCAGAGCTAAGAACATTTAACAGACGTCTTAGCACATTCAGGAGGAATTCACAGTTCTACCGTGCGTCGCGGTTAGGAGAGCAGGGGAGACCGGTGTTGTGAGCACAGCATTTGACATTACAACGGTCTCATAAAAGCATGATAAGAGTGTGGGTGGAAACCGCGGCCTGCTACAGCTGCTGTGTTTATCTCAAACCTGATGAACGCTGCACACCAACATCCTCGGGGGAAAAGAAAGAATCAAGACTTTATAGAATTTGTGTGCATTAGCATACTGAAGCATATTGAAGAATGTAGATGGTGGGGCTGAAATATCTGCAGCAGATCAAATGTACTGCTCAGGAGTCTATTTATATTCTTAGATGTTAGATGCAAATATAATTAGCTTGTTTTGGCACACCGCCCTCGTGTATCCTGATACAAAGTCGCCTTATTCCCACGCTTTTCCTGGACATCAACACCGGCCATCGTTTTTGGCATCAGCCGCTTTCCTTTGGAATTCTTTTGATGTGCATGGATGCAAACATTGGCATATTCATTATAAACTGTTTATTTTGCCATTCTTAACAATTAGCTCTGAATATTCCAAAGCCAAAGGGGATACAAACAGCTGTCAAGATGATTTTACAGAGGTAAAATGAGCATTTTTATGTTTTCGGCACTCGTTTTAAACAGTTTTCATCCAATTAGGGAAATAAATGTGGCATGCTGCTGTTTTGGTCACGTAGAAATATTCCAAAGCTGCGCCCGAGTCATTTGTGCTACGAGGCAATTACATATCACAGCATCAAAGTGACACATTAAAAGCACTGGAAACGTGGACTTTGATATGTTACTATAATATGTTATTAAGCTTAAGTGAAAAACAATAGTTCTTTAAAGAGAAGGTTCCACATAAGAGCTTTCTTGCATGTCACGGCTCTTATCTGTAAATTAGCCCAATAAGAGCAATCAAAGTCTGTCTGAGCAGTGCACTTTCCTTTCACTTACTCTAATCGAACAGACGTTTCCCCTAAAATTTCAGTGAACAACATCACATATTAAACAGCCAACAGGTACAATTAACACTAATAATCTGCTAGTATCTTGCTTTTCTGTTTAAATTCAGACTTTAGGAAAGGACCAACAAAGATCTAACCATGTTGCCCCGTTCCCATCTGCGGCTATCATTTATGTGGTGGTAATAGAGCTGTAGGTGTTTGACAGATGATTCACCTTTACAAAGGTGAGCTAGTTCTTTCATGGATGGCAGCGCTGCCCCTGGCTGGAGCGGCTTGCCTTTGGCTGAAAAACAGCAAATACAGTTAGATGCATTTTCATCCCGATTCTACACAATAATGCGACTTGTGTGACACAGATGTTTTTGGTTGGTCTTTAGAAGGGTGTTTGTTCATTTCCCATGTCCTGTTAGTCACACATATGGTGTTCATGTTTTAATAACTTGAACACAATAAAAACAGGCCAAAGTTTCTCAAGGCAGCATCTAATGAATTCTCTCACCTCACAGAGAATGATTAAAAGCTGCACTGAGCTCTTATTTAATTCATGCCAAGTTGAGGGACTGACTCTACTTCTTTTTTCCCGATTTCAAACAACGTTTTCCTCCGCAGGCAAAAAAAGAAAAGAAAAGAAAGATTAATATTGCATTAGATGGGAGCAAATTACCTAGAATGCAACACTTTTTGAATGGTAGTGTAATTATAGATAAATATGTGAATATGTGACTCAGGTCAAGGAAAGTAATTGTTGGTTACAAAAAAAAAAACAAAACAACAACAGGCGATTTAGAGAACTGTTAGCTTTAACATAAGTTTTCTCCTTTAAAATTATTCTTGATGAAGTGCATCAAAATAAATTTGTATACATGGATTAATTGGTTTTATATAATCATAATATCAGCCAGTCAAGTCGGCATGATTTGTCTTTGCAACACATTTCTCAATATTTTTTATATGAAAAAGTGTACGGCAAGACATCTATCCATCAGGATTTATCCATCCATTGATTAGAAGGTGTAAAATGGACTTAATACACCAGAATAGAGCCAGATTGCATAATACAGTCCCTCCAGGATTTTGCGATCGCTGAATTTATTGCAAAATCAAGCAAACTCCGCAATTTTCGCAAGAGCTCGCAAATTTTCATAATTGCCGCAGATTTTCCGCAGATTTTGGGTTTAGACGCGACCCGTGACGTCATCGCAACGCGCATTCAGTCAAAGAAAGGTTGTTTCTCAGTTTGAAAAATGGAATGAACGGCCTTGCGTTCTCATCATGCCTGATTTACTAGAGCTACATTGGACAAACGAACCGAAAGCGGAACTAATCCACGCTACGCGGCGACTGCTCACGATCACGCGACACCGTTATACACAGCGCTGGGAGATACAGTGAAGAAAGTAGTTAGAATTCGCCGCAGAATCAATAACATCTGTCAAATCTTGTGAGAAGCATTCAAATTCGGCGCAGAATTATGTTAAAGCTACGGATATCAGAACAAACGCCACTGATGTGGAAACCAGGAAAAACATTGTTCAATAAACACAAATCTCCATAATTCACCATGGATTTAACATAACTACAGGAACAACTTGTGGCAGAAATGGTCTAATGTTTTCGAGTGTTTTTAAATGCTTCAATATTCTCAGCACTTCAAAGCTTTAAGTATTACCAAATTTGAAAGTTATTTTTAATGTGATGACATTATTTGTTCATCCTTCATAGGTTGCCTCCATTTATAAAACTAAAAGTTGCATAATGTAGGAAAGCAAACACTTATTTAAAAATAAAAAGGACATTAAATTACCACTATATGGCTTCAGAGACTTATAGGCTTATTACCATATAGGTTTATTAGCCATTTCCACTCCCTATATATATATATATATATATATATATATATATACACATACATTTTTTACCAAATTATATTTAGACATTATGAATGACAGTAATAAAAGTTAATTTTATCTGCATCTCAACTACCCAGACAGCACAAGTACATCTGTAAGACGTCTGCTATAGATCTGGGAAACATCTGCCTTGTAATTTGATAAACGTCTCAGAAGCAGTTTTACATGCATTCTAATCTATTTGACATCTGACAGGAAACATCTTAGAGATGTATTGCAGATGAGCAAACACCCTAAAAAATATGTCTTGCATATGTAAATGCAGACATCTCCGAGATGTACATGTGCAATTAGGGTGAGTGCTTTACTGTCAGGTGCTGGTGCCACCTTCTGTAGAAATTAATGGCACTGGTGTCCTCAAATGTTAGTTTGGAGCCCTACGAAGGTTCTCGAAGTCAGAAAAGTTATAACAATGTTAGAAGAATGTTGTCCATGGTATATTTTTACTGCAAAACACTAAGAAATGCCGCAAATATCACCGCAAATTTTGAGAAATGCAGCAGCAAAATCAGTCATTTTAGGCCGCAAAAGTCAGCAAAAAGTCCTGCGAAATCCTGGAGGGACTGATAATAGCTACTTAGCTATTGGTTAACAATATCCAAAAAAAATTAAAGAAAGCCATACATTTCCTTACATTATAGGATGTCTTCCCTTCATGGGAAAAACTGGGGGGGGGGGGCTCTGCTGTAATGAAGAAAAAAGAAAAGCTAAAGCCTCAATCACTGGGTCACAAAAGCAATTAAAATCCCAAGAGCTAAACTGGAATTCTGCCCATCATTTGGCCCAACTCATACCGGAAGAGTGATGCGCCTAAATATAAATCCTGAAGGCCTTGAAAATCAGACAAAGATCAGAGCAATTCACTGCATAGAAATAATATAAAATACAGGCAATCAGGCATTCAGAGATGTTATAATTGGCAAAGTCTTTCCAAGGTGGCAAGGGCTGAGCAGTGATGGTTAAGATGAGATAATGTCAATATTATAACTTCATTAGACCTACTAAACAAATAAATATGGCTAAGGTAAGACAGCTGAAGTGAAGTTCTCTCTGAAGCCAGACCCGTACAGCAGAAGGACAGCTCACCTTGTCACTCAAGGACTTTAGGACACTGTGTTCCAGTTCACAATGGTTTCCACAAGGAATGTTTCACTGGAGATGTAAAGGGTCTGATGGTGAGAGTCAGTTAAACATTTTAATGGCTTTAGAGGTTGAATTTTGGCAGGCAGAGCTGCAGTTTTTTTTTGCCATTTTAAAACCAGGAAGATTTAGCTCACATTCCAAGAGGCAAATTAAAGGACTGAATAAGATTTTGTTTAGTGAACTTTTAGAACTAACGAGACAAGTTCTTGCAAAGAGGCTTTAAGAGAGACTTTTTTCCATCAGTAGAACTGTAAACAAGCTTTTTAGCTGAAACTGTGGTCTTTGGTGCTTCATACAAGCAAGTGAGCAGCTGCCTGTCTTTGAGGACAAAAAGCATATTAAGGAACACAAAATTAATTGCATGACTTCTGACGATATATTGAGGTCTTATGAAGCGAAATGATCAGTCTGTGCAAGAAACTGAACATTATTTACAGCATTATTACCTGTAATCCAGAGTGTCAGGCAAACAGTGGCGGAGTAGTTTTTTCAGAGTTAATATTTTTTCCTCAAAAAGAGTTGTTTTTTTGCTCTATTTGAGTGTATAGTGTAAAATTTGTCTGTAGAGTCGGAGCAAAATTACAGAGTAACTGTGACTCCTCCAAAACTGTTCTCCTCCCTTCGTTGATCCGCCATTACTGTTAATCACGGCCATCGACCGCTGCTGCTCGTGGGTTTAGAAGAGAAGATGTGCTTCTGCTGACTGGAAAAGTAAGTAAAGTTTTAAAGTCTTAGTATTTATTTTAATAATATTCACCTCTGTTTGAGCTCAGATCATTTTGCCACGTTTTTTGAACATGACAGAGATCGCTTCTCATGTTAGTTTGAGAACTGAGTTAGGCAAAGTTATCTTGAATGCAAATAGCTAACATATAACGTTACATTATGAACATTACGGATGTTAATTGACACCAGTGAAATTATCTAGCTGCCTATCAGTGTTTGTCAATGTTTATTGTGACGAGCGGCTCAAGTTGTGCACCACATGTACTTTACTCGGTAAAGAGTTAAGTTAACGTTAGCCTTAACTGTCTTGTTGGAGCCCATTTTGATGAGTATTAGCCCTTTCGGATGGTACGTTAACTGTTTCTCATAGGAACGTAAGGTATTTTCAACATTTACAGGGGGTAGTCGGTGATTTTATTGCAGAATGTCGGTGTTTTAATTCAAATTTCACCGTTTGAATCCTTTTTGACCACTGCAGAACACTGTGCGATAACGTTTGCGCTTCACTGTAATTTGCATGCATTTTTAATGCTTATTACTGAAATGCTGGGAAGTAGGCTATTTACAATAACAATATTTCATCAGCGCTCCTCCTCAGCGAGAGGAGAAAGAGGAAAAAACAGAAACTTTTTTGGCCGTACAGTAATACAATGTTAATATTAGCCTACAATTAGGCTATATCCATTAAAGATATAAAATCAAGCAATTTTATGTTTACCTCATGTAAATATAAGGCTGAATTAACTTATTTTTATTATTATATTTTAAAATGACATCCATCACATCAAAAAAGAGCGATTGAGCACCATGCTTTAACAGAACTATTGGACAGTTATTAGAAATTAAAAATACATTAGTGAACAAAGATAACTCATGTTGTGTAGTGCACAGATGAATGATAACACTCATCTGACTGTGAGTGTTATCGCCTTATTTAACTTTTGTCTTTTTGGTTCCTTCAGGATGCAAACCAACAACATTGTCAGAATGAAGTTCAAGGAAATATATATTTTTTCTTCAAAACCCTTTACATTTGAAATGTTTTTGGAATGTGGTAAGAAACTTTAACAGTTTTTATATTCTGATTTTTTTTTTATAGTAATATAATAAGTGTATAATTGTCTTATATTGAATAAAAATAACTCCCTTCCTTTGGCATTGCTGGCCTTTGTCAGTTTGCCAATGGTTTGTCTTCCTTCAGTTGCCAAAAATTGTCCTATAATGGATGTTAAAGTCTTTGATGAGTCAAAGACAGAAGTTGATGAGAAAGCATTCGACTACCTGCTGACATGACCAGACCTTGGTGTCCTAGAAAATTTCATCCCAGGCACAGCAAGTCTCAACGGTAAATTGTTTGACATGCTTATCAAGTTTTTTGTTTATTCTTAGCAATATTCACCAATTCACTGATTTGCATAGGCTAACGTGTCTATTGGATTAATTCTCAATATTTGTATAGCATGCTATCAAAGTAGTATGAACAGATAATCAGACCATTGATATGGTTTATATTGAATATTCTTTCAGCTCAAGCTCATTAGGAGATACTGAGGGCACGTCAGAGTCTGAAGACCCAGCAATGTTGATTAGAAGTCCTCCTGAAAAAATTGTTGAGGAACGTCATCTTGCCCAAGTAAGAATCACCAGTCTTGGCTCTGAATTACATCTATATAGAATGACTTAAATATTAAAGATATTTGGAGCTATATACACTTGTCAATTGCTAATTTCTCATCTCTGCTCAATATTTCATCATTCCTCCCTCCAGATGTTCGAAGATAACCTGAAGAGCGGCCCTGGAAGTGAAAAGGTCATAAACAAGTACGCACGCACTAAAAGTCTGTCAGATGGCCGAAGATGTGACATGGTGAAAATCTTTGTCACATTTGACAAATGAACATGGGTAGGTTGTTCATACAGTACTTTGTAAATTGATGTTTATGATGTTATGGGTTGTAATTGGTTTATGTTTGTGTGTGTAGAGCAAGCCCTTCCCGAAGTTTAAAAGAAGAATGTGCAAAGGGAATCATCTCCCTATTCCCATACTTGGTTGACCCCAGGAGCAAGTTTGGTTATGTAAGTAGCTGTCGCCTCTCAATCTTTTTGATTTATTTTCAAACATTTCTACCCTGATCTTTTCGCAAGGGCCTAGTACAGGAGTTGCCGATTTACAGTTAGAAATTATTTTCATTTGGGACTCTGAATAACAAAATCATGTTGTTGATAAAGTATGACTTCATTTCAATACTTGGTCATGAATGTGCTGTTAATACTGAATCTGTGTGCAGCACAAACTAAATTACTGGAGTGGTTAATGTATTTGTATTGGCACATCTTCCAATGAATTTGTCAAGTTAAAATGAGCAGGAGTGTATGTTCAACTCCTTCTACCTAAAAACTAAAAACCTAAAGAAAAATTTGTTTATTTTGTTTTCCCTGTCTCTAGGTTGGGACAGCGACATGTCCTCCATTCTGGTGCTGGTTCACCTTGTGCCACCCTCAAGTCAATGCCGCAAAAGACTGGGAAAGATCTCAGCTAAACAAGCCTGTGATCGTCTTGTGAAATTTATCAAGGTGAAGCTACTAATGAAGCAGATCGAATGACACTAGTTCATAATGTTGTATTAATGTGTGACATTGAACTTGCTTATTTCTCAGAAAGGTTCTTAAAGGGTTTGTTCACACCAAAAATGAAAATTCTGTCATTAATTACTCACTCACCCTCATGTCATTTCAAACCCGTAAAAACCTTCATTTTCATCTTCGGGGCACAAATTAAGATATTTTTTGAAGAAATCAGAGAGCTCTCTGACTCTCCATAGACAGCAAGGGTACTACCACGAGGCCCTGAAATGAAGTAAGGACATTGTTAAAATAGTCCATGTGACATCAGTGTTTCAACCATAATTTTATGATGCTACGAGAATACTTTTTTGTGCGCAAAGAAAACTAAAATAATGATTATTCAACAATTCTTCTCCTTCAAGTCAGCATCCTCAGCTGTTATCGAGAGTACCACGATGCATGCATGTGAAGCTGCTGACATCGAACATGCATGCGCTGCACCTTGTTTACGAGCAGAGGAAAGCATGTGCATGTGTCCTGATACTCTCATTAATGGTGGAGGACAGTGACTTGGGGGAGAAGAAATTGTTGAATAAAGTCGTTATATTTGTTTTTCTTTGCGCACAAAGTATTCTCGTAGCTTCATAAAATTACAGTTGAAACACTGATGTCACATGGACTATTTTAACAATGTCCTTGCTACATTTCTGGGCTTTGAACGTGTAGTATCCTTGCTGTCTATGCAGGGTCAGACAGCTCTTGGATTTCTTGAAAAATATCTTAATTTGTGTTCCGAAGATGAAAGGTTTGGAACGACATGAGGGTGAGTAATTAATGGCAGAATTTTAATTCTTGGGAGAACTATCCCTTTAATGATCACCTGTTCTCTAAATTGTTGTTCTTGTGCTATTATTTTCTACTTAGCACATTTAGTAACAATCTGTTGAAGTGTGTGTAAACAGAAACTTTGGTGGAAGACAGACATCACTGTATCTTAATTCATGCTGTATTTTGACTAACTGTTAAGTCACATTGGCACTAATGTGTTTTCATTCTTTCACAGACTGTTACCAGTATCCAAGGGCACTTGGATAGCATTGGATAGTCTCTAGCTGTATCTACTTGTTGTTGGGCTAAAAAGAAGTAGGGTCCAGTCTTGTTTTATCATAATTGTCCAACATGCTCTACCCCCTGTAAGGCCTCTAATTCACTGGCCTGTGTTGATGAGTTTTTCAAAGCTCACTTTGTTTTAAGAACTTCATACTGTCAGGAATTTACCATTGTGTATAGATTTCTGCAAAACACTGCCTATGATATAGATGCTGAAACCATCAACTGATCATGACCACAAGGGAATCAGATGTAATATTTTTTTAAATAGGAGCTTGAAAAATAAAATTGTGAGACGAGTATACATTTGTTGTTGACTTTATTTTCAGATTGAAAAGTAAGTTGTTTTCATTTATATTTTAGGGCTTTTTGATGATAAAACATGAAGGGTGTAATTTAGAAGATTAACTCTGGATAGATTCACTCATAAATTGATTAACTCTGGAGGGGAGATAAATTGTGGTAGAGTAAATTTGACTTTCCTCTGAACAGAGTTTAAAAAGTAGCAGAGTCATTTTCTTTTACCTCTGAACTGAGTAAAATAGTACAAGAGTTATATTAAAAAAACACTAAATAGAGTCAAATATAACAGGAAAGAGTAAAATATGACACTAAATTGAGCAAAATTAACTCTGGAAAAACAACTCAATCAAAAGAGTAACTTTTACTCTTTTTAGAGAGGGACTCAAATGTTATCTGAGTAAAATTTTCTTCAATTTGAGTAAATTTTACTCGGGCAAATTTACCTGTAATCCAGAGTGTCAGGCAAACAGTCCGGAGTGATGTTCGGTTCATGAACAAGTCATTCTTCTGAACAGGTCCTTTTAGTGAACTAGTTGAGTTCGCAGTACGCGGCTCAAGCAGTACAGAACCAGTTCACTGAAAGGAACTGTCCAAAAGAACCAGATTTGTCCAAGGCTCTGGATTACAGGTAATAATGTTGTAAATACGTTTCTTGCACAGACCAATCATTTCACTTCATAGACCTCAAAATATCGTCAGGAGCCACGGGTATTCATTTAGTCTTCCTTGATATGCTTATTTATTCTAAATACGGGCAGCCGTTGACTTGCATTTTATGAATCACCAAGGCCCATGGTTTTGGCTAAAACTCTTCTTTATTGTTCAACTGATGAAAAAAAAGTCACCTACATCTTGGATGACCCGAGTATGAGTAAATTAACAGCAAATGTCCATTTTAGGAGGAACTATACTTTTAATATAAAGGCAAAGAAGCACGAAATTAATTGCAGGCGTTCAATCATGCAACAGAATAATGCAAAACCGTGCTTGTGTTATTTTACAAAGACAGTTCGATGAGACCTCCAGATTCATTAAGGATTGATTGACGCAGACATTTCACCTGCAGAGCCCTTCACCTCACGGCCTACACGAGTCCTGCAACTCTTCACGCAAAACCAATTAACGAGGTGTAAAGTTACTCTCCAGGAACTCTCCAGCCTCTGGCATTTCTATTATTTAAGTTTAAGGCAATAGCAAAACGGCCATTTATAATAAAGGGCAACAGAGATTTGTGAGAGAGGAAAGCTGTGCTGTGAGCATTCGGCTTACAGTCAATCTCACTGAATTCGTAATATATTAGTCTGAAAGACAAAGTTCTTTCTAAGTTGTCAGAACCGTTCGTACTGGCACCGAAGTGGAACAGCGCGAATTACTCCAACAATTTCCAATTTCACTTACTTGGATTTCCCTGAAAACAAATTGTTGTACAATTGTGATGAAAGTGTCCTCTTTTAGTTGAAAAATCACTATCAGTGCTGTTAAAATATATTTTTACTCCCAAAATGGAAATAAGAGAATAGAGAGAGAATGAGAAATGATGGAGAAAATAAACGTCACAAATCAGCTTAAAATTTGTGCCACCTGCATGAACAAAGGCACTCAATTTGTCAAAACATATGTGCACAAATCTCTAGGCCAAGTGTCTGAACCATGTGCACTTTCTGACAAGCTTACCAAACCTATATTTTGTTAGAAAGACTGTCAAAAAGAATTTTACGTATGATCTGTTGCCACCTGTAGAAGTTACACTGCTGTTCAAAAGTTTGAGGTCAGTAAGATTTTCTAATGGTTTTAAGAGAGGTCTTTTATGCTTACCAAGGCTGCATTTATTTGATCAAAAATACAGCAATATCATGAAATACTGTTGCAATTTAAAAGAACTGTTTTCAATGTGAGTATACGTTAAAAAGTAATTTATTCCTGTAATCAAAGCTGAATTTTCAGCATCATTACTCCAGTCACATTACATGATCCTTCAGAAATCATTCTAATATCCTGATTAAAAGAAAAGAAACATTTTTATCATCATTGATGTCAAGAAGAGTTGTGATGCTTCATATTTTTGTGGAAACCATTCTTTTTTTTTTTTGATGAATAGAAAGTACAAAAAAAAACAGCATTTATTTAAAACAGAAATCATTTGAAACTTTATAAAATGTCTTCACTGTGACATTTGATGAACTTGATGCATCAATGCTGAAAATATTTCTTAAAAAAATACTGATCACAAACTTTTGAATCGTAGTGTAATTATAGATAAATACATGGCCCAGATCAAATAATCAGCCAAAATGAGGCAATTGTTGGTAATACCAGAATAGAGCCAGATAAATACTTAGCTGTTGGTTAATAATATCCATCAGCCCACATCAGTAGAAAAAGGAAAGATGATTTTGAAGACTTTTTTTTGTTGTTGAACATTCTAATTAAATCCTTCTACCACAACGTTTTATGTGCAATAACAAGAACTGGAAGGTTCACAATACGTGCATTAAATACAATTCTGATTTCATGTTGACCTCAATATGCATCAGCTTTCAGTCTGTGCTGTCAGTTCTCTTTTTGTGACCGGCATTCAGTAAAGTTGGCATTACCTTATGAGAAAGCACTAAAAAGCACTCCTGGATCGGCTGTCCTTGATTGTGGAAAAGAGGAAGTCATCAGTCAACGTGCTGTGCGCTAGGCTAGATAAGGTGAACGTGGAAGAAAAGCTCCAGTGTAAATGAGGCAATCTGCCCCCATACAGCTGCAGCAGGACCGTGCGGTGCAAACCGGCCACCTGTGTGACCAGCCAACCAACCACCAGCCGACCGGCACGGCCCACACAGAGCCTGATAAGGACGAACACGCTCATCTTCCACACGCCTTCCAGAAATTACAGCCTTTGGTTCCCTCACAGTCGCCCGCCTCAATCCTCCTGTCAGGATTTGATTTCTAACACTCACTCTCCTGCGCGATTGAAGACCTGTCCGTCACGTCGAACGTGAGATGTCAAAACAGAGTTAAGACGGGTTTGAAAGCATTTAGCATTAAAAATACAACTAAACGAGTCGCTTTAACAAGCACAAAGCTTTTATCTCTCCGAAAAAGCTCAAAAAGTGAGTTCAGATAGGGTTTACACAAGAGATTGAACAGAATGTCCATCTGGCCACCTGGCATTTCATACAGAAACCCTACTTTCGTGATTTATCCTCCGAAAAGCACCAGTTCTCCACTGGCATAAACATTTGGCCTATTTATACGCTCTAATATCAGACTAAACCCTATACTTTCCTCTTGGCTCGCAAACACACATCTGAAGCAGTGTCGGCCTCACCTTTCAGCTAAATCTCTCCAAACTTGATAAAAGGTCTGAAATCTAAACTTCCTGTCATCCAGGCGATCCGGCAGACATTTCCACCTGTTCGTGACAGAATAAATGCCAAAGAACTGGAAAAGAAACCTCTTATTATTGAGAAGCAGCCTCTCGTGGGGACACTGACAGCCTTATCAGGTGTGCAGCAGAGATCTTGCCAACAAATCCTTTCTCTGTCGTGAGATCTACGCTCTGCCTGTGAATGAGAAGCTTAAAGGGTCTCTGATGGTACATCAAGCAGACAGAACTTCCATCAGCGGAATGCATATCAACTCACCTACAGCTCGGCCAGATCTGTAGTCCTTGAACATCATGTGTTAAGCAGACGCTTAATCTCCTGGTGACGGCACCCTGTTAAGAAGACAATACAGGCTTAGCTGCGTTTGGACGGTAAGGGGACTGAGGTATCTCTATGAAACAGCCTTGTGAGTATATAACCACAGATGACTTTTCATCAGCATAGTAAATGTCTTGGAGAAGGCGATCTAAATTCAGCGAGAAACAAATATCCAAATAAATCCAAAATATCCATAATGCACAGCAGTTTAGTAGTCAAAGTAGCCGGGGATCATCTGATTCAAGAAAAGCCAGAGTCCAGAATTATCTGTTTACTTTAGCTCCCTATAGCGGATGAACTGAGTTTATTATTAACCAGGCATAAATATTTCTTCCCAGGCCTGAAACTGCATTTTGCATTTTTATTAAAAATGTGTTTTTGTCCCCCATGACAATGGAATTATCTAGCTGCTTTTTCTTGCATATTTGTGACAGCGCGGGTCACTGTGTCACTCTACAGTCTCAGTCTTTTAGCAAAACAGCACCTGTCATAAAAACTGTGAAGATTAGAATTTTTATTATAATTTTGTGTCTTATATTTTTGAGTCAGCAGCTTAATGTGAGGGACACTGCACAATATGTGTTGCCAAATGGTGTTCTGGAGTTCTTTAGCATCCTAGATAAGCATCTGGGACTGGATTTACCAAATCAAATTATTTATTAAAATTATTCTTAACTGCTATTTTTTTTTAACAATAAAGGTCAATAATGTTTTGTATTCCCTAAAACATTTAAGAATATTCTTAACTTTTTTGTGAATCTGGCCCCTTGATGATATATTCTGCACAGAAGTAAATAGTTTTTTAGTAGATGAGTATTCGAATTAAATGAACAACTTCCACAAATGTCAGATTTAAACCATGTAATATTGCAGTTCCTCGTTAAGTTAAAGGCCAACTAACTTGCTGAAGGCTTTAAGAGTGTAAAATCCGACCTGTGCTACATTTATACTTTTCAAACTATGAAATAAAATGCACAAAGGACATAAGATACGAATTAACATTGTGCATATTTGTTTTAAAACTGCAATCGCATATCTAGATTTCATTCAGATCTATAATTGAAATGTCAGAAATCATGAGTGCCGTCTTTCATCACTTTGGTCTGTGAATGCTTTGATTCACAGATTCATAGAGAGAGCACCTTTCTGGAAACATATTATATTATGAGATCAAGAGTCAGCCAATAACACAATCAAAAAACAACCTTGTCTAGACAGGAATGAGTGTTTTGCAGTGACTGGTCTCGTGTACTCTGGTCAGTACAGAAGCGTGTTGAGTTTGTGGAAACAGTCTTCCTCAAATAGCAGTAAGTCCAAGATCCACCTGTCACTTCCTCTTTGACCCTTTGCCCACAACATGGTAATGAACTCTAACCTCTTGACATTTGTCCGAGTCACCACTTGCCCCCGAGTCTCTGGATGGCCAGAACTAAATGACACTGCTTTTATTAGAAATATCCAATTTGAACTGAACAAACAGCACTACAAAAACAAAACAAAAATAAAGTGAGAAGAGAACAGATGAGAATGTGTAAATGGAATAATATAAATAATACATATAAATAAACAGGTTGCAGCACATATTCAACTGCAAGTTTAAAAAATGCAAGGCATGTTGATACAATAATGTGTTTAAAGAAAAGAAACAGAAAAAGGAATGAAAAAAGATAATTGCACCAATACCGAATAAATAAGCTTTCCATTCATGTATGGTTTGTTAGGTTAAGACAATATTTGGCCGAGATACAACTATTTGAAAATCTGGAATCTGAGGGTGCAAAAAAATCAATATATTGAGAAAATCACCTTTAAAGTTGTTCAAATGAAGTCCACAGCACTGCATTTTACTAATCAAAAATTAAGTTTTAATATATTTACGGGAGGGAATTTACTAAATATCTTCATGGAACATGATCTTAACTTAATATCCTAATGATAATTTTGACCCATACAATGTATTTTTGGCTATTGCTACAAATATAGCTGTGCTACTTATGACTGATTTTGTGCTCCAGGGTCACATATTACCATGTTATTATGTTACCATCTTTTTGTATTAGTTTATGTCCAGTCATAATAAAAACGTAAACTACACTAGGCAACACAAGCTGCAGGAGTCAGATTCGACTGATCACAGGTCGAGAGTAAGGAGAGATGACTGACAAGACCGGTGGAGGATTCTGCTCAACTGATCCTGAGCTCATTGACATAGGCTATATCTGATCTTATAAACTGTGCTCCGTTTACACAGAGTACGTGTGATCGTGAAATCTAAAGTGAAAGTGAACACAGAGCGCTCATTCAAAAGTCATTTCAATACCCTGCATATTAATAGCGAATCCCTGATGCGCTAAAAATGAAATACAATATTAGAATGTTTGCAGGAATAAATAAATAGTTTATTATTATTTTATTTAGATGCTGTCTAAAGAGTCTTTTTTACTATTAAATATTTCAAATACTTCAAAATGCATGGCAAGAACTCGTAAACCACGATCATGTGATCACAAATGGACATCACTTGCTTGAAATGACCATCACAGGTTCCATTTGTTAACTGTTGTCCCGTTCACAAAGTGCCCTTCGAGGACGAAAAAAAGCTATTTGGAATTCGCTGACGGTGTAAGTCAGAAAAAAGTAAAGATGAAACGTATGCATGGATGAATTGCTTACAGCAAGATCTAAAATATGCATTTAGACAAGTAGATATTTTCCATGCCAGGAAAAAAGTATTGGTAATTAAATCTTTAAAGAATGATAATCAGTGAACAGAGCCACAAACGTTACATTCCCATTCGTAGTGGCTAAGTGTAGTGGAATTCTAGTTAAAATTGCTTACAGCACTCAATGCAATCTGTGCATTTGATCTTGTGGCTTAAATGCAGCAAGAGAAGTCAAGTGTCTAAAACAAACGGATACGGTTCAGTCTTTAGTCTGAGGTTGAGCCTGGAGGGAGAGGGAGAGGAACGTGATTGGTTGCAGCAGTCATAACTGACAGAAAAAGATTGGCAAAAAATCCTTCCTTGTGATGAACACCACTATATAATGTCTATTCCTCAAACTCGACTGTAGCTTGCAGGGCTGTTAGCAACGGGTTTGAACTTATGAGGCATATAAGACTGCATTTTGGCAAAATGGACATTAAAAATGCATTTGAATTCATCCGAGGTTAGATTTCAGTCAGTGGCCCAGTGAAAATGATTCAGTAATGGTACTGGCCAGCATGAAACAGACATCATCTTACCTCCTAGCAAGCAGAAGACACATCTCAAATGAGGGTATATTTAGTCAACAAGATTGGAATTGCCAAGAAATGAGACATAACACATATACATGCCTCCTGACCCACCTTCAGTACTACTGCATTGGGAAAAGAATAAATACACAATCTAATAAATCATTTCCCATGTCATCTACTTGCTGGGATTTCTACTTACAGATTTGCCCAGGTTCTTGTTATTGAGGCACTAATGATACGACAATGGTTCTGCCTCAAATCCAAGGTGAATCATAGCGTATTTCATGCCTATGTTTTCTAAAAGTACTTTCTAGGTAGGCAGCTCAGCAGGTTTTGAGACATCACTTAAATCAAAGTGAGATATTTATTAAAAAATAAAATAAAAAATACCACCATACAGTAACTTAACACTGAGGGTATTTTCAACTTTCAAGTTGAAACACGGCCTGCTGATAAAAGCAAACATTAAACTAAACCATTGTAGTTTTAGATTAACCCCATTCAAAGTTTCTTTCTTCGGATAAACATAAAAGAAGATATTTTGAAGAATGTACCCAAACAGTTATTGGTCCACGCTGACATTCATAGTATGGAAGAAGAAAAAATACTACGGAAACTGTTTGGTTACCAACATTCTAAAAAAATCCTCCTTCAAAGCTTCATTACTTCAGAAAAGTAACAGTTACATTCCAAAAAAAGAAAGACATTATAGTAATTTATGGCTCAAGAGGAATAACAATTAATTTTATAATGATTACTTTTCTAAAATGAGACAAAGTATAAGGCAGACAAATGTGGCACAGCCTTTGAAATGAGACACAGCAACCATAGTTGACTGTAGGCAAGAGGAAGTTACTGTATGTGATTTTTCACTTGTCTATATGATTTGTCACTGCCCACATACAGTATATAATAAAAAAAGAAATCGTCGGCAATCTGAGTGGGTTTGATTCACGCACTGATAATGGTCATCTTGTTCATGATATGATGATGCACTGCTATGAATACACAACACGTTCCCCTCTATTTTTAGAAGCAAGAAAACGGATTAGTTGTCTAAATAGATTGAAGTCTTATTTTTACCAGCAATACAGCTCATTTAACAAGGTAACATCTCGACATGTAATGTTCAATAATTCACCAACCCAACGCAATACACATGAAGTACAGAGATAAAAGAATAATCTATTAAATCTATCACTTGTAAACGTCTAAAAAGTGACAGTTGCCATCTTCTTCAAATGAACGCTCCCTATTTGCAGTGCCAAGAGACTGTTAAATGTTCTTTCTCTCTGTGCTGTAGAAATCCTGGCTCGGGTGCTGAAGACAATCTAGCAAATTATCATACTAGACATTCACGGTCTGAGAAGACACCATAAAATGTGGGCCAGACGTACCAAATGTTGCATAAAGACCAAGCCTCAAATGCCTGCTTGGTCTTCAGAACCGAAGAGAACAGACATGTGAGGCTTTTACTGTAAGACTGGAAGCTTTTTCAGTGACTTTTCCTCTGTAATGTGAAGAAAGCAAAGCTTTTAGCCTCTCTCAAACATTCATTTCGGGAAAGTGTTGCTGGAAGTAATGTCTCCACAAGTAAAGTGGTGCTTGCATTTGTGTTTTATGGGATAGGCTTACAATGGTATGAGAGCGAATTAAGTGGCTTTCAAATTGCAAGCATCAAAAAGGATCACAAAGAACTGCAGGCTAAAATTAGTCAGAGTTGCATTTACAGTGGAATTCTGGGATTCTTAAGAAATGGTTCACCCAAAAATGAAAACACTGTCATTATTTCCTCACCCTCATGTCGTTCCAAACCAGTTTGAATTTTCTTTCTTCCTTGGAACACAAGAGAGGGAGATTTTGAAGAAAGGCCAAAGCACTGTTATCCATTCTACAAAAGAATTCAATGCCAAAGGGCTATAAAGTTGCATAAAAGAAAACAAACAAAAAAGCTTGCATGATATTCCAAGTCTTCTGATGCCACATGACAGCTTTCACAGAAAAGCTTTCCTTTCGGATTTAAAAGCTGCACCACAGGGAAGATTATCAATAACGACTTAAAGAGATAGTTCACCAGTTTTGAGGAAAGTTACGTTTAAAAGTAATGCATTGCAATATTGTGTTGCTCCATAAAAAAGTAACTACTTGGTTCTTTTTTATGCCAAGTAATGCATTACGTTACTTTTGTGTTACTTTTTGTCACCTGGGCTTGGCTTGCTTATTTATTTTTAAGAACAAAAATCCCAAAAGTTATATGTTTGGAAACTGTAAAGTCCCTTTCACACTGAAAGAGAAATGAATAATCTTCAGGCTGAAGGAACTGTCTCTGCACTTACACCTGATTTCTCTCAACATGAGGACAGGAGAGGTGTCAGTCAATGACTTAACGTGTTATTTATTTGAAAAAGTCACCCAGATATTTCTTGTAAATTAAAAAGTAATGTGTTGCTTTACTAGTTACTTGAAATTAGTAATCTAATTACGTAACTCACGGTACTTGTAACGTGTTACCCACAACACTGTAGTTCACCTCAAAATGAAAATTTTGTCATCATTTACTCACCTCAAGTTGTTCCAAACCTGTATGTAGTGCTGGGTGTTATACCAGTTTAAACGGAAACCACTCTGTATGAACAACACACAGTATGGATTTTTTAAAAACGGCATACGGTAGAAGTGGGTAGAAGTGGTCTGACACAGATTTTAGGTCAAACCGTCCAGCACTACCTGAGTTTCTTTCTTCTGTTGAACATAGAAGATATTTTGACAAAATGTTGGTAACCAAACAGCTGAGGGCAACCATTGACTTCCACAGTATGGAATAAATTCATACCGGTTTGACTGGTGAGTAAATCCTACATATTCTTTTTAAGCATATGCGAAGGTTGCTTGATGCAAATTTCGTTACTTCGTACGTGCATCAACAACAACAAAATGGCAAAGACTGCAACAACAACAGATGCCTGCATTGACAAACGCTTGAGTGAGAGGGTTATGAGATGGTGCAACTTTAGTTTAAAAAAGTACTAAGATAATTTATCGGTCATAACTTTTGGGAAAAAAGTAGCGCAGACACTGGACAAGGATGGATCTTTGTAGTGTGCATGTGTTGACTGCCTGTGTTAGTGCACACTATCAAATGGAGTATACTTTGAAAGGCTACGTGTTACTACAAGTACACTTTAGGCTTAAATGATAACAACTTTTAACTTTGGAGTGAACTATACCTTTAAATGTTGATCTGTTCCTCGCAAAAATCTGTTGTTTAGAAGTGCATGAGTCATTTTTAAAAACATGTAGCTTGAAAATCACTGTATATTTTGTTGAGGAAACCAGTGGCCAGGACATTCTTCAAAACAGCTTTTTTTGCCATTCTTCAAACTTCGGGACAGATTTTTCAGTGTGATTTTGGGAACACATGACCAGCACATTTTTATTTCTGAGATTGGCATTGGGATGCCACAGATGGCAGAGATCAGTGGACCTCCTCTGATGAACATGGCCTTATCAGACAGAGTCAACGGACCACCGTAAGGAGATGAGGAGATTACCAATCAGCCCATCTCCACCACCAGATCCACAGCTACAACCGCTGTCTGTGACGATCAGCAAATCAACAAACCAACAGCTGAAATCAAAACAAAAACATTCCACATATATAATGTTTAATGTTCTGAATAAAATGGCCTTCATTACATAACAAGGTAGTTAAGTATACGAGGTGCAATTCTTTATATTGCATTTGAAGGAAAAAAAAAAACATGAATGAATGCTACATTGGCAGAAAGTGCTTTGCCTCCAGAGCAAATCATTATAATGATGAGCATTATTTTAACAGAATTGGTGCTCGATTCTCTGCAGCATTTGTTACCATAGGAAACAACCCGCGGCCTGGCCTCTGATGAGGAAGTGCCTCCAAAATGGCCTTTTTATCTGCAGTTATTATCCTCATATGTCACTGTCATGGAAACAACACAGCGCAGTGACAGAAAGGGCACGCGGCGTATCAGAATATTGTTTAGAGCACCGATTATCACCTGCAATGTGCTTTCCAATTGTGTGGAAGGGAAGACATCTCTAGAGACTGGCCTGATCTCAACACACTTACAGTTCAGAGCCAATATTCAGCTTTCAAGTGAGAAACTGGGGTCTAGGATTATCATAACTCATTCCGGTTTGCATTAAACTGCAGAAATAACCGGAGATGCATTCCTTTCTAAAAATAACCACAAATACTGTTTTGCAGATATGATCCTTTCCATTCAAGACAAAGGTAAAAAGCAATCTAATTGTACAAAAAGCTTGATGACAAAACACAAACAAATATACAGAAAAATGGAGTAGAAACTATTTTCATTTAGAAATTGCTAGCAAATTTCACAATTACAAAAAAAAAAAAAAATTAACACATTGGATTAAACATGAAATATATATATATATTTAAACTAATAATATATTAGTTAACCAGACAAATATGAAGCAGCACAACTGTTTTCAACATTAATAATAATCAGAAATGTTTCTTGAGCAGCTAATCAGTATATTAGAATGATTTCTGAAGATCATGTGACACTGAAGACTGGAGTAATGATGCTGAAAATACAGCTTTGATCACAGAAATAAATTACATTTTTCAATATATTCACATAGAAAACACTTATTTTAAATTGTAATAATACTTCAAAATATTACTGTTTTTATTGTATTTTTAAATCAAATAAATGCAGCCTTGGTGAGCAGATGATTATTTTTTTCCAAAAACACTGAAAAAATATACTGAACTAAAACTTCTGAATGGCAGTATATATAACTTTTAGATTTTAAACCGTAAATACCTACAGCATTTTTTTTTAACCACTATTTATTTTCTATTTTAATTTTGACACTCACATAAATAACAATAAACCATTGGCCTAGAAAAAGCTCTACCTTGTCATAAATGCCACACTTGATATGGACTAGCGGTCTTCACTTGTGTGTGACGATGAAGTTCAAAAGATTGATCATGTTATAATGTGTGCTCACAAGCACCTCTTTTTACAAAGCATGAACTGGTGCAAACATCACAGTGAACTACTACACAATAATCTATATGGTGATATGTAAAAGAGACACTCATATAGGAGGCATGAACCCTCCTGTAGTGTCTGCCACGCTGAGACCACCAGCCATGTTTGGCAAGATCTGTTTTATTACTTAATAAAACCAAAACTACAAGCATCCACACTGACAGTGGTCAGTAAAAACACTCACTGTGGAGTTCTGTTGGTTTAAGACGATGAACACGAGCCAGCACAACAAACATAAAAATCTTCAAGAGCTTTACAGAATGTGATGTTCAGCCCGACCACAACCATAAAACCATAAACCAACACCATTTGTGCTGTTAAATGGGTTCTGTTTTGTGTTTCTATTAAAAGAACAAATATTAGCCAATTAACATGACTACAAAACAGGACTGAAGAGCCACATGAAAATAAAGCTGACGGTGAAGCGGGAGACATTCTGCCTGCAGTAAAATGATGCCTGAGACTATAACAGTCATAAAAGATAATGGTATGACTGTAACGCCAGCGCAAACTAAATAAAACCAATTATATTAGAACATGTTGAAGTGAATCAGGATTGAAAAACACATTTAAAGGGAATGATTGCTAGTTTTAGATACTGCCGTTCAACATTTTAGGATCAGTAAGATATATATAAATAAGTCTGTTATGCTCACCAAAGCTGCATTTATTTGATCAAAAATATAGTAAAAAATTATAATAATATTGTGAAATATTATTACAATTTAAAATAACAGTTTTCTATTTTAATATACTTTAAAATGTAATTTATTTCTGTGATCAAAGCTGAATTCAGCATAATTACCCTAGTATTCAGTGTCACATGATCCTTCAGATATTATTTTAATATGAAATCTTTAGAAAATCTAGAATCTAGCAAGTCTTTATTCTATTGTTTTTTACATTATACAAAGAATCCTGAATTTTCCAAAAAATAAGCAGCAGCACAGCTATTTTTAACATTGATGATAATAATAAATGTCTTTTGAGCAGACAAATCAGCATTAGAATGATTTCTGAAGTATTTGTTTTAAACTGCTCTCAAAAAGGAGCACAATTTGTGACCAGTAGGATCTGCAAATTACATTTTTATCAGTCGACTAAAACTAGTTTTGAAGCAATCCTATTCACTGAATTGAACTGTAAACCACATCATTGGTCAAGTCACCAGCACTGCCACTCGGACAGTAAATGGCCTCAGTATTAGCCGTTATCTTCCTCTGAACTGCGGTCAATTGAATCCAGCCCGCGGCCCTGTGGGACTCCAGACGTGTTGATGATATCGGACTTCCTGAGTGATGGCGCTTGTGCCGTGACATGCTTCACCTAAAGGCCCCGCCACACGGGACACGGTTCTATAAAAGCCATTTTAGGAAACATTAGCACTCGATGGTGAGTAACTAGCAAATCAATTATCCCCTGGCCTCCAAAACTAGCCGGGGCATCTGCTCACTTTCATCTGTTTGGAAGGTCAAGACTGGGCTGACTGACCATATGGACGAAAGCACTGGAAATTAGGGATGCATGAATATTAAAATATTGTTCTGGCTTAGAACGATAAGCAGGCAATTATTTATGTTATGTTATGGCTGATAACTAATAAATAATCAATATTAAAGTACTATTTTGTCTACATTAATAAAACATAAAATCTGTCATTTTAAACAGGGTGGTTTCCGCCCCGGGCCCCATAAACATCAAACTGAATCATCCTAACCAGGTCTCTGAAAAATTTATATATTTTGAGATTTAAAAATTACATTTAAGAGCATTTATTCAATATTTTTTGTTTGTTTTTGTTTTTTGTTTTTAAAGATGAGTGTTAAATGACGTCTAAGGTTATGTAAAAAATAAGCCTGCAATTAAACAGCTAAAAGTGGACAAGTTTATTTTGCTCATCAAGAAAAATCAGTAATATTATCAAATATTATTACATATTAAAATAAATGTTTTCTATTTGAATATATTGTGAAATGTAATTTATTTCTGTGATCAAAGCTGAATTTTCAGCATCATTACTCCAGTCTTCAGTGTCACATGATCTTCAGAAATCATTCTAATATGCTGATTTGGTGTTCAAGACGCAGTTTTAATTATTACCAACGTTGATTAATGTTTTTGTGGAAATGTAATACATATTTCAGGATTCTCTGAACAACTGAAAGTTGACATGAACAGCTATAATGAAATAGAAATATTAAACGTCTTTACTGTCAATGTTGGTCAATTTTAAAGTATTCTTGCTGAACAAAACAAAAAATAAAATAGTTACCCCAACTCTTTTAAATGATGTTGTTTATTCAAAATCAAACAATAATTAATAAAAATAAAATCTCAAATCATGAGATTGCTTGGACTGCTGAACAATAGGGTACAATACATTGTACTTGCAGACCTTAAGATTTGCAAATGGAGAACTGGCACTAAAATGTTCAGCTTCCTCTGGATGTGACGGGGTTATGAATATCCAGGCAGAAGGCCAAAGGTGCTTCACTTTACAGCTGTGGCCACATGTTAGGCAGGAAAATGTGTCGATATGGAGAACTCATTCACAGCTGTCTCTGGTGGCTCATCTGCAGATTTTGGCAGGTTGAGAACCAGGCAACAATCTAACTGCAATGAAGAAAATAAATACATCTCAATCGAAGCTGGACAAGAAAACAAACTTGACATCGCACCGGGTAGACTTCAGTGTGGAGCAATCAATCAAACACCATCAGACCCAAATTACGCACGCTGAACTTTCAAAGCGGCAAGAAAAATAAACCGGTGTCACTCAGATTGTGCTAAACAAAGAGTTTATGTCTGATGCAAAGCAGAAACTCTCAAATGAATATAGCTGGGCTAACTGTGAGGCAAAGTAAAAGTTCTCACCCCTGACCGATTTCATGACACCTCTATATTCAGTTCTCTCTCCAGCATTTACCCCATAGCCGTCCTTCCCGTGTCTTCAGAGAGCAGAGAATCTCGCCATTAATAATTCATTGTTTTCGGTGGACACAGTGAATACCAATTCCTTCATATTGCTGGACACCATCATCAAGGCTGATTGCGGCACCTAAGGTCATTAACTTCATCCCGGGTGACGTGCCTACGAATGTAAATGACCGGTGAAGGCTGCTGACACCGAGGCTGTGCTTCAACCTGTTAGCCGGTCCGTCTGAACCTCTGCCGGCCAGATGAGGGGCAGAGGAAAATTACACTGCACGCTCCTTCCGTTTATTATTCGCTTTGCTCCTTCGCTCTGTGAAAAACATGAATTATGGCTTTCGCCCCAGTATAAAGGAAACATTCACGAGGTGCATTCATGACGGCCCCGTTCCCCGCAAGGTGCCATGGCAACAGCGAATACTGAAATTATTACCTGAAATAGCAGTGCAATAAATGAAATCAAATATTCCCCGATGGCCTGGACATCTAGGGCATAACAATAACACTGCTAAAAGATGTAAGTTGCCTGAAATATGAAGCTTTTTGCAGGTTAAATACCACTAGAACAATAACCTCCGTGGCAATTTATATCCCTCCAGCTGTGCGGACGTTCCCTCAGGAATCAAGCCAGACAGCAGGTGCTACGAGCTGCCTAACTTTAGGAAGGTCACAGAAACAGCTTGGCCGTGCTTCGAAAATACGTTCACAGAGTGAACTTTAAACGATGCATTTGCTGTCCGCTGGTAAAATGGCCTTTTTAAAGGAAATAGCTCACCCTAAAAAAAATAAAAGAAAGAAAAATAAAAATTACTCACCTTCAGGCCATCCAAGATGTAGATGATCGGAACAGATTTGGAGAAATTCAACATTGTGTCACTTGTTCAGCAATGGATGCTCTGCAGTGAATGGATTATGGCTGCATATTTAGCCGGAATCAACAGTTTGAAATAACAAAACGCCTTAATGATGGATTTGTTTCTTACAAACACACAGCTTTTCACTTCACAAGATGTTAACTGATGGACTGGAGTGGTGTGGATTACTTGTGGATTATTGTGATGTTTTTATCAGCTGTTTGGACTCTCATTCTGACGGCACCCATTCACTGCAGAGGACCCACTGGTGAGCAAGTGATGTAATGCTACATTTCTCCAAATCTGATGAAGAAACAAACTCATCTACATCTTGGATAGCCTGAGGGTGAGGACACTTCAGCAAATTTTCATTTTTGGGTGAATTATTGCTTTAATAATGAATATAGATTATGCTGCCTAGCAATCCGGATTGGTCTGGACCAATATAATCTATTCTTTTTGTGCACACTGGATGATTCTGGTATGGGACGCTGGGTCAGGTGACACAACGAAGAGCCCTTCATTTCACTGAGGAGACCCCTAACACATTGGACATGGCACTGAGCACACCGCTGATCTCTGTCTGATCCAATTGACTGTTGGGTTTCGACCCCCTGCATCACCGAGGGCCATTAAGTGGCCAGCCGAAGAAAAATGGCTCTGCTGGTCCCAGGGTAGTGCAATTGGATCAGCAATTTCTGCCCACTATTGTCCCATAACACTGCGACTAAGTTAATTTCCTGTGGGAAAAAACACTCAAGTGAAAAATAAGCAATAAATAAAAAACAAAAATGAAAGCAGCCCCACTAGATGCACAAGCCAGCGCTGTTGGCTTCTGTCGTGTCTTATCTGTATAAAAAAATAAATAAAACAAACCTCAGCAGGACAGGACAACAAATGTCTCAGATTAGCTGTTGCAGTTGTTTAATTTACGGCAGATAAATTATCATCCAATGCCAAAACATTCTTGTTCTCTGGAAACTCTAAACACAGGCACTGAAGATTTTAGCCAGAGACCTCTTTTCTAAAATATAGAAGTAATTAACATATTTTCATATATTGTGTAAAGACCCATTTTACTGTGTAAATAAAAGATTCAATATATTGGCAAAATATTTGTTGGACAAACAAATTTAATTTAATTTAATTTAATAATTAATGTATTTATCTGTTGTTAGAAGAACAGAACAGAATAGAATAGAATAGAATAGAATACTGTGATTAATTTCATGATTCTGACCATTGCATAATGACATGTGAAATTTGCCAAAAAGCCACATATTAACAAGTTTTAATAATTAATAATACCAGTAATAATACTACTGATAACAACAACAAAAGCAGTATTATTATTATTAATAATAATAACAACAACAACAAGGAATAATTCATATTAACTAGTAATAATAATTAATACTACTGATAACAACATCAATAATAACAACCACAATAATTACTACTACTACTACTACTATTATTATTATTTTCCCCACACCACAAAAGAATTCTAAATTTTTCAACAGATTCCAGTTCTTCTCTGGCGTCGACCTTATGCGATGTCAGAAAGAAAGTGGCCACTCCATCTTTAGTATCATAATATTTGGATCTTCTGCTACTTAAAAGCCAAGACAACAGATGAGCACAAGATCAACAGACAAAGACTCTAAATCTGCCTACTGTGCTCTGGAGAACTCTTAAGCAAGAACTCATCTTCTGATGGACAAAATTGCCTCATATCCAGTAAAAAAAATGTTCCCAATCCCCCAGCAGACCAAAAGCGGAGACTGATAACGAGATCTGAACAGTGAGAGGAAAAAAAAACTGATTGGGAACTGAAGAAATCCCCTGTCTTTTCAAGGATCTGCACATTATTCACGCTCACACCTCGGTATAATAAAATAATACCTCTCTTTTTATTCATGAAGACAGTCTGGCTGACCCAGATATTTTCCGGATGTCTGTGCCTTAAGGGGACTGTCATGGTTGGGCTAACACAGAGCCAAATCACTGTCCAAGATCCAAAAAGCACAACCGTTCCAAAAAATTGCTGTCAAGAAACATAACAAAACAGTCAAATTTAGCAAGACCAAACCTGCAGAGACGGACTCACGCTTTCTTCAGGAGACTGAAATAAAGAGTCCAATCACATTACCAATACAGCCAATAATACACATGCTCTCGCTACATGATATATCTGTGTGCAGAGCTGGGTAGATTACTTACACATTGTAGTTCATTACTGATTACAGATTTCATGATGAAAATTGTAGTTCGTAATGTAATCTAAGTTACTCATTTTATGTAATGCATTCTGATTACTTTTTACCTAACTTGTTTTAAACTTTCCATTAAATGTACCACATTGATATATTGACACATTTTTTTTATGTCAACGTCATTAAATACATTAAAAGTTGAATTACTCCAGGGTTTCCCAAACTGGGGTTAATGTAAGAACTGCAGAAGTTTTGATCGAGTTGATAAGAAAAGCTAATAATTAATTCAATCATAAAAATGTAAAATAAAAAGAAATTATTTAAATTTCAACTAAATATGTTATGTCAAAGGGGTTTGACTGAAAAAAGTTTGGGAATCCCTGCATTACGTGAGCAAACATGAATAATAAAAATGAAATGTTAAATCCGTATTAAACCTAAAAAAAGAGGTGCTAAAGTCTGATTGTGTGGTGGTTGTGCTTTAAAATGTAATTATTATAATCTTAATTCAAGTGATGTAGGACTTTGGAAATCTGACTGAATTCAGTATTGAGTGCTGCTGTTAGGTTAACCCTTAAATGTTTCAAAATGATTAACAGTTAAATTTAACAGTTAAAATCAGAAAGTACTTAAATGTTATCAGTTACTTTACTTAGTTGCATTACAAAGTAATTGAAATAGTTACACTACTTACATTTTAAATTTACATTTTAAATAGGGTAATCTTTAACCCATTACATTTCCAAAGTAACCTACCCAACACAATATTACGAGTACTTAATTTTTGCAATCTGTTTACGTAATCCAGATCACATGTAATCAGTTCCTGCGCAGCACTGTCCGTGTGTGTGAACATCAGCATAGGTGGAAAACTGCAGCAGCAAAAGGCCAAGCCCCTCAGCTTCCTCCTGCTGTCCTGTCTAAGCTGTAGGCTGTCAGGGCCGGCAGCGTCTGGGCACCTTATCTTGCTGAGGAACGTGCTCGACTGTACTGTCTTTATTGGCAGGATGATGGAGAGAGGGCCTGCCTCCCAAGATAAACAACTCCTCTGTAGTCTGTGATGCTCTCCTGGCCCTCGCGCAGGCAGCTTCCAGCGTGATTAGCAGCCAGAGCTCTGCTGGGAAGCGCCGGCTGGTGACCCTCATTCACAAACACTGGCACATGAGCGGGTGGAGGCTCGGGCACGTATGAACATAGGCTTGATTTATGTTGCTCAGTCATCAGCTCTCTAAGTCGCTGTGAAAACCCTTTACAAGGCAACTCCACTTTGGTTTTCACAATCTAACCAATTCTTAATGGATAAAATCTAGACAAAAACAATATATTGGTACCATATTGGTTACTGGCAGATATTAGACTTTTGTTTTGTTTGCTGGTTTGTATCGGCCAATATTGTACATGTACTAATGCTAATCTATTTTTATACATAGATTATCTATCATGTAACACCCACCTAACGTTAATATTTAAAAACACTTATTTTATAACATTTAAAAATGTAATCTTTACATCTTAAATCTTTAGATTGAACACGAATATAAATCTTTCTTTCTTTCTTGATGAATACTTTTATTCTGCAAATATATTGATCATAGGATTGGTCAAAAATCTATAATTTTACAGAAGATTTATTTCAAAATGCTGCTTTTGAACTTTCTGAATTATCATATTTAATTATATTTTATAGAAAATAGTAATTGTTAAATAAATAGTATGCACAATATTACTATATTTTTTGCTCTAATAAATCTCACCAACTCCAAGCCTTTGAACAGTACTATGCATTCTAATGTTGTGATGTCTAAATTCACTTGTAGCATTTACAATTACAGTTTTTTTTTATTATTATAACTGTTTTATTGTTAATTATTTAAATTAAATCTAACAACATTAAATCTTAAATTAAAAATTAAAAAAATAACATCAATGAATCCCTAATAAAGTCTTTCTACATTTTTTCATGCTGAACATCCCGTTTTACTCAGAAATGTGTTCCGGAGGTAAAATGCATTGCAGATGTTGTTCATGACTTCAATAAGCGTGCAGAATCTTTGAAAAGTTGCTTTGCTACTTGAAACAGTCTGCGGACTGTGCTCCAATTTTGTCATTCACACATCTGTTATATCAATAGTAGCAACTTCAAAGTGAGACTCAGGTATACAACAGGCACCGCAATTAATTAATGGTGACTGCACCGAGAGTTTAGCACAGACAAACTGACAACTCATCAGTAGCCACTAAACTGTATCATCCAACGCCGTCACGCAATTATCACATTCAGGTGCTGAAGCCTTATGAAGTAAGCCTGCGGTATTCTTAGACCAGTTCTGTACAGATGAATGGGTCTGGACTAGTCAGAATCAGCTGAATAATTCAGCGAGAACCTCGGATATCGTGATGCATAGTCACAACCTAATGTATGTTAGAACCAAAAAAAGATTTGCTGCACTAAAACATGGGAATAGCGAGACGTTTCTCGCGACTGAATAATGACATGCAAACTAACTCAGGAGAGCCACATGACACACTCAGCCCACCTCCTGTGGACTACTTTCCCCGGCTTTCACTGGAGTCACTGAGACTCCCAGCAACCTCTGCAGCGCGGCGGGATCAGCGAGCTGAGTTTGCAGATTAGACCACCTGCCTCAACAATCCTGCCATCCTATTTATACCCCTGACAATAAATTACCACTGGCGAGCCGGAGCCCGGCGCTACGTATGAGCCGTGAGAAAAAGACAAGCACTAATGGATGCAGCGGTGACCTTATTCTTTATTTCGCTTTAAATGAGCAATAGCGTTTCCGCACACCGGTTATACGTGCCAGGCACCTTTACATTAAAGTGCAGCTCAACTAAGACGCTTTGAAGGAGATCTTCTGTCGGCTGTAAACAAACAAGAAACGCATTCTGCCGGGCTGACATCTTTTTATGAGTTTCGCTTTGTGCACACAAGTGAAATCTTCTCTTGCGTTCTGTTGTTGAAACTGCTAAAAGTCTGACAAAAAGACAGCAGTGACAGGCAGTGCTGGAGACAAGATATTTGTTAGTTTAAAGCTTCTGAAACCAGACTTTATACTGGATATTAAGAGGCGACCCAACACAGAACCAGATTTCTTAAAGAGATGCACAGTGTATTGGTACTATATCATTTATATTTTATATTTATATGACCGATATTTGGATATTAATTGGTCATGTTTCATGAACTCAGCTGCATGCACACCGATGGCATTTTCTTGCATTGTTGTCGAAACAGTTAGTAGTCTGATGAAAGACAGCAAGATATTTGTTGGTTTAAAGCTGTGTTTTTGCTTCAGGAATTAAAATTTTAAATTAAAGTTCTGCTCAATATTTTGGCACTGTATCATTTCTATGTCCTATTAATTATATTTTATAACAAAGCATGTGTTATAATTTAATTTAAAGATAGATCGGTTCTATAATAATGTCTATTGGATATTTAGTAGTTCAAGGTCATTTCCACTAATTTTACATTAAGGCTACATCCACACGAAGCCAGAGCTTTCCCTATCCGATCTTTTTCCCCCCTCGTCTCAAGAAATATCTGCGTACACACGAAACCGACACAAAACGATGTAGTATACATACATGCCAGACCAGCATGTGGCGGTGTAATTCTGCCACAGAGATGCGCTAAAAATGGAGAAGACGACTTGGACTATGCACATAAACCTTCTTGAACCGTATTCAAACGAACATGGAACAATAAATGTATTAATCTGTGTTAATGTTAGTTAATAAAAAGACAATCGTTCAGTGTTTGTTCATGTTGTTGTTGCTGTTACGTGACGTGGTGGTGTCTGACTAGGGGCGAGACGTGGGGTGATTCACAAAGTATACGATTGGCTGTCCACACGAAAATGCAAGGGTGTCGTTTTCAGATTCATCCACTCGGGGACCTGGTTTAAAAAAAATAGCGGTTTCACGCTCCCAAAAGGCCGGATGCGTCTTGACCGATAATTTTTTTTGCATATACAGCTAAACGCGTCTCATGTGGACGGGGCCTTAGATTTCCTTTGCCACTCAAGTAAACTGTTAAATGTAATCTTTATCAAATCTCAAAATAAATATCCATGTTTAATACTGTATTTTAATATTTTATGACATCTACATTCTTTTGTAACATTAAAAATGAATAATTTGTTGTTTACTGCTTTATTACTTATTCAGATAAAATAATCGACTTACCTGATAGAATTTAAATATTGGTGCAAAACTAATAATTAATTATCAACAACAATGTCCTTTAAATCAAACATGAAATGTATTTTTAAAGATGACATTGGCTGAATAGGAGATTACACTAAAATTTGATATAAAACATGACAAAACAAGACAAACACTGCTCAAAATATTGTGTTAATATTGGCCACTGTACCAAGTGACAGTTGCATTTGCACAAAATGCAAAAAATAAATAAATAAATAATAGTAATTTGACAGATATATCAAAACAATATATCTCCTTTTTTAAATCCTGTCAGTTTATTTTGTTATTTTAACTATGCACAATTGTAAGGTATGTTGACCTTTACTATTTGCATTTATGGGTCTTGACGTTCTAGGTTCAGACAACATGCCTCACTTTTTGCCCAGAGGTTAAGCGATTGGTTGATTTCAATCAATCAATATGACATGTATATTTCAAAATAACATATCTTCTTTTTAAATACTTTCAGTTTATTTAGTGATTTTAACTATGTATGCACAACTGTATGGTTTGTTGACCTTTACTATTTGTATAGCCTACTGTTACTATTTGAAATACTATTTCTTTCCATTCTTCAAGAAACACTGTATGTTCTCTTGGCCAAATGAATGAGCATGTTGTGGAAACACACATCAGTCGTTCTCCTGTCAAACGCTGCATGTCAATGTGAGTCATAAGAACAGCTGTTTGAAGCATGCGAGTCGTCTGCTTGTGTAAAAGAGAGAACTATTCAGAGCCTTACACTTGGGCACTTGTCAGGTTGGTTTCTCTCTCTAGCTTTTGGCCTGATACCCTGCTTAATGCCTTTTAAGCCTCTGTGACACCCACAAGCACAGACACGGTTTCAGAATGCTTGGTCTAACGTGGGCTCAGACAGGGGCCTAATGTTAATCTCAGTAAACAAAGCTGTTTGGCTCCTGACTGACAACTTTAATTGTAATACTCTTGGACGCCGACTGCTATGAAAAACCCATCAAACACTGTCTAATTAAAATGGACCAAACATCTGGGACTGATGAAGCCTGTCAATTATTGATTAAAGCAGAGCGGCCAGAGCTGGGTAGATTACTTACAAATTGTAATCCGTTACTGATTACAATTTACATGACAAAAACTGTAGTTAGTATTGTAATTCATTACATTACAAATTTTAGGTAATATATTCAGACTACTTTTAGATTACTTTTGAACTAACTTGTTTATCACATTGATTTAAATAGGATAATCTTGTACCATATTGACATAAAAATACAAAGAGAAAGAAAATATATTCCATTCAATATACTCCAAAGCCTTACAAAGTAATACATGGTTAAATAAGCCACTGAGTGATAATTTAAATAAAAATGAATGTGTTCATCAGTTGATGCAACTTTGAAATGTTGAGAAAACACTTCTTAAAATTGAAATGATTTCTGTAAATCTGTGGCATCTCAATTTTCTGTGTAATTATAGCTTCATCAGGTGATGCAATGTTGAAATATTGAGAAAACACAAAATTAGTAATAATTAAAATGAATAAATTCTCAATAATTTATTATTATGTGAATAATATGTAATCAATAAAAAAGTAACTGTAGTCTGATTACAAGCATTTTGCAATGTAATATACAGTCAGGTCCATATATATTTGGACACTGACACAATTTTTTATTATTTTAGCTGTTGACCAAAACATGTTCAAATTACAGTTATATAATGTGGGCTCTGAGCTTTAATTTGAGGGTATTCTCATCACAATTGGAGGAAAGGTTAAAGGGTTACTCCAACCCAAAATGAACATTGTGTCATTAATCACTTACCTCCATGTCGTTCCAAACCCGTAAAAGCTTCGTTCGTCTTCAGAACACAATTTAATATATTTTAGATGAAAACCAGGAGGTTTGTGACTGTCCCATTGACTGCCAAGTAATTAACACTGTCAAGACCCAGAAAATTATAAAAAGCATCGTCAGAATAGTCCATCTGCCATCAGTGGTTCAATCTGAATTTAATGAAGTGACGAGAACCCTTTTTCTGCGCAAAGAAAACAAAAACAATGACTTTATTCAACAGTTCTGCGTCAGCATGCGCCATTTTGGAGAATATCCGCTAGACGCAAACTGCGTATGCTCTTCTGTGTCAGCCACACCTCAAGGATACGCTGTTTTCATTCAAATCAAAGCGTAGAAAACGTATCCGTGTGTAGAAAACGTATCCATGCAGATTGAACCACTGATGGCAGATGGACTATTTTGACGATGTCTTTCATACTTTTCTGGACCTTGACAGTGGTAATTACTTGGCAGTCAATGGGACAGTCACAAACCTCCCGGTTTTCATCTAAAATATATTAAATTGTGTTCCGAAGACGAACAAAGCTTTTACGGGTTTGGAACGACATGGGGGTAAGTGATTAATGACAACAATTACAGCTCTTTAATATGTACCTCCCCCCTTTTTTCAAGGGACCATAAGTAATTGGACAGTTGACTCAAAAGCCATTTCATGGACAGATGTGGGCTATTCCTTCATTATTTCTGCCTCAACTAAGCAGGTAAAAGGTCTGGAGTTGATTCTAAGTGTGCCATTTGCATTTGGAAGCTGTTGCTGTGAACCCACATCATGTGGTCAAAGGATCTCTCCATACAAGTGAAAAAGACAATTGTTAGGCTTCAAAAACAAAACAAATCCATCAGACAGATAGCATGTCACTGTCAAAGTCTACAATCAAGAGAAGACTTCACCAGAGCAAATACAGAGGGTTCACTTCATTTTAATTCTATTCTGGTGGCATACAGAGCCAAAATTATGAAAATTGTGTCAGTGTCCAAATATATATGGACCTGACTGTAATCTTATTACAAATACTTAAATTTTGGAATCTGATTAATCCAGATTACATGTAATCAGTTACTACCCAGCACTGAGAGCGGCACAAAGACATCAACAGGCAACCTTTTTAGGTGTGCTAAATATAAAACCAGAAACTTGCAAATGTGGGAAAAACGCAGTGTTTGCCAGCGATGTGGTATTTGGTTGGTTGCCAGGGTTTTGCTGTGCAGTTTAACGCATTGCTATGCAAATCTCTCTGATATTCTGGACTGTAAATATTGCCAGGGAAAGTTTTTCCAAGCATTTCATCGTCCACTAGGGGAAAGGTTTCTAAAAGAAATACCAACATGCTCTC
Organism: Schizothorax lantsangensis; assembly: GCA_027422415.1. Classification (NCBI taxonomy): domain Eukaryota; kingdom Metazoa; phylum Chordata; class Actinopteri; order Cypriniformes; family Cyprinidae; genus Schizothorax; species Schizothorax lantsangensis. Next base: position 2,248,040 of record CM049861.1, on the reverse strand, counting down.
CTGTAGTGCTTCAGGTAATAAGACTTGAGGTTATTCAACAGCCAACCTTCTTGAATAATTCTTAGAACAATTTATTTTTAGCCGGAGAGGAAACTGGAGGCTGGTAAACACTGACAGCATGCAATTAAACTGCTTGTTCTGTTCAGCAGAAACATTGTGTGTGTTAATAACAAAAAGTAGCATTACTTGTCATTGACAACTTTTATATAAATGACCTGCCAGAAAGCGTGACACAGCAATGAAATGTGGTCAGAATGAGGGATTGTACGACACAGTGCATCGATTATCAACAGATGAGTGATGAATTTATTTGGATCATAAGACTGCTACTTTAATATGCTTCTAATTTACAACATAAAGCAAATGAGCAATACCTCCAAACTTTAATAGACATTAGGGCTAATTTGTGCAGCATCTGTGACCCTTCTGAGGAACATTAATAATGGCTATATTTAATACAGCAGATAATTGATGTCCCTGTGCATTTCCTTATAATGTGGTTTTAATCAGCAATTTGCATGCCTGACACAGGATTTATTCTTCAACTCCAATTGGCTACAACACAAAACAAAGGTAAAAGTAGAGCATAATTAATGTGCTGGCTTCATTATAACACAAACCCACAACGCTGGCCTATATAACCACAAAATAGCTTCTTTATAAGCAGAGCAAAGTAAAAAAGTTGTGTTCACAGCTTCACACCATCCCGATGAGCATTAAATATAGTGGGCTAATCTGTGTTGATGGTATATCTGTTGGCAGCAGGAATAATTATTCTGCATATTGTAATACTCTGCATAGGCGTGTTGAAGGAAAAACTGAACTAGAGGACAGGGGCTTCCTGAAAAGCCCACACACTATTCAGCATTACGAATGAATTATGCAGCAAGAAGCAATTTACTATCGCTTCACAACTCTTTGGATGTTTTAAAACACCATATAATGCAGATATGAGAAATTCCATTCTAATATAAAGGACAACTGGACTTTGTTTTTTTCCACCTGAACCAAAGGTCATATTACTATGGAAGCCCATTTCTTCCACTGAATAAAAAAAAAAAAACATTAAATAATAACAGAATTGCGATACATACTCACAATTTTGACATTTTTCTTAAAATTGCAAGATATAAACTTGCAACTCTGAGTTATAAAGACAGAACTGCATGATACAAAGTCGCAAATGCATGTTATAAAGTCAGAATATCGCGACAAAGTTGACTTACTTTCTTGCTGTTGCGTGTTTACATCTCGCAATTCAATTTTTTTCCTCAGAATTGTGAGATAAACTCACAATTGCGAGTTATGAAGTCCAATTCTGAGGAACAAAAAATACTATTCTCTCACAATTCTGACTATATGACTCATAATTGTAAGTTTATATCTTATAATTCTGAGAAAAAGTTCAGAATAAAGTCAGAATTGTGCGATAAAATGTCACAATTACCTTTATTTATTTTTATTTAGTGGTGCAAACAAGTTTCCATAATTTAACACTGCATTCATTTATTACTGTACTGTAACCATTAGTTAGCAATTTCTAATTTGCAATGTACGATTGTCAAAGCGGTCAAATTTTAGATATCAAAGCATGTAGTTGAACTCACTCAGTTCATAAAAATTGAACATGAATCTATATACTACCTGAATTAAAACATGTAGCCTTCTAAACATGTTGCCTTCAAATTATTATCAATCAAGTAAACATTTTAACCATTCATAACATTTATTAATTGACAAATAGTAGCATTTTTTTCAATTAATAAAAATAAGATATTAATGCCATTTCAAGCTAAAACTTTCCCTATAGCAAGGTTATGGCCTCATATCATTAATAAGAGAATTAAAACTCACAGACACATAAATTATTCTGTTTTGATTAAAAGTAATGTTTTATTCAAGTGAGAATAGGGAAATCCTATATGCACTCCAGTTTTGCTGTTAATACATGTTTAAAGAAATATCTTAAATATCAGTACACCATCAACACAAAGTTTTTAATAAAATGCATTCATTATGTATTCTGAATATTTTTAAGCTTGCAAACACTTAATAGCAGATTTATGTGTTAAGTGCACTTAATTAAATGCCACTGACACAAATGATACTTCAATAAATGTCCCATATTAGCATTTGAACACAGCTGTCTGTCAGTCTGATGGCACATTTATTTCCCAGTCGCTCAAAATGATCTGGACACGAGTCATTTGAGCATAATTAAAAACACATCAGTTAAAGTATAGTAAAGATTTCAAATCAATAAATCAAGTTCTGAATACTACACAGCAAAAACATCAGCTATTAGATAAAACGAATTGTATAGGAAAGCTTCTCGGGAGTGTGTGAGTGCACAGACGTCACATTACAAGCCTCAGCCAGCACAATCACTTGAACTGTGATGGCGGAAATGCAATTTCGTAAAGGAAACTTGTGAAATTTGTGAGCTAGGCACTTATGAACGAAGATTTGAAATGAGTTTTAGGCTGCTTGCTGAACAAGCTCGGTTTCGGTTTACTTGAAATTGTCATTTCAGGAAAAATTATTCACAATTTATTAGTGTGAAGCAGGGAACTCGGGGCTCAGAGTCTGCTGGGATATTACACTCGTCTTTCATGAGCTTCCCTCACGTTTCTCTGCGATGAACTTCCTGGAGCTTCAGCGCTGGTGCGTTTTATAAGGATCCTTCATAATCAGCCAGAGGCAAAAAAGACACCGCTCTTTGAAAATAAGCACTAGAGCAAATGAATCCCAAAGTTATGCATATGTGACCCAGGAGCGAAAAAAAACGCACACCCGTTGTGCCCTGACAAACAAATTCTCCCACGTACATGCTAATTAATTAGCACCGAGGGCTGTAATGTAATGGGGTTCTATAGCCTGCTAACACATACGCCATTTATTTATTGCAGCCAAAATAATGAGAAAGGCAATAATGGCCATGCTTATGGTTTCTGAGTGCGTTTTAAAAAGGCTCTAGGATTTTCATTTTTATGCAAGCCTGTTAATCAAAATTGATTGGGCCTGAAGAGTTTATGACAGAAAATCCAGTAACTATGCACATTCTGGCGTTGATCGGTTACAGCCCAAGTGCATCTAGCAACGGTCCTCACATTAATATCATGCTGACACTAGTTTAATGAGACAATGCTAAGGTAAGATCTTAACGGAGCAGCTAATTTTATCCGCACACACGCCTGTCAAGCTACTATATAATCATTGTTAATTTATGTCACGGATCAAACCTAAAGGTTAAGCATTGATTACTGTGTTGATTTACAAGAAACGGCTTCAGCACTTCCATTTACCTTTAGTGTGCCTGCCACCCTGATTAATAGCAGGTTAAATAGGTTACTACAGCCGCTGGAGTTAACCGTTTGCATACTGTAACATATATAAACTATATATTTAATAAAAGAATGTAGAGTCAACAGCACATTTAATGTAATGCTGATGGAATAGAGGCTGTGTGGGTTGAACGTGCAGTAAGTTCACCATGTCATAATGTTTTCAAATCTGCATGTTTTCCAGAGACATCCAAGTACACAACAGTATGATGATTATTGTGACTGAGGTCTATTCTACTGTATAATCAATGGAAATTAATGTAAAAACATATATATATATACTTTGCCAGGAAAAATGGCAAAGTGAAAAGGTCTGAGTCAAATCGTGGTGGCTAGATGACTGGACAAAGCATCTCCAAAACAGCAGGGTGCAGGGTGTTTCCAATATGCAGTGGTTAGTACCTAACAAAAGTGATGCAGAAGGACAACCAGTGGACCGGTGTCAGGGTCATGGGTGCCCCAAGGCTCACTGATGCACGTGGGGAGTACAGATGAGCTACTGTAGCTCAAATCGCTGAAAAATGTAATGCTGGTCAAGACAGAGGTCTCAGAACACACAGTGCATCGTAGTTTGCTGTATATGAGGCTGTGTAGCCACAGACCGGTCAGAGTGTCCATGATGACCCTTATCCACCGCTGAAAGGCTGTGAGCATCAGAATTGGGGCCGGATACACAAAAATCTTAAGAAATAAGTTACAAAATTTCTTAAGATAAATTCCAAGAAGTTCTAAGTGCACTTCCTAAGTGCAGTTCTTGACAAATTCTTAAGAAGTGCTCGAATATGTTCTTAAGAACATCTTATTTTTTTCTTAAGAAGAAAATTACAGTCTTTATCTGACTGAATACATGGCAGGTCTTGCTAAAAGTTCACTGATAAACAATGAAAAACACTTCAAGTGCTGACTCATTTTTAAAGAGTTTAAAGAGCATAAAGTTTACATTATCAGTTAAACTCACACACAGTCCTACTATGTATGTGTGTAGCTAGTACTATTTGCAATACTTTATTACAACAATTAATTTGAAATAACCCAATAAATTCATTAAATCAATCTTTGGGGATTTAAGACAAGTCTGAGGCTATCCTAACTTTAAAAAAAGTTATTTACGATGATTTTTTAAGAAGATTCCTTTCAAGAATTTGAATTACTAAGAACAATCTTTAAAGCTACAAAGTATTCTTAACTTTTTTCTCAAGTTACTTAATAATAAAGGTGCTTAAAATTGCCAACCAATCTCTTTCTTACCTTTTTATAATGTGAAGAACCTTCTTTCGCAACAAATAACCTTTTGTGAAACAGAAAGATTCTTAAGATGTTAAAGGTTCTTTATGGAACCATTTGGACAAAAAGGTTCTTCTATGGCAGGGGTGTCAAACTCAATTCCTGCCACAGGGATTTAAGACAAGCACACCTGAGGCCTAGTTTTCGTCTTTAAGACAGGGTTAGATTCCTTTCATTTAAGATGATTTCCTTAAGATTATATGATAAGAACAATCTTCAATAAAGCAAAATGAGCTAATTTTCCATGGGAAGCTGAGTGAGTATAGCACTGCACGTCTTGCGCTGTTTTTTCTCAAGTTACCCTCAGTTAATGCAAGCACGGCTCTTAATGGTATGTTTGGTTGTTGAAAGGTTATTCTATTTGTAAGTGCTATTCACAGAAGAACCATTTGGAGCTTTTTGACGATCTCTTTCTCTCCTTTTATTTATTCAGAGCAGAAAGCCTTTTGATGATCGACACATCGTTAAAACAGGAAACTTGTGTTATTTAGCTTAGTTCCCTCCATTGGTGTGACTCGGGTCATCTTCTGGGTGGGGGGTGGACTGGACTGGAGAATTTTAAGAGCTGGCTTGCGCCCTGCAGAGTTTAGCTCCAACCCTAATTAATCACACCTGATCCAGCTAATCAAGTCCTTCAGGCTCAATTGAAAGCTACATGGTTTGTGTGTTGGAGCAGGGTTGGAACTAACCTCTGCAGGGCTGCGGCCCTCCAGGAACCGAGTTTGACACCCCTGTTCTATGGCATCGTGAAGCACCTTTATTTTTAAGAGTGTAACAAGAAAATGTTAATTAAGATTTTTTTTCTTAAGAATGTTTTGTGAATCCAGCCCCTGGACCATGGAGCAAGAGAAGAAGATTGACTGGTTTAATAAATCACGTTTTCTTTTAGATCAGGTGGAGGCTGGGTGTGTTTGCACTGTTTACCGGGGGAAGAGATGGCAGCAGATGCATTATGGGAAAAAGGCAGGCCAACGGAGGGAGTTTTATGATCTGGCCAATGTTCTGCTGGGAAACCTTGGGACCTGCATCCATGTGGATGTTACTTTGACATGCACCACCAAATTAAAGACTGTTGCAGACCATGTACAACCTTGATGGCAATAGTGTTCTCTGCAGTCTCTTTCAGCAGGACAACGCACCTGCCACACTGCAAACACTGTTCAGGAATGGTTTGAGCACATGACAGAGTTCAAGGTGTTGCCTTGGCCTCCAAAAGTGTCTAGATCTCAATCCGACTGAGCATCTAAGCTGGGATCAGATCCAATCCATGGAGGCCCCACCTCACAACTTGCTGGACCCCATCTTTAATGCTTCAGAGCGGTTTTGGCAGTACGAGGGGGATCTGCACAATATTAGGCAGGTGGTTTTAATGTTGTGGTGTTTGTTTAGTCCACTGCACTGTATAGATTTAAAATAACATCTCCAGCAATGTGTGCAGGCCAAGTTTGAATAATACAGGAAACCGCTGCCATAATAAAAATGGTCTGACAAGAACATTCTTCCTGACCCTAGAGCATACGGCCTGTGGAAAACAGCTAAATTACTTTTTCAGGGCTTTTAACCCAAGCCATTTAATCCCACAAAGTTTAGAGAGTCATTGTGGAGAGCAGAGCAAAATGAGACTTCTCTAAATCACTGCAATCCCCCGTCCCTCAGCTCTGATCCCAGCCGCTATTAGTTGGCCCCTCGGAGACAACAGCACCAGCCGTACGGGGCTATTACGGATGACCACACATGCATCACAAATGAAAATACCAAAATCCAATAACTCCTCATATATGGGTGAGGGGTGAATACATTTACAACGTGTCAAACAGACGGATTTGGCATTAGTAAAAAGAGTCTATGGATATATTAGAACTATTTTTCGCCAAACTGATCTGTTTCCTTCTATCATGGGTTGAAGATTGAAAATCGAAATGCTGTCTCGTAAACAAAAAAAAACAACATTTGGAGGATGAAAAGAGGATCAATCTTAATGCTACTAATAGGTAAGGTTTAGTTGCACGAGTTTGATAAGTGGCATACTAGAACATATAAACATATGGAGCACTACAGATCAGTATAAACAAGTGTGTTATTTGAAATACCAACCTCATCTAGTATATTGTGTCACTATTTACTCATCTTCATGTTGTTCCAAACCAAATGCTGCTATATTTAGGGCCCTATTATTTCCGTTATGCAGAAAACTCAGACGGAATCCAGTCATAAAAATGGAATTTACTGAATAACGCAGAATATAACGGAATTTGGCAATTTTTTTATTAATATTTAACCGTAAAAAATATTATTTAAATATGAATCCTGTATGTTCTGTCTCTGTAATGAATGACGCAGACGCCTACTTCACCTACTGAAGCATGCATGAAGCTAGCTATGTTTTCAGCGTCTACCGTCTCACTAAACGAGGACATAAATACATGAACATCTAGAGCTGCTCTGAGTCACTTCACAAGCATATCACCATTTCATTTGAGAAAAAACTTCTTCATATCATATAACGTCAAAAGAAAAGTTCAGTTTAACTTGAACTTGCTTGATTTTTAAGATTTTAAATGGTTATGCACCTCCCCCACTATGTCAGTTTATAATGCAGAAGGATAATAATGGCACAATTACAATTAGAGTCATTCATTATTGGAATACTCTACCAACTGAATTACGGAGTAGTACAAATTATTCAACATTTAAATATAAATTAAAGAAATTGTTAAAAGCAAGTCATATTTGTAATCATGTGTAATTTTATTTTTTTTCTCTCTCTTTATGATACTGTCATTGTTATCCTTAGTGTTATTGTATGTAATTGTAAATGTTATTGCATGTGTATGTGTGATAATTTACTGTATTTTAGATTTTTAGGTTGCCTTTTTAAAATCTGTCAAGGGGCAACAGATGAAAATTAGCCATTGAGGCTAACTCTGGCTTATTTACAGTAGTTTACTGTTGATTAATGAGCACTGTCCCTGTTAAATAAAAATAAATAAAAAAATTAAAGAAATTGTGACAGAAAAATTACTATAGAATGAATAAATTACAGTAGAATGCACAACTTGTATGTAAAAAAATGTATAGCCTGAATGCACTGTAAGTCGCTTTGGATAAAAGCGTCTGCTAAATGCATAAATGTAAATGTAAATGTAAATGTAACTTTTTAAAAGTTTATTTTTAAGGAATAATCACATACATTTTCTTCCATGTTTTAATTTTAAGAATAAACCTCTCGTGCAGCACTTTGTTTGCCACCAAAAGACCGTTTTTTTTTTCATTTGATAATTTAATGTTTTGTGCCATCATATGATTACAAGAAAAATAATGTACATAAAACAGAATTTCTGAAAAAAAAAAAAAAAAAACTTTTCATATGACCCTATTACAGTAAAAAAAAAAAGTTTAAAAAGTTGTGATAATTAAAATTTAAATAAACCATTGAAATCCAGAAAATCTGGAGATTCCAGAAAAATTATAACAGAAAACACAGAATTTAGTGAAAAATAAATAGATTTTTAGAAGAAAATAAAATGTATTTCATATGGACATTTTGTGTTATACATTTTAATAAATTGCTGTTAACTTGTACAAGTTTGATTTCAATTAATTAGACATGCTTTTTGATAACATATACACATTTAATTCAACCATTAAAACAGAGACCAGATCATTTTAAATGGGAAAAATGTAATCCAGAACAATTAAAGTGGGGAAAAAAATGATAATAAAATGGAAATAAAACAGATTTCATAAGGCCCTATATATTTTCCACAAAACACAAAAGGAGATTGTTTTCCTCCCAAATGAACGGTTTTATCTGGTTCACAAATCAGACTGAAATGATTACTTCATGAATTGGACTGATTCTTATGAACTCACTGATTCAATGTTGCAGAAGTTCTTGTGTTAACAGCTCACTGAAGAGGAAGATCACAAGCAAATAACAAAACCATTCTACACAAAGCTTCATGGATTTTCTTTTGACGTTTAATAGCTGTGATCACAGCAATCTATCATTGTATGGAAAAGACCTGTGATTCTAAAAAATGGTGCCACAGAAGAAAGAAATGCACACTATACATGAGCATTGGGCTGATAAAAGTCCTCTGAATGTGTAAATGAAGCCAGCTGTTCTGTCTGCAGGGGCTAAAGATATTCTCCTATCTCTCTGGATTTGATTTTCCAGGTGTTTTTGAAGAGCACTGAGCTTTAAAAGCTTAGCTGAAAGATTATGATAGTTGTGTTAGTACTTTCTCTTTTGATCCACATCACGTGACGAGATCGTAAAAAAGAGCAGGCCGAGAGAGAAAACCAGGCGTTTGTCATCATAGTCGCTTCATGTCACTGCATTCAGAATTCATCACCAAAATAATGGTCTGGATCCCTCAGTGACTAATATTCACATTGATTTACTGTCCATGAGAAATATGTGTTGTTTATGGGTGGGGGAGTTCGGACAGCCCCTCAATCATGTTAGGAGCAGGCTGGTAATTCAATTTTCAAACTGAAATGAACTCTGTGTCTTAAACCTAACAAAACTTACTTTACAGTGCAATGATACACTGACATTTTATCTGTTTCAGACTAATACAGCTTTCAACATGCAAAGAAAGATACAATGGACATATTAATTACAGAGCAGAAAAATGAAACATGCTCATTTAACTCATCATCAAGCTTTGTTAAAAAGTAAAAAACAATAATAAAGGCACCTGTCTGAATCCTCACAGAAGCCCACAGAGCTCGAGCTCTTTCATCTGGAATCTCTCAACCTCAAGACAGGGAATCAGATGTTTTCAGCACTCTGCTTCTACATTTTCCACTAGCTGACTTGATCACTAAAACTTGTTGAATGTTCAGATGACTTTTCTGGTTTTCAATGTGATCTGAATCACTGGAGGCACAAACTGTTCTTCCATCCGACATCTCAAGACTGATCCGAAACAACATTCTGATGAGAACACAGCTTTGGAGAAACATGGGAACGAATAAAGGAGGGCAGATTTTTCAATTTTGGATGAACTATTCCTTCAAGAAATAGGCTCATGATAGAGCACAAACATGCTAGTCTCAGCCTCAGGCAGTCACTAAACACCTGATGTACACTACCGGACAAACGTCTGGGGTTGGTAAGACTGCTTCTCCCAGAGGCTACGTTTAGTTGATCATACTTACAGAGAAGTAATTAGTGAAATAATGCCACACATTAAAATAACAAAGCTGAATTTTCAGCATCATAACTCCAGTCTTCAGTGTCACATGATCCTTCAGAAATCATTCTAAGATGCTGATTTGCTGCTCAAGAAACATTTCTTATCCTGCTCCAATCTGATTAGCTGGCTTTACACAAAACTGAGAGGAGAGCCCCTAAATCAGCTTTATGGATCTGAGATTTCTGTGAATGCAAAAGTATTTTGCATATTAGTCCATACTGTGCATAATAGTCGAAAATCTGCTGTCGTTTCAAAGCAATTTAACACAATCAAACCTAAGTACACTTAAAATGTAGTTGACAGACAGATCTGATGCAGATTTCTGTGAATGCTCAGCCACTGTGCATAAGGGAAATTCTGAGTTTGTCTCAAAGCAATTTAGCAACATCAATGTAGTTGCAGTGAAGTTTAAAACAAACATGTTCTCAACTACACCCAGCCTAATCTAAACTAGAAATCTGAATGCTTTGTGAACAGAGATTAAAAAAAAAAAACATGAAAGTATAAAAAAAAAGTTGAAGAAAAAAATTCATACCATGAAAATGTAATGCTAAGATTCATGTAGTTCCCAAAATATTTTTATAAAATGCAGCCATCAAAGCAAATGAGTTCGTCAAAATGAGTTATCTTCAAATCCAAATATGAAGTTGATATCAAAATCAAGGTTCCTATGAAATTTTATTAAGGCATTACATTAAAAAAATAGCCTTTTTAAATGCATTTTTCTGTAACAAATTTATGAATTTCTGTCACAATATTACTTCTATCACCAATAGCTGCCAAATATGGAATGTTAAGACCATTGATATGCATTTTGTCAAGATTATAAAATATTGTAATACATTTTTGTAACATGACACTTGACACCGCCCACCAGGGGGAGGAGCCTGCTAAAAGATTTTAAAGTACCATTTCCACAGTAATGCAATGTCTGATTTCAAAATGATTTTCACAGAATGAATTCTTCAAAAGATATTTAATTTACAATGATTGCTAAAATATGTGATATGGAGGAAAAAACAATTGCGTCAATCAATCTGGATAATCCACATCCTGAAGCACGTCAAACAACTCAAGTTAGTCAAAACATTAATTTCCAAGTATGAAGATATAGGCCTGTGATTCAAATGACATTGTTAAAAATAGCAAAGGCACCCACACGTCACATCTGTGTATCTGTGTGAACTTCTCCTTCAGGGTTTGAAAGAATGAGTCTTTTAATGTTGCTATATTTATATCTCTCTAGGGATCGACAACAGTCACTTTCCTCATTCCCATTTCATGCAAAAGAAAAGTTTACCCATGTTCAAGTTTAAGAGGATCTGAAAGAAGAGCGGTATACAGACTGGAGCTTGACGCTGAACGAGAGCGAGCGATTAAAGCACAATGCAGGATAAACGTCTTTATCTGCACACCAACATATTTCCACAGCGCCAATGCAAACAAATCAGCACGACTGTATGCAAAGACGTCTGCATCGTTGAAGAGATTTATGCAGATTGCCATGTCATGCACACAAAGCTTATTATTCCCAGTCTGTGAAACTGCACCTTGAAAAAAAATATATATATATTTTGACTGTCGTGAACTTCATCTTATCAAGCACGAACTTTGTGACTTATGAAATTTTAGACAGATGCCCGAATGACTGCGAGATAAATTGCACGACTCAATTTCGGCCGAGGATGAACTCTAATGAATTTCGTGGAGTGAATATAATGGCGCTACCTGACCGCTCTGGTTTCCAGGTGCTGCGGTTTAAAGACCAGTGGGAGAGTCATCGCTCTGTTGCTCAATCACGCCGCCTCTGCAATAAACAGTGGGAGGCCAATTAGAGCATGGAGCTCTCGCTTGAGATGACAGGAGGTGATTCTCTGAGACCCCGATAAGGATTATTGCGGCTGAATGGCTATAACGCATAAATTATCAAGCTCTCAAGTACAACTCTTCAGGGAAAAGAGATCCCTGATTAAAAAGCATGGCCTATATATGTGTTGATGAGCTGCAGTGTCCAAACAATGAACGTGGCTCCTATAAAAAATATCATTATTAGTGCTGGCTAAAGCAAGCGTCGCTTTTGCAAGTGTATTGCTCATACCAAGGGTCAAAAGAACCATAAAAAAAATGCCTACCCATTTGAACTAAGCACTTTTTTGTCGACAACTGATAATTTATTCAAAAACACACTTAAAGGAATAGTTCACCCAAAACTGAAAACTTGCTGAAATTTGACTCATCCTCTGGCCATTCGAGATATAGAGGAGTTTGTTACTTCATCAAATCAGAGAGATGGATAAATGTAGCATGCCATCACTTGCTCACCAGTGGATCCTCTGCAGTGAATGGGTGCCGTCAGAATGAGTCCAAACAGCTGATAAAAACATCACAATAATCCACACCACTCCAGTCCATCAGTTAACATCTTGTGAAGTGAAAAGTGGCATGTTTGCAGGAGAGATGGTATTTCTGACTTATTTAGGCCAGAATACAAGTCTTAATGATTAATTTGTTTCTTCTATGGACTGCATCAATCATTCTGACGGCACCCAACTCTCGAAAATTAAAACTGGTAGGACAGAGATTTTGGTGGATATTCAGACAGGAGAATTTAAAAAAAATAAATTTACACAAACAAGAAATATGAAGGAAGGAATTTTATTTCACTATTTACAGGGTAGCAGAATTTAAAAAAAATAAATTTAAGGTTATTATTAGATGATTTGTGGTAACTCTTATTTCAGAAACAGGACCAGAAGTAGATGAAAAGTATAAATCAAGCATTAAATTGTTAATTTGTATAAATATTAAATTGTTTGTCATTTAATTGATTGAATTTGCATTCATTCTCTGATTCTTACAAACACTTTAGGAGCGCAGCTTCATTGCTCTCATAAAAGCTGCAAGGAATTATGTTACACGTTTCTGACATGGACGTTTTGACTTGAGTGCTCATATTTATTCAATGACATCATTGTCTTTTGAATCCAGTATCGTGACTCTTGTCTTTCCGTCCCCAACTGTAGAACTCTTGAAAATATAATTACATTTCTTATACCATTTAACGTATTTAAAACTTTTTATGGCCTTAAGTTTGATACAACTCACTTTAGGAGTTTTTAAGAACCCTCGGGGAGGTAGCCCGTCGGGCAGGGCAGTGATACATTTTGGTAGCCCGACTGGAAAACACAATAGCCCCGGGACGTCGGGCTAGCGATTTTGCGAGCCCTGCACTGCAGAGCATCCACTGGTGAGCAAGTGATGTAATGCTAAATTTCTCCAAATCTGATGAAGAAACAAACTTATCTAACTTATCAAACTTATCTTGGATGGCCTGAGAATGAGTACATAACTATTTGATATTTACACATTAATTCACAATATTTGAAAATAAAAATATAAAGTAATTGTTTTTTGGAGAATGATTTAAACATGTAAAACGTATAAGAAAATGTTATTACAGTACTTTTTACTCATTCAATTGGAACTTTTCTTGAAAATCCTATAATATGAAATGAACATGGATACAAAGAGTACGTTTATCAAAGGCAAAGCCTGTTCTGATGGGCAGATGAAGACTAGCAAACATCCCTATTGATCGGTGACGCTGACATCAATTCCCATCTACATCTCTCTTATTTTCTAACTGCCCTTGAGGGTCAACAATCTATTGTGATGAGAGACACTACTGGCCCTTCTAGAAGATGAACAAATAAAACACCAGCCAAGACAGAAAATAAATGTCTGCTAAATGGGGCTATTGTTTCAAACATTATAACAGCGTCTGCAAAGGACAGCATGTGTGGCCCAAGGCTTTCAAAACACGTTCCACTGAGGTCAGGGTGTGATGTTTTCTCCTGTCAGGCACTTCAACAACAGTGAAAGCAGGGAAAAGCAATATCACAGCAACTCAACACCACCCCCAAGCACTAAAAACCCATGAAAAACTCTGAAGGCTGAGAATGAGGAAATAAATGTGCTAAATATAATTAAAACACGTTACTTGGGAACTGCGTTTGTTCTATTATTTCCCTATAAGATCCAGCAGTAACATTTATTATGGGAAGCATCACTGTTAGCACTGCTAATAAGGGTTAGGGATTTGAACAACCTCTAACCCTATTAAATTTTGGCATGTAACTCAGCTTGCACAAAAATGAACGATATCTTGAATCAAGCAGCTTGTTGAGGAGATATGTGCTATTATTTTAATAAGCAATCTGACTAAAGGAATGGTTCACCCACACATGAAATAATTTGATTATCATCTCAGGCCATCCAAGATGTGGATGTGGTTTCTTCGTCAGATTTGAAGAAATTCAGCATTGCATCACTGTCTCAGCAATGGATCCTCTGCAGTGAATGGGTGCCGTCAGAATGAGAGTCCAAACAGCTGATAAAAACATCACAATAATCCACAAGTTTCAATTAACATCTTGAAAAGCCAAAATCTGCATGTTTGTACAAACAAATCTAGAATTAATGCATTTTAACTTTCAACCATTAATTCTGGCCAAAATATGAGTCTATAATCCATAATAATGCTTCCTCCAGTGAAAAAGTCCATCTCCTGTTGTCTCTCACATCAAAATCCACCCACATATTTGTTTAGAGCTGTTTTGGCTTGTAAACGGTGCTTGATCTGTGCAGTTTTCTCTCCTGATTCAGACCAGATGACTTTTCACTGGAGGAAGTGTTATTATGGATTATGGACTCGTATTTTAGCCAGAAGCAACTGAATTTAAAATCATCTTTATTATAGATTTGTTTCTTACAAACACACAGATTTTGGCATCACAAGATGTTAACTGATGGACTGGAGTGGTGTGGATTATTGTGATGTTTTTATCAGCTGTTTGGACTCTCATTCTGACGGCACCCATTCACTGCAGAGGATCCATTCCTGAGCAAGTGATGGAATACCACATTTCTCCAAATCTGATGAAGAATCTCGTTTACATCTTGGATGGTCTGAGGGTGAGTAAATTTAAATTTTTGGGTGATTGTTTTTCAGATTGTTGTTTGCTGGAATTGAAAATGGACTAAACATTTTACAATTTAAATTAAAGGATGAACACAATGTATTGAGACAGATTTGTACATTCCAAATGCATATAAAAATATTTTTTATCCTTATCAGTAGCAGACACAACTGATAAAAAAAAGTCCCACTTTAGCTGAGCCATGCTGTCCTCTTCCTCTAACAACACTTAAAAGATCAACAGTTTATATTATTCAAAATAGTGCACGTCTCAAACCTGTGGAAGAAACCCTCTCATGGCACTGCTTTCATATGGATGAGATTAAGATGTCTGAAATCCCTCGGCTCTGACACTCACTGGATGTAATGGAAGTGACGTCGAAACCATCATGGGAGGAAAATGCAGCTTTAAAAAGAGGACAGGTCTGCGGGGGAAAGTCGACCAACCACATATGTTCAACGTGCCCACATGAAATGTGTCCAAGTCTGCAGTAAGGACCCTCATCACATTATTCCACCCACTGATTTGATTTTTTTGGTCTGCTTGGACAGTCGTACTCTCAAACTAAGACCAGATACACTCTGTGCAAGCATACAAATGCAAATGCTTGGCCAACGCATTCATAAGTGCCATCTTGTCGTACATACTAATGTGAGTTAGTGCGTACAGTACATTTCAGGCCAAAAATGTTAGAGCTGCCTATAAATCGTATTTTAAATGTGATTATGATTTCTGCTCTGCACGATTAATTAAGCATATTTGCCCGCTGGTTATTTATTCTAAAAGATGTCATTTTCGTGTGACATTGACATTATCTTGCATTGGTAGCAAGCCCTCACAAGCTTTTATGCTTGAGGTTGCCAAATTTCAAGAGATTAAATCCACCAATTAGAACATTTCTCTTAAATGAATATATTTCTGCCCAGTGACATTTGATATACCCCACTGAAAAACGATAACATAATTTGTTAATTTTAGGATTTTAGTTAATTTTAGGATTTTCAGTGGCTTAGCTTTTGAAAGAAGATTCTTGTTGTACCAGTTTTCATAAATAGGCCTATAGTGTGGTAATTCATATGATAACTATAACACATCAGGAAACTAGATGAGGTATGCAATTTGACATTCTCTTGATTTGTGCTTATTTTAAAATACAATAATTCTGATTAAATGTAAAATGAAATTTCTATAATGACAATAATCATGAGGAATTATAATTTTTATAAATATTAGTAATTATAATTTTTGAGAAAAAAAAAGATTATTAGTTTAACCACTATGCTGCAACCAAAAAAAAAACATTGCTACTGTTTTGTGTTTTATCACATTTTGTAAATGGATACAATTCAAAATGAGTTGCATATTATTAAATTGCCACTATCCTCTTTTAGACAGTAGGGTCATTCTGTCTCAAATCAACCAGTTTCAGAAACTTCCCAGGTCAAATTTCTGATTTTGTTAACATTTTTTCAGAAGAAAGATAACCATGCATAGTGATAAAAGCCAAAATATTAAATGTCATGGATGTATATTTACTGAGTTACTGAGTTATTTTTACACATAGATTGGTAGGTCTAGTATACTAGTAAAATCTGTTGATTTTAGCAATATTTGTGGCATCATATGCCAATGGTTACCATTCAAAAATGGGAAAAAGCCCTTATATGGTTCCAGATACATTTCTAGTTTCAACATTATTTATTCCTCAGACATTCCCTTTTAAAAACAATAAGTATCAGCTGTATACAAAGTGGCCAACCTTTTGGTTTCGACCACTGAATATGGTTATTATCCAACAATCTGTACATGGAGGTGCATTGAGATCCCCATATCTCTGGGACTGAACCATCTGGGGCCTTACAAATAAAGATGCCAGAAGGAAAGTTTGTTAAGACCCAAAATCTAATAGGCCATTAAGATGTATGTAATACTTCTTGAGTTACAGGCATGCAAACTTTGGAGAACTAACTTAAAGTGCTTTTTTCCCCATATTTGAATGGTCACATTGCCATATATTGCAACAAAGATTGCTAAAGTCAACAGATTTCACTAATAGACCTACCAATCTCTGTGTAAAAAAAAAAAAAAAAATCCTGCCATCCTTTAGTCATTTTAACCATTCTGTACTTTGGCCCCAAATGGACCTCTACAAATAGTGGATTACTCCGTAAATATACATCCATGATGCTTAATATTTTGTCTTTTTTCTTCATTTATGTTTCACCAGAAAAATGCTCAAATCAAAAAATTTGAGCCGGGGACCTCTGGTTTAGTTGAAATGTACTCTCAGCTATATCTTAGAATAGGAGATGAAGTCTATCCAACCAGTAACAATGCAAGATCCCAGGCATCAGACTGACTTTCTTGCATGTCCATTACTTGTAGCAGGAACAGGGTTTCACGGTGAAGCTTTCATCAGGGAACAGCACTTCCAACGACAGGCACCTGATCTTGTCAATATTTCAGTTATCGTTTCATCAATTCCACAAAGTCTTCTTATGGATTTGCACTTTAATTGGCAGATAAATGTGACAAAAAAGAAACTTTAGAAGAGGAAGAAACATTCATCATAAAACTAGGCCACTTCTAGTCTCACTTTAAAAATGCGCAAATATGATATTCCAGCTCACAGCTGGGATAAATCCTTAGAAATGCAACACTGCACAGCTCAGTTGATTTGTTTAAGTAGTCTTGATTACACATAGACACCATGCATAATTTAATCACACCAGCAGCATAAATCCTCAACAGTCCGGAACAAACTGTAATGTTTCAATGTTTTCAATCGCAATTAGGAATCCTCACTTGAAAACACAAATGAATGAACTGAGTGAGTCCTGACAAAAACTCAACATCTGTGAGGCCTACTATTTCACAAATGTTAGAAATAACAGCCCAGTAATTTCTTTAAGCAATCATAAAAGTTCAATCCGGGATCAAGCCAAAACAAGCAGAGTAGCAGCTGAATGTCTGTAGATTGATTGTGTTTAATGAGGCCGAGGGCCGGCAGAGCGTTTCCACCGCAGTCTGCTCATAAATGTCTCGTCTTAGAAATATTTGCACAAGTGTCATCTCAGTAAAACCTCTGCTTTCATTAATATTCCCAGTCGCCTGACTGACATTTACATTGCAGCACTACAAAAGATCTTACATTGTCGTTTTAAAGTAAAATCTACTCTACAACATTTCAATATGTCAAAGGACACTTGTGATTTTATTTTCGATAATGATAAATAAACAATATTTTGTGTGGTTTTGGCTGATTTAGAACGGTAATGAATAAATAAATGACACTAAAACCACCAGTAGGTGGCGGAAAGTTCCTGTTCCTTGCCCTGATTCATTCAGAAACAAATCAAGAGACTGTCTTTACAAATGGATCATTGAATCATTGATTCATTCAAAAACAGATTCATTCAGGAAGGAAAGCCTGCAGTGTTGCTCTGAGATGCACAAATGTTCTTCTCTGGCTTTGTTTGGAACCATTTTCATTGGTGAAACAGAAAAAACACAATATTGTGTCTAAAATGTAACTCAATGTTAACTAAGTTTTTTTAACTGTTGTATGAAGTCAATATTACATTTGCGATAAATATCAGAATCATATTAGAGGCTGGTTCAAAAAAAAAAAGAACAAGTTGTCTTGCAGTGCTTTTTTTATGCACTAGACAGACGTCTTTGACCATTGTGCCATATTGCTGCTTTTTAAGCATCTCTTGCAGGATGGGCACATTTTTAAGACATTGTCAAGTTAAAAGAAATTCAACTTTTAAAAATGCACCTTAGACTGTGTCCTATTTATGTCTTGTTAGAGCAACATCACACTCATAATCAAGCTGAACATCAGCATGGCTGTGATTAAGCCTAATAAATAATCAGATGAATTCAAATTAAAGCATTTGACAGCATTTTATAAATTCATCACTGCAGCTGTCAACAGAAAACCAAACTTCATCAATTAAAAGAAGTAAAGCAGGTCCACTGAACAGTTACTTACTCTTTGAAATGTCAGTTGCTTTTTTTGTGTGTGCTTTATTTCTGTTGCTCAGCAGCAGGTCAGTGTTCACGTCTTCTCTCCATCTGACAATTATTTTCAGATGCTTCAAAGTTCTTTTTCAGGCATGCAAGCTGTTTTAAGACTTGCTTTTCTTGAGTTTCTGTAACTACCTACATTCGATATTTGCTCCAATATTTCCATTCAGCTTCAGAAGAGTGTTTCTGGACTGTAGTTTTAGTTTTGTAACAATTTAGATTTCTGTCTGTGATTTACTCTAATAAACACATTTGATCTAAATGGTTGTTTGTCATTAATAAAAACTTTGACATTTTTGCTTGAAGTGTCATCTTTTTTTCTTTTAAACCAAATGCCACTTTCTTCAATATTTAGTTTTAAAATAAATTTAAATAAAACAAATAGATTTATCTATGACTTAAATGTTCAAAAGCTTTTGGGGTGCACTAAATTTAACTTATCTGAATTCAAATAAATATTACACGACTAAATCCAGCAATCTCACCTCAAAATGAATCCAAAATGCCGTTGCAAGGTTAATCTTTAATGAGCCGAAAAGAACGCATGTCACACCTCTGTTCATCAATCTGCACTGGCTACCAATAGCTGCTCGCATAAAATTCAAGGCATTAATGTTTGCCTACAAAACCACCGCTGGCTCTGCACCTCTTTACCTAAATTCAGTACTTCAGACCTATGTGCCCTCTAGAAGCTTACGTTCTGCAAGTGAACGAAGCATTATTGTGCCATCCCAAAGAGGCACAAAATCACTTTCACAGACTTTTTCATTAACTGTTCCCACCTGGTGGAATGACCTGCCCAACTCAATCCAGCAGCTGAATCCTTAGCCATCTTCAAGAAACGGCTAAAAACACATCTCTTCCCATCTTTATTTGACCCTCTAACTCTAGCACTCTCTATTCTAATTCTATTTTATCTATCTGTCTTCTTTTTATTTAAAAAAAAAAAACACACACTTGACCCTCCATCAACTGCATATTTATTCTGTAACTGCTAGCTTTTCTTGAAAAACTAACACTAGCTGTCTTTTTTCTATTCTATCTACTTGTTTCTTAAAAAAAAAAAAAAAAAAAAAAAAACTAGATTTATTTTTTCTATATTCTATCTACTTGTTTTCTTTATAAAAAAAATAATAATAATATTAAAAATAAAAAATACCTTGCTACGTGTACTGTGTTAGGCTAACCAAGACTTGTTATAGCACTTGCATGTTGTCGCTTTTTAGTTGGTTTTGATTGCTTCAATTGCCCTCATTTGTAAGTCGCTTTGGACAAAAGCGTCTGCTAAATGACTAAATAAATAAATAAATAAAATCATTATTTAATTATCCAAAAATATTATAATTTTGTTCAAAAGCAAAAATATTTTTCGCAATCTAAATAAACGATAAATGCATGCTTTCATGCCGCTATCAAGGCCCCGAAAATATCTTGACAACTCATTAGTGATTCCATCCAGCAATCAAGTCTATTCTGTCTTAAAATGTTAAATTAAGCTGTCAAAAATGGTTCCCCGTGTAAGAGCTTCTTCAATGAAATGAGGAACAGCAAAATCATACAATGAATCTGTCAGTGACAGGAAGCTTTTAGTATTAAACACACACACCTTCCACTCATTGACCAGCCATGGTTCATTGATTACCTTATCAGAGGAATGTCAAAAGAGAAACGCTCGCTCATTTCTATTTCTGTGCGGAGAGAGAGAGAGGAGCGAGCTTTGTGACAGTGCATTTCTGCTTGAAAGAATATTCAAATGACACCAGCTATCTCTCAACGACAACGAAATACAACATAAAGCAAGAAAACAAACAGAAAAGCCACAGTGCTCATGGACGCTCTGCCCTTGACTAACCAGAGCATCCTTCATGCTCCAACCTTTGAGCTGTGTGAATGTCCTTCATTTAGAGACGAGTATGTGTGTGTGTTTAGTGTGTTATGATGAGAAATGCCTCTTTACTTTCAATCTAGATTGAAAGAGCAAAAAAGACTGGATTCTGTGGCGCTCTTACAGACCGGTTTCAGTCATTGCATTGAGCCATATATATTGAGTGTAAACACTTTAATAGTTCTTCTAAGCTGGTAAATGTGAATTAAATCCCTTTATGTGACTGGTATCCAAACCCTCTCACCGTTAAACATCTCTTTGAATGCTATAAGGCGGGATAAAATGATACACAAAGATACATTTAAATACTCCAGTAATTTCCTCTCGAACAGCCGAGTATCAAACAAGCGTAAGGAAATAAACACATTCACCGCTTATCCCCTATTTCCTTTAGTCAAAGACTAGGCAGGATCTAAGCCAGGATTTAATCTAAGTCCTCGCTGCACAGAGTGTTAAGAGCAGCAAATTGAGCTCTACAAGAACAGACTACAGTGCAGCACAAAAACCAGAGGTGCAGACAGACCGCTTGAATACAATGCCTTCAACAGCACTGATAAACCTTATATGAAGTGAAGGCAGAGAGGCGTAGTGGTTTTGTGGAAGGTCACAAATCCATCTCAGACCAGGAGAAACACAACATGAAGGGCTAAAGAGATGCTGGGATAAAACAGAAAGAAAGATGCTGGAATGAAACGAAAGCATCGCTGTGTGAGGTTCACACTAATAATAGTGCATGAAACTCAAATAAGCTGTCCATATTACTTTTGCACTAGAATTCAAGTCTTCAGAATTAATGTGATTATGTGAGAAATGGACCCAAATTATGTCAGCGTTATTTACTGATCATTTTCCTCTTCGGTAAACCTGATAACCAGTCTGACA
Organism: Schizothorax lantsangensis; assembly: GCA_027422415.1. Classification (NCBI taxonomy): domain Eukaryota; kingdom Metazoa; phylum Chordata; class Actinopteri; order Cypriniformes; family Cyprinidae; genus Schizothorax; species Schizothorax lantsangensis. The sequence goes on along the minus strand of CM049861.1, from coordinate 2,226,427 downwards.
GGCAAACTAATCATTCAAAAAGTTGTTTTGTGAACTGAATCAACTGATTCAATGAAAATATTTGACTCCAAAGAATGATTCTTAAATCAGATTTCACTTATTCTGTCATAAAAGTGCCGTGGAGAACCAAGGTGGTCATGAATTATTAATGGTGCACCGTAAATTCAGCAACCAAAAATATTCATCTGAAACGGAAAAGTCCTCAATTTTTTTATTTTTTAAGTACACAACAGAAAGAAAAAGAAAGGAAATTCATAGGGCCCTTTTATTGTAAATAAGTAAATAAAGAAGATGTTTTTATGAATTTAGTTAATTATTACAGATGCTTTTGAGTATGATTTAAATTTAATTTAATCCAGAAACAATTAAAATGATAGACATACACAAAAAAAGGTTAAATAAACAAAATAAATACAGAATTTATGGGAAAAAAAAATTCATAGGGCCCTACAAACTACATTTTTAACAAATTTATTTTAATAAATTGAATCAAACTTTTGAATTGCGTGAGTCTAATGATTTGAGTTAATTAGACATGCTTTCTGATTAACAAAAGTGAATTTAACCATTAAAACAGAGTACAACAAAAAGTAAAATGAAAAGAAAAAAATGGAAAAATGGAATTTGGAAAAAAATTAAATAAAAATAAAACAGATTTCAAAGGGCCCTAAAATATATGCTTCACACTTTCCACTCAATAACAAAATAAACACACAACAAAAATGACAGCCGTAAGAAAATAAGCAGTTAGGAAAGCATCTGATCATAACGATATGGAATACAATAGAATAAGAATATTTAACAATAGTCTATATATAGTTTGTATGTATAACTTCTCTCTAAATATATATCTTTTTTTTTTAAATGACATTTTTGCAATATACCGATTTTCTTCCAGTATCACAATATATTGTATCATAACCTCTGTATTGTGATACACATCGTACTGCAAGATTCTTGGCAATACACAGCTGTAGCCAAGCTGAAAATTCATTTTTCTTTCATTGACGAAACAGTGACTTTTAATGAATAAATACAATTTATTATTTATTAATATTTAATCATTTTAAAGTGTCAACATTTCATGCACACTACGTGGATGTATACACTAGACAAATATGTCAGCTGTGTGGACACTTCATCGTAACCAAAAATACTAAAGTAGCAATATCAAAAAGTGTTCGGTTAAGATATCAGTCACAAAATTGAATATGTCTGGTTGAATTTATTACCAGAAAACAACAACCTCAACAGCATACAAGCTCAATTACACAAATTGAATTACCATTTTTTGTGTGTTTCAGTCTCCGGCTAAATGAACTGTAAGCAAATCACTTTGGTGCATCACCAAGAATTCTGACTTAATTTTTAGTCTGTTTATTACACAGAAATTACCGTCTGACATTACAAGACTTTGAACATAATGCACAAAATGATATGGACTATTTACTTTTGTGGTGCTTTTGTTAAAAAAATTGAAAGCTCTAGTCCTCGTCGCTGTAACTGCATGAAAAGGCACAACAACATCTCCCAAAGTTTCTAAGAGATGGTTTAAGAGGTTTGCATTTTTGGCAGAAAGAGAAGTGACTGGATGAAAGAATGACAGAAGTGTAAAATGCACTGCTTTCGATCGATACTGTTCTGCAACAGAGAGCAAGCATTCAATAAAAACAGCTGTGGTTTGCACAATACTAGAATTACCTCTCTGCTTCCCACTGAGTCTAAACAACCCAAACTTTGATAAGTTCACAAGAAACCGGCCGCTCATCGTCTTATTGACAACGAGGCCTATAACTGTCATGCACTGATACCCGCCGGTGGTTGTGCATTTCTCTTGTGTTGCTAGGATACAAAGCTTTTCATGTGAATCATACAGATGTGTTATTGCTGCAGTCCTGACACTCACTCGCTTTGCACCATTCCACGCGCTCCGCGCTCCAGAAACACTGAAAACCTACAGTGCACAGAGGAAAACAACGAGACAGGGAGCGATTCAATTATTGCTCCACCAAGAGCCCATTTCTACCAGCACCTGGAGTGAATATTAAGATGATCATAAAGCATATTTAACAACAGTTTAAATGCATCACGTCGCTTCACTGTGAACATTTACCCAAATATCTCAGTGCTTAACTGTCGGCAGTCATACCCCACAATTCAACAAATTATTTATAATTACTTTCTAATAACTCAGGTTGACAGTCAACAAGCACTAAGACTAAATTAATTTAAGCAAATCTAACAAATATGAGGCGAGACTGAAACTGTCAAACTTAATACAGTATTTGTGCTATAATATTTCAGCTTAGATTAAATTGATCAAGAAAAGAAAAACTGACACTGATATGAAATCTGGAAATTTGAGTAATAAGAAAATTCTCCATTAAACGGTTAATATATATATAATAATAATAACTGGAATCAATAGGGATGATTAATGTAATTGCATGCGTGCCAGTTCAGTTAATTTTGCTAATCATGATTCAACAAAGTCATGTATACTAAATAGCCTACAGAGCAATTACAGTTACCAATTATATGCTAATAATTACCAAAGATATACTAATATATCTCTTGGCCACAAAAGTGTGTGGGCGTTCTAATAAAAAGTTATTTATTAAAACAATTCATATTCCCCGTGTTAATAAAATTTCAATACGATGCTCTTACAGCCAACTCACTTCTCGGTTCTCAGCGCATCACGAATCAAACACCTGTCTCGGTTACTGAACGAATCATTCGAGAACGAATCATTCAGACCGTTTTAACCGGTTCATTAAAAAGATCCGATTCAAACGAACGATTCGTTTCACGAATCATATCCTCATGGGGACTGCTGTGACGTAACAGAGGGGAGGTGTACAACTGTTTAGCTTGACACAGTGTTATCATTTATGGTAACCATAGTTTACACCAATTTCTATAATTAATGTTCTTTTCTAAAACGTTAATGAACATGATATTTCATTTCCGCAATATTTTTGCCTTTTTTTTTTGTAACAGTAGCTAATAACTTGAAGTTACCATAGTTTATTATACTGTAGCAGCACTTATAACTAGCATTTTGTAGTTGAATAATGATTTATGTAAGAGAACGCTTAAACTGCCCAGAAACATTAAGACGCTGTCCAAATTACTTACAGAAAAGTGTAATAGATTCCGTACACCTTGCATTCGCTTTATTAAATATGTCAGGAAGAGATGTTAAAGTGTTTAAAAGCGCAGTGCGGCGTGCTCTGGAACATGATGCCGTTGCGCTTGAAATAACACGGAAAAGCGTAAACTTACGCTTCAGTGCTGCAATGCATGAGCACGATCTCCCTGTGTATAAGTTGATAGGAGCGCTCACCTCAGATGAAGAGCGAGGAAGTGTTCAAGCCCACCGCCGCGAACATAAACCCTCCAGAGCCGGCGACAGTCTCCGGTGCTCCGGTGCTCCGGTGCTCGGCTGCTGAGCTGCGCTGGGCTCGTCTCGGTGGACGGTGATGTTCCAGCGCATGCAGCACTGCTGGAGAACGGCTGGGCTCCAGCGGGTGACTAGAAGAGCCAGGGAGCAGTATCGCTGCTGTCAGAGCGGAGGTAAACACGAGGCATTATGGGAATCTGGAGGAGCAACGTGCTTTACTCACGCGGGGAAGCACACAGCGACATCTAGGGTGCAACAATGTTTCATATGCACACAAACAAGTATCATGACACTAGCGTTTTTATTTGGGCATGCATGCTACTATGGTAATACCATGGCATTCTATGACATATTTTAGAGGACTTTTAAGGGATTATGTATATGCGTGTGTTATCGAATTCTGACAGATGACAAAAAGAAAATCCATATTTGAAAAAAAAAAAAAATAGCATAGATTAAAAATAAAAATACTTTAACATAAATTCAAAGTAAGCCTACATAAAAAAACATGAATTAATTAGATATGGATTTTCTGCCTGTGATCCACACACTCATTGTTTCAAACTACTCTGAACAACCCAATAATGATAATTAGACAAGCACTGAATCAATTTGGTCTTTGTGTGCTCTTTCCTAATGAAACACTTTTGTCCTTGATGAAGGCTTCCTTCGACAAATCACTTTTGAGTTTGATTGATGTAATTAGAATTCTAATACAGACTATTGTCAGCTGAGCATCCGTGATTTTGTATAATTATCCATAAATGCATATTCGATTGCAATTATTATCAAAGAACTCTTTAACCTGAAAAAAATAAGAAAACTTACATTTAAGGCTTTGTTCTCCAGCAAGAATGTGTGTTCCATTAAATCAAGCTTGTGATCAAATTAAAACCATAAAAAAATGACACTTTCATTACTTGAAAATAAATTAAACACTTATGGAAATAAAATATAGAAAAACTGAAACATATTTTATTTCAGCTAGTTGCCAAGACAACGTGTGATTTTCATTTACTGTAACTTGATGTGATAAAATAACTAACATTTAAATTAAATTTAATAAAAACTATGTAGACATGCATAAAACAAAAACTAATAGAAATTACAGGCACACAACATTACTAAAACTTGAACAAAAAATAAAATGCAGAAAGGAAATATTAAAATAAAAGGAAATTCAAAAGTTAAAAAAAAAAAAAACTAGAATGGTATCTAACTGACACTAAAATAACACTGGTTTCCATCAAGATCACTGAAACAAAAATCAGTTACCTTAAAGAAATAGTTCAGCCCAAAAATGTGCTTACAATTTACTCACTCGCAGGCCATCCAAGATGTGGATGAGTTTGTTTGATCATGGGAACAGATTTGAAAAAATGTGTCATCACATCTTGCTCACCCATGGATCCTCTGCAGTGAATGGGTGCCGTCAGAATGAGAGTCCAAACAGTTGATAAAAACATCACAATAATCCACAAGTAATCCACACCACTCCACTCCATCAGTTAACAGCTTGTGAAGTGAAAAGCTGTGTAAGAAACAAATCTATCATTTTAATTTTTCAGTGTTTCAACTTTAAACTGATGCTTCTGGCCAAAATCCATAATAACGCTTCCTCCAGCGAAAAAGTCCATTCTCTGTTGTCCTCTCACATCAAAATCAACCCAATTGATTTGTTTAGAACTGTTTTGGCTTGTAAACAATGCTTGATCGTTGCAAATTTCTCTCCTGATTCAGACCAGACATTTTTTTCACAGGAGAAAGCAGTTGTAAAAAAATAAGTTATACATTTTAATTATGAATTTTTTGTTTAAAAACACTTAGCTTTTGGCTTCACAGGCTGTTAACTGATGGACTGGAGTGGTGTGGATTACTTGTGGATTATTGTGATGTTTTTATCAGCTGTTTGGACTCTCATTCTGACGGCACCCATTCACTGCAGAGGATTCATTGCAGAGATAGTGATGCAGTGCTACATTTCTCCAAATCTGATGAAGAAACAAACATCTTGGATGGCCTGAGAGTGAGTACATTTAAGCAAATATTCATTTTTAAGGTGAACTATTCCTTTAACAGACAACATTTTAGTATGAAGGTACACCTAAGGAAAGTTTCAGATTGTCTTCATAATAAAAGAGAAAAGCTACATTACCTGCAGCAGCAGCACAAAACAATGATTACCTCTTTGGCTGTTGGTTATTCTCCTCAGCGGACATAAACTGTATCTATGTAGTTTAAAAATTCAATTTTCATTACAAGAATAAGAGGAAGTTATTATTTTGATGAGTAACATGTTTATATATATAACATGCATTGATGAATTGTGAACAATTAGATCATGAACGCATATTGGTAAGGTCAATTTTTGATAAATGATCAGCGAGGCATTCTTACATTGGGCAGCACACATAAACACAGATAATTCTGGTAGGCTTTGCCTCTGTGCAATGTAATTAATCATCGTGAGGTTTTTAAAACCATAAACACATTGAATCTAATGTAGCTCTGAAATAGAGCAGAGAGCACAAGGCCAACAACAAAAAGCTCTGCACGTCCTGAACAGATCACACCCCTCATGATTTATTGCTCTCCTGTGTTCTTTATACCTTTAGCTGCTGCAAAAGAGTAAATACATCTCACTGTTTTATTCTTCATCATGAGCTTTTAAGGATGAAAACAATATAATTTCAATTTTTTTATACTTTAATGTTCTCTCTTGGACAACGGCTCCCACATCAAACGTGATAATGTATATATACTATTACAAGAACAATAGTTTTCTTCTATGAGCAGATATTCTGCAGAAGAACCATTTTATGCTTTATGACGTGTCTTTTAACCCGAAACTGAGGTTCCTCTGAGATTTACGGTGTAAAAGCACTAGGCTAGAGAGACAGATTGAATAAAGCAATGGGGGAAAGGGAAATATGGAAGCACAAAGACTCACACAAACAATTGTCCTCATTTTTCATACAAAGTCCACAGACAATACTGCACTGAGAGGTTGGACTATTCATAACGGCAAACAATTAATCTTCAAACCAATTCAGATGACTCTCTATCATTAGAAGCATACTGGGCATAATGTATGCATGCATGCGCACTGCATGAATTTGATATTTTATGGCAGCAGAAAAAAAAACTTTTCATTTTTTTATTAAAATCATCATTGAATCAAAGATGCATTTACTGCTTGAGAAGCAAATTGTACAAGGTGTTAAAACTTAAACAGTTTTTATTCTCATTAACAAATAGTTTTTGTTTACCCCCACATAAATTTAACAAAATAAAAACAAACAAAATCAACAAACAAAACCATTTGATAAGCAAAGTTGTATAAGACAACAGAGTAAGAACATATAAGAGCTGAAGTATTTACATTTAGCAGATGCTTTTATCCAAAGCGACTTACATTGCATTCAAGTTACAGTTTTACATTTTTATCAGCTCTTGCTTTCCCTGGGAATCGAACCCATGATCTTGGCGTTGCTAGCGCCATGCTCTACTATTTGAGCTACAGGAAAGCCTGTAATTTAAAACATATGAGCTCAGTTCAGTTGAATGATAAAGTTTATCCTCTTTAACTTTATGTTGTTATGCTGTTTTGTGTTCATCTGCTTCTCACATTTCCTCTTTTTACTATCACTCTATACAGACTAATACAATCAGATACAACAATAATTTATCAAATATTTATAACAATATACTGAAAAACTGAATATTTAATTCAATGAGATTAAATGACTGGATGCTTTCAACTGATTTCCTATTGAACTGTCACCAACTAAACTGCAGCTCAAACTATTACAAATATAATAACTTAACAAACTTGATCATAATGCACAATGTTTCCATCTAACATGTATTTTGAGCTGCAGCTCATTATATTAATCGTTTAATTTAGATTGGAACTTCGGAGCACGGATCGTGAATGATTTTTTCTGATTTCTTTTTTATTATTATTAAACAGTACAAAATATCAAACCATTACGGCAGTACAGTTATAAAAACAAACAAAAAAGAATACACAAATCCCTTAAGAGGACAGATATGAATATAGAGATGCAGTTTTGTCTGCTTTAGGATGAACAGAGCTTTGGATAGTTTCCATACACTGGTCTAGAACAACTTTGAATAAAGATTAAAGAATAAAGAAAGATTTTTGTTAATGTATGTGAAATTAATTAAGTTATATTTTTATTCTCTTTCGAGCAGTCAAACAATCCAAAGAAAACATCTTTAAAACAGAAAGAAAAGTCACTTACAATTTGAGATTTTTAGATTACATAAAAAAAATTGGACCACAATTTCTCTGTATGTGTACATTGCCAAATAAGTGAATGAATCTTCCTCAGAAGAGCGACAAAAACAGCAACTCACTTCAATGTCTGGTTTATATTATAAATACATCTTATAGAATTAAGATTTGTGTTAAATTTGGAGTAACTCATTAATCTGTTGCTTGACCTCTTCAGGAGAGAACTATAGTTTCCAAAGTCAGACACTTGTTATGTTTCAAGAGTGTAGAATTTAGTAGAGACACTAAGACATGTCCCTACCATATCCAGCGACTACTAAATTGTCCCTAGCAATAATTGTGATTAAAAAATTAAATGTCTGTTGTCTGCCGTCATGTCCCCACCAATGCTAAAATCAAACCTATGCCCTTGGTATATGTTAAAATTAATGTTTATCTTGTTCCATTGACAACATGTTTTTGTTTTACCCCATGCACACAAATCTAACAAAAAACAAAAACAAAACAACATTTGCTATACTGGAGTAAGAAAAGTCAAATACTTTAAAATAAATTTCTGCTTCTCAAATGCATTATTTTAAAAGAAGGTTAATATGTATTTTACCAGAACACATTACAGGACGATAGAAAATACATTTTTGCATTGCATGCTCAGAAACATATGGAACATGATCAGTCGAGTGCAATATCACAACACATCTCTCATGAAAACATGCAGGGCTGTTGATAAAGATATGAAAACGTTGTGCTGGTTTCAGGAAGCCAGTGTGGGGAAAAAAGAAAAAGAAAGAAAAACAGCCTGAGGATCGAGAGCAGAAATCACAGACTGAACATCCAGAGGAAGAGCTGTGTGTAGGATTCAGTTCTTCAAGGAAAAGACTGTGTTTACACCAGAGACTCCTGACAAACAGGAAGCTGTAATGTGTGATGGGTGGGTGTTAGTCTGTGTGAAACCGGATACAAGCATCTCTCAATAACTCGTTTTATGAGGTGTAACTGTGTGTGTGTGTGTTCAGCTAATGGCCCTCTGCATTGGTGTCCAGGTGCTTTGAGTAGGAGCAGATGTACTTCATAATGAATCCAAATGGAGAAATAACTCAGAAAAACGAGAAGAAAGAGCCTCATAAAGAACAGAGCCCAGGAATAGTCCATTGGTTACCTAACCAGGTGAGCTGGTACACAACCATTTCACTTCATCAGAGACCAGAGATGAAGAACGACACGACCGATAATGCTCAGTCCAGCTACAGATGCAGAAAAAATAACTTTTCTGAGTCATTTTTGCATTGAATTTTGACCAACTGATCTCAAGAAGATTTTTAGTGCATGTCTTTAAGTTCACACTGGTGACCTGTCAAAAGTATACAAACATACTGAAATAAAGATATATTCTCTTTAGCAGTGAAGCATTTATATATTTATATATTTTCATATATCTATTTATAAAATATGTATTAATATATTATATATTGTTTTAATATATTTCAATATTTATAACACACACACACACCCCTCAAGTTAAATGAGGCATCTCAATAATGTACAGTATGAAAAATCTTCATTTTGAGATTTGGAGAAGATCAATAGATAAGTAGTAGTAGTAATAAAATAAACTTTATTATATCTATTGAGATTTGGATCAATAGATAAGTAGTAGTAGTAATAAAAATAAACAAGTTTTATATTTACAGCACCTTTTCAAAAAACAAGGTACAGAAAAAAAGAACAAATATAACAAAAAAATGGTTCACAGACCAAGAGCTGAAGAATAATGTTCAGAAAAAGTGTATATCTACATAATAATAACAATTATTTTAAACAAACAAACAAAGAAACTATTATATATCATGCACCCCCAGTTTTAAGGATGGTTCAGATTTTTCTCATTCAATATGAAAGGCAAATGCACACAGCAGTGGCTCTTTCTCAAAGCGGAGCATGCAGACATGTGTTTGTTTAAACTGAGGTAAATAAATGAAAGAAATGGATCAAAGAAGGATCACACCAAGAGTCCAGCGTTAACAAGTGAGGCTCACCTGGAGTGTGCTCTCCTCTGCCTTTGAGAGAAACTCTGACAGATCAAACACACAGCATCACGCTTACAAACCGTCTAATGATTGTGGGAGTGTGGACAAATGACACCGCGATAGAATCAGATATCAGAGATATCATCTGTGATGAACCAGAGGAGTTATTAAAAAATCTGAGCATTCAAGGCAAAAGAGAACCTCGTTTGGCTGAGCAATTAACATCTGTACTAAAACACAGAGAGCAGTGGATGATGGGAGCTATGAGCAGGGCTCAGGTCTTTCATTAACTGATGATTAATTACACAAAGTGAGAATTAAGACACTCGTGTGGCAGATGCTCCAGCCCTCTGACATCTACCGGGTCAAGAAATATTGAATTTCTGATTAATCTGAATCATCTGATATTGATTCTTATAATCCCAAGATCAATCCTTTAATCAATGCTGTTTTAAACATGTTAAAGGTGATGTGACTTTATTAAAGTTAAAAGACTTTAAAAACTAAATCAGTCTCTCCAGGAACATGTATGTGATGCTGCTAAAACTGAGAGATTGTTTTGGACTATTTGAACTGATAGTCAATGGCATGAATTTTTTTTCTTCTGGTATTTGCCACCACAATTGTGCTTAATGTGTGTCCATGCGTCCAATATATCTATAATTAACTTGTACTGAGATTTGCATTTGAATTCAAATTGAAATTTAAATTAAAATATAAAAAAGTCAACTAAAATTAGAATTTGAATTAGAATTTGAATCCCATTTTTTTATTTAAAAAGTATTAATAAATTTAAAATGGTATTATTTTATTATTAATGCATTATTAAAATTTAATTTTAATTTAAATAATATTTTTTAAATCTATAAATACATTTAAAAATAATTATAAAATTGACAATTTATTACATTTAAAATTTGTCATTAAATTAAAATTTATATCATGTATTGTTAATCTATTATTAAAATAAAAATTTGAATCGGATTTATTTAAAATGTATTAGTATATGTAAATTATTAAAATTAAAATTGATTACATTTAAAATGTATTATTACATTTAAAATTAACACAGAATGTGAATCCCATTTATTTAAAATTTAGTAAATGTAAAGTTTGTTATTAAAATTAAAATTTGAATCCCATTTAATTTGTTTAATTTAAAAGGTATTATTAAATTTTACACATATATATAAAAATACTATTAAATAAAAATACTAAATATCAAAACTATGAATCAGCCGCAAACTGAATCGGGAAATCTGAGCCAATAGCCCTAAACCCATAAGCAGCTCTCTTTGATTTTGCAGGGCTCCTGGGATCTTCTCCAGCAAGTCTCTCTCTGCTAGAACATCACAGATGCTGTTGTAAAAGATTCACTACTCTTAGTGTGACACATTTCATTTTCTTTCACTGCGTTAGCCACATCTCAAGTACATATTCATTGCATGCAATTCAACATAAAAGAGTGATGAAGACATTAATCAGCAGCTGTGTTATCTAATAGTAAGTTCCTTTCACATCTAACACGAGGTGTTCAGTGCCTTTCTATTCATTATGCAGTCATTATGTTAAGATACACAACTCTCGGAGAAACAGGCGTGAAAGATCGTACGAGTGTGCCATGTTTGTAGTATTGCGAGGTAATGATCAAGCTGTTTGTTTACTAGCTGCTCTCGACAAGCAGACAGAAGCTGTGTGGGAGGACGCCGAGTGTCTGGAAAGCCACAGTATGTTCATTTGCAGAATGCTTTTACATACAAGAGACATACTCCAAATGTAGGTTGACTCTTAGATGGTTCTTGCAGAAATGCTCCAGTTTTTACCGCAGTGCAGTCATGTTCATACAGCATCTGTGAACCAAGCGTGAGAGGCAGGTGAAAGATAACCGGAGAGATGCAGGCTAACAAAACCCAAAGGATGCAAAGATGACAGAATGTGGAAGCCGAAGAGGCTGATAGAGAGCAAGTGGAAGAGACATGCTGGCAATGATGAGTGTTTCCATCACTGCTTCCTGTTCATTTACAGCTACAGTCAATTAGAGGCTGGTGTGAATAAATCACACCTCTATGTAAGCTGTAAATGTGCACAACACGCCTATTCATATAGAAATTAAACCAATAAGACAAAATACAGTCAAGGGTAAAGGGGACAAAATGAATATCTGAGATCAATTTGATCAACTATAACAAATAAGATAAAAAATACACATCATGGCCATAATTAAGCATAACAGAAATATGATAACTGACTTGTTTTTTGAGAAGAAAAAGCTACACTACTGTTTAAAAGTTTGGGGTCGTTAAGCTTGTTTTATGTTTTTGAAAGAAGTCTCTTATGCTCAGAAAGGCTGTATTTATTTGATTATAAATGCTGTAAAAATTGTGAAATATTATTACAATGCAAAATAACTGTTGAATATATTGTAAAATGTAATTTATTCCTATGTGTTCCAAAGCAGAATTGTCAGCATCTTCAGTGTCACGTGATCCTTCAGAAATCATTCTAATATGCTGATTTGCTGCTTCAAAAACATTCATTATTACCATCAATGTTGAAAACAGTTGTACTGCTTAATTTTTTTTTAAAACAATGACACATTTAATTTTTCAGGATTATTTGATGAATATAAAGTTCAAAAGAACAGCATTTAGTTGAAATAGAAATCTTTTGTAAGACTATGCATGTCTTTACTATCACTTTTGATCAATTTAATGCACCCTTGCTGAATAAAAGTATAAAAAAAACAAAAAAAAAACATATATAAAGCATATTTTTAATGACAAAGAAAAAAACTAAAACAAAAAAACCAAACAATTAAGACTGAATCAGAATATGAATATAACTATACTGCATGTGCAGTCACATACGCACGATTATCAGCATTGTACAACGGCTGATCCAATCTGAATGTTAGGTCTGAACTCTCCATTTGATCTACACTGAACTCCAGCAAATACAGAGTCAATTCAATACCAAACAAAAATAATTGATATTCATGTCTATGCAGAGGATGCATTGATGTTCTTCCCTGCTGCTTTGTTTGAATATGAAAACACAACGCATGCTGTTTTGTTTGTGAAAATGGAGAATAGTTTTGAGGCCATCCACTATACTAAGTCTCTATCGTGCTAACAATAGCAGGAACATTGGAAGGCTAAGCCCCAAAAGACGAAAGTGCTTGAAAAACACAGGGGGAATAGAAACACGTCACATAATTCTGAGAATCTAAAAGAAACAACAACCATTAGTGTACAAACATGTTTCTACACAGGAGCAAGAGCTGAATTAGCAGGAGAAACGCCAGCTGTACATTGATTTTCCGTTCTTGTGTTAATGAAACGGTCTCGTGGCACACACGACCCCTCGCAGTATTTGTCACGGATCAGCGGTGCCGAGATAAACCACACTGCCGAGTGCCAATCAAACCAAAGTCATCACATTTCAACATTTCTCTCTCTCTCTCAGGCAAATTATCATTCATCAACCAGCCATGAAGTTCATAATGATTAAATTATGCAATAAATTTGTTTTATCAGACCAACTAGCTTCATGCCTCTGAAAATATTATTAAATGCTGATCAAATTTGTCTGTTTAGTATCTATAAAAAGCCAACAAAAATAGCACATGCATCATTTGCTTAGGAATTTAAAGCATTTTATCCAATTATGACTTAATGTGAACTTGACAGTTTGCATTGGGAACAATCTTCTACAGATTTCTGTGCAATTTCAGCAATCTTATAAGATCATTACAAATCACAGTGAATCTAATAAACTCAAGTACAACATGTACAGTATGCATGATGATGACACGTATTGACAGAGCTGGGTAGATTACTTACAAATTGTAGTCTGTTACTGATTACAGATTACATTGAAAACTGCAGTAAGTAATGTAATATAGATTACTCATTTTAGGTCATGTAATCTGACTGCTTTTTAGATTACTTTTTTTTTAAACAAACTTGTTTTAAACATAAAATGTACCATATTGATATAAAAAGCAAAGAGAATTCCATATTCCATTTTTTTTTATATCAATATAAAATGCATTAAACAATACATTACATTAGTCTGCTCAGACTTCCAGAATCAACAGTTTCTGAAGGTCACTGGATATGAAGACACAGCTACACATCACCTGTGTTCAGTAATTGCATAATTATTTGTTTCATACATGGTCCAATTTTGAAGCAATTCAAAAGCAATGTATCGCAGAATTATTTACATGACATTTACACAGCCATTCTACAGTATATTGTGAATATAGTCAAAGCTAAATGATAGGACACACATATTTTCCAAATTAAAACTTAAACTAAGAGAAATTGGGGAGAATCAATAAATTATGAATAATTTACTGCCATTGTGTGAATAACATGTAATCATGTGATCCATAAAAAGCAAATGTAATCTGATTATGAGGTTTTTAAAATGCAATATACTGTAATGCAATTACAAGTACAATTATTGGAATCCGATTATGTAATCCAGATTACATGTAATCAGTTACTACCATCTTTGGTCACAAGACCGTGTCAACTACCATCTTTGAACCTCTCCAACAGATCGATGTAGGACCACCGTTTAGAAGCCATACCAAAGAAATCACGCGCTTGTTTCACATTGGTCCTCTTTTGTCTGGGACAGCCCAAAATCAAACAATGTATACCAGACATAAGCAACACAGTCACTGTGTTTTGGTGAATAAGAGCTCTGTTGAGGACAGCGGCGGTGACACAGTTAATTGAAAGCGGCTTGTTGTAGCCGCTGGTGTGGTGTGTGGCTGGAGCTGCCATTAGTTTTCATTAGCGTCTGCTGCTGCGCTGATCGTACTGAACACCTGAACGCTTCCTAGCTCATCAACAAACATCTGAGGAGCCACAGGACACACTGAGCTCTGACAGAGAGCACACATTTGCCCTTTCTCTGGGTTCAGCACAAATTAAGATCCATCAGCAGCATCTGTGGCACACGCTGTCCATTACCACAGAAAATCATTCTGACACGTTTGACCCTCAGTGTGTACGACAAAAATCATGTTGCACTGCTGCAATGATAAACAGTGTTATTTCAAAATAATTGAGATACTATTATAGTTTTTGTTAATATTTAGAATTTTAGATTTTTTTTCTGCTTGCATATTAATTTTAGTTAAGTTTTAGCAATTTTGTTGTGTTTATGTGTGTGTGTGTGTGTGTGTGTGTGTGTGTGTGTGTATATTATTTATGAATTATTTCTTGCATCATGCTGTGCAGCCTAGTTGGAATAGTAACCCAAAAATTTAAATTCTGCTATTATTTTCTTTCCTTTTTACATAGAGCAGAAAATTATACAGTGTTTTACCACCCAGTGGAAATATCAAGCTCAAAAATTTTTTTTAAAAAAAATCATAAAAGTCATAAAAGTATAACTATATTAAGAGTCATCTGAGATCATGAAGTAAGTAGGAACAGTCTGAACTTTAAGTAATTATTTATTGATAATCTTGAAATCTCATGTCTATCCAGCGTTAGCAGCCATAATTTAAAACATGGTGCACTGAGAACTAATGGAGCAGCATTACTGAACCTGAACATGAGACAACAGCTTTCACAGAGATAAACATCATCAACTCCTCTACTGTTCAAAAGTTTGGGGTCATTAGGATTTTTTGTTCTTTTTTGAATAACATTAATACTTTTCTTCAGCAAGGACATGTTGCATTGATTGATAGTGACAGGAAAATACATTTATAATGTCACAAAAGATTTATATTTCAAATAAATAATAAAAATCATGTAAGAATCCTGAAAGAACAGTTTTCACAAAAATATTAAACAGCAATTTAAACATTGATAATAATCAGAAATGTTTCTTGAGCAGCAAATCAGCATATTAGAATGATTTCTGAAGATCATGTGACACTAAAGACTGGAGTTATGATGCTGAAAATTCAGTTTTGCATCATAGAAATAAAATACATTTTACAATATATTCACATGGAAAATAGCTATTTTGAATTGTAATAATATTTCACAATATTACTGTTTTTACCATATTTATTGGTCACATAAATGCAGCCTAGGCAAACACAAGAGACTTATTTTTAAAAACATAAAAAAATCTTTCTGGCCCTGAACTTTTGAGGTAAAGTATATGAACCACTTTCATGACTTTTTTTATGAGTTTTTTGTTCTTTTTGTAGCTTGACAGCAACTGAACTTTTATTGTATAGAAAAAGCTGCGTAATGATTCTTTAAAAAACTTCTACTTTTGTGTTCCATGGGGGAACAAACAGCAAACTGTGTGGGAAAACAACAACAAAAAAAGAGTAAATATTCCTAATGTTCGTTTTTGTGCAAACGTTTCCTTTAACTTGCACTGAACCTTGAAGAATTCTTTATTTTACCAGTAACTTGACTATAATTGTATAGAAAAAGCTGTATAATGATTCTTTAGAAACTCATACTTTTGTGTTCCATGGGGGGAAGAAACAGCAAACTGTGTGGGAAAACAAAAATGAGTAAACATTCGAATGTTCTTTCTTTTTTTGTGTGTGCAAACTTTTTCTTTAACTTGCATTGGACCTTGAAGAATTCTTTAAGATAAGAAAAAAGTCCAGTGTGTGCTCTCTGGTCTTCAACCGCCAATATCCTATGTATTAACTGTTCCTCAAGCATGCTAACTCCATCCGAGTTAATTGAATTTTAATTAGAGTCATGGGTATCAGATTGTTTCATTCTCTGAGAAATCCCTGAACATCTTCAGCAGCTCGGCCTCATTAACTCTCGCTGACCTTAAAGCGGCTCGCCATCCGACCTCTCATCACACACAGCAAACAGTCTGAGATGTGAATAGAGGAAGTCTAATCAGAGCACTCAGTGTTCAGAAAGCAAGCCTTGTTCCCAGATGGTGACTGAAAACATTTCCCCAGGGTCGAGCATCACAGGCCGAGTTAGAGGAACACTGGGATTCTTTTTCTAGGACTAA
This sequence comes from Schizothorax lantsangensis, assembly GCA_027422415.1. Classification (NCBI taxonomy): domain Eukaryota; kingdom Metazoa; phylum Chordata; class Actinopteri; order Cypriniformes; family Cyprinidae; genus Schizothorax; species Schizothorax lantsangensis. The sequence continues at coordinate 2,209,761 of CM049861.1, read as the reverse complement.
AGCTTTGAGTGCTCATATTTGTCTGGAAAATCCAAGAGGACCAAATGTACACTTCCACATTTCTTTAAATGTGTTCAGTAATATATATTCTCAGCCCTGTCCGAGTCAGTCTTTTCCATACAGTGAAAGTGAAAGGGTACAGTCATCAAGCTTTGTGTCATCGTTTTTTGTGTCATCACTGACGTCAAACCTGGCGTGAATGATGTGTCCTGAAGCGACATATTTGAATATGAATGCGAGTGATATTTAAGATCTGTGACCAATGGGAAGATTTTCAGTGAGTAATAATTTAAATTTTAGTACTGTATGGCTTCAGATGACTTGAAATAAGGTTCATGTGTCATATGAACTACTTTTATAGTGCTTTTTTGCAAAGGCTCTATAGTCTTCATTTACTTGATGTAAAAGAGCTTTTTGTGAGATGTTTAACAGTGCAAAAGAGCTCTGGGTGGATTTTAATGTCAGAGACAACAGGGGTCGGACTTTCTCACTGGAGGAAGCGTTATTATGGATTATGGATTCATATTTTGACCAGAAGCAATTGTTTGAAGTTAAAACACCTTCAATGATGGATTTGTTTCTTACAAATATGCAGGTTTTTTTGCTTTGCAAGATATTAATTGATGGACTGGAGTGGTGTGGATTACTTGTGGTTTATTGTGATGTTTTTATCAGCTGTTTGGACTCTCATACTGACGGCACCCATTCACTGCAGAGGATCTATTGGTGAGCAACTGATGAAATCTGTGACGAAAGGAAAGATTTTCAGAGAGTAATAATTAAAATTTTAGTACTGCGTGATGACTTGAAATGAAGTTCACGAGTCACGTTTATGGTGCTTTTTTTGTGACTCAAGGCTCTTGTCTGTATTACTTATATGTAAAAGAGCAGCGTGAACATTCTGCTAAACATCTCTTTTTGTGTTCAGAGGAAAGACAGTAATGCAAGTTTGGAGTGACATGAGAGTGAGTAAATGACTACTTTTGAGTGACCTATCCTTTTAAATGGTCACCTGTCACTTATTTGTTTCCTTTTTAAAACAAGAAAAAAGTGTATTTATTACAGAAACACTGATTTTTAAATCAGTGCAGGGCTTGTATTTATAAAAGCCTGTGACATTCAATAATGTCTGTTAAAACACTGCAGCTGACACAGAAACTCAGTGTTTTCTTTGCTTACACTCATCTCACATTAAGATTGCAAATATTAGCAATTTGTTAATCATAATCTGGTGTAATGTTAATCTGAAGTCACGTAAACAGAAGCAGTTTAATGTGCTACGTGCTGCAGCAAACAGATGCTGTAGCATGTGGATGATTGTGTTTCCACAGCAGCTCAGGTAGAAGAGAGATTTGTTTTTATGAAAGCAAATATATATACAAACATAAGCTCTCAGCTGTTCTGTAGAAACAACTGAGACTTTTGAATACACTGAAAGTGTTTACATGTACAATAAAATGCTGATAACAACAACAGAATACTTTTTTTTTTTTAAACAAATAGTTCACCCAAAGATACGATTTGCTGAAAATTTACTCAGGCCATCCAAAAAGTTTGTTTCTTCATCAGAACAGATTTGGAGAATTTTATCATTCCATCACTTGCTCACCAATGGATCTTCTGCAGTGAATGGGTGCCGTCAGAATGAGAGTCCAAACAGCTGATAAAAACATCACAATAATCCACAAGTAATCCACACCACTCGTCCATCAGTTAACGAAATGAGATGCCAAAATCTGCATGTTTGTAAGAAACAAATCCATTATTAAAATGTTTTAACTTCAAACCGTTACTTCTGGCTAAAATAATCTATAATAATGCTTCCTCCAGTGAAAAAGTAATCTCGTCTGAATCAGAAGAGAAATCTGCACAGATCAAGCACTCTTTACAAACCAAAACAGTCTAAAACAAATATGTGGGAGGATTTTGATGTGAGAGACAACAGGAGATGGACTTTTTCACTGGAGAAAACGTTATTATGGATTATGGTCATATTTTGACCAGAGGCAACGGTTTGAAATTAAAACGCCTTAATGATGGATTTGTTTCTTACAAACGCACAGCTTTTGGCTTCACAAGACATTAACTGATGGACTGGAGTGGTGTGGATTACTTGTGGATTATTGTGATGTTTTTATCAGCTGTTTGGACCCTCATTCTGACGGCACCCATTCACTGCAGAGGATCCACTGGTGAGCAAGTGATGCAATGCTACATTTCTCCAAAACAAATGAAGAAACAAACTCATCTACATCTTGGATGGCCTGAGGGTGAGGACACTTCAGAGAAACATAAATAAACATTGTAATAACATAAATAGACAATTACACAGTGTTGTTGGCAGTAGCAGCTTATTCCAGTCAGAGTTAAGACAAGACTAGGAAGGGGTCGAGTCTGAGTCAAGACCCAGTCTACATGCTTCAAAGACCATGACAATATTGATTTTCTTGACTCGGACTCAACCTTTGTCTCGTCTCAATGTTGACTTGGATTCGCCACTCTCACTGCAATTACTATACATGTTGAATATGCTGACAGAACTCAGAAATGGGTAACAGTGTATTAGTCAGGTTTTGAATTACAGTGGTGTAGGACACCCCCCCCCCCAAACAAAACTACATTCCTTACTAAACTAAACCAGAAGAAGTCAGCAATTAGTAGACCGCAGTCCAAATCTGGACCCCAGATATGACATATACCGTTAGTGTGATATAAAGTCGGTCATATCATTTTATAAGATACATAGTTCCCCTCTAGCACTGTAAGAACAGACATCTGTGATTGCATCAGATTGAGCCCCACTTTTCTGTCAGTCATCTCTGATCCACTGAAGAAGAAATAATGTATTAGTCGTGCAAGAGTCCAACCTGTGACCTCTCACTGAACTCAACAAAACCTTCCATAAGTCTTGTTAATCAATAAATCTTTCTAAAATATGCATTGCAACTGTTAAATTCACACTGCAAACTGAGAGTGTTTTTCTGGGATGGAAACTGGGAAGAGACTGGACCTAATATATGAAACAATATGAAACATTTATAGCTGATTTGTTAATGCTTTAGGCATCATGAACTAATAATGAACAATACTTTTAAAACATTTATTAATTTAGGTCAATTAAAACATTTTAAGATTTTAAGATGTATAAAAAAATGTTTATGTAATATGAACAAACAATGCACAAAAGCATATCTGTAAATTAACATTAACCTAAATTGATAAAAATGTTGTTCATTGTTATTTCATGATACCTAGCATATGAATGAATGTTAATGAATCAGTCCTTATTATAAAGTGTTATCATTTCTATTTAAAAGTCTTAGGTATTATTGCTAGTTATTCAAGCTGACGTGAATAAAGAACATAAGAACATTAGCCGTTTTCTGAGACTCCTGCCTGAAGAGCTGTTTTTAACCTTATGCGCTCAAACCTTGTTTGTATATGCAAAAAAGGGTTTGTATACGCAAGACAATGTGCGTCTTTAAAAGGCCGTGAGCTATTGCAGTCACCCACACGTTTGAGATGCTTCAGCATGTATTCATGCCCTGCTGCTCGTGAATTAATCACACAGAGCCACTCAAAGCGGTCTCGAGGTGAAAACGGCGTCATACATGAGAGTGATTCAGGAGTGCGAAATGAGTCCTGTTGATGACATATCACAGGATAATATTGCATCTGAGCAGGCTGCTGGAGATATACGGTAAATATAATCACACCACGTGTTTCTCGCTAACACTGATTTGCTGCATCTGGGAAAGTGGCCAAATGCCATGTGGTTCGTAATGCTTTGATTTTCACAGGAACAGCTAGATTTGTTCATTTAAAAACTGTGCTTTGCCACTGAATGTGTTCAAGCTACGGGGCCAAAGAGGGCCCACTTTCTCCCTAATAATGCAAATTATAGATGTAGCTATCATTTGTTGTTTTTGTTGTTTGTCTCTTACAAGAACATATCTAGATTTAGCACCAAAGTCTGGTCCACACTGTGGCTTTAAGAACTGTCCATCTGATATTCATGTTGATTAGAAGACATGGTTGGCACAAATTGTTTACCCAGCAACCTGAACCTATTCTTAATGTAGTTTGGATCATTGTCCGGTTTTTGAAGAAAAGTGCATGTCACAAAACCGGTTCATGTTCACATCTAAACGATACATCTGTTCATCAGCTCTGCCAATTTGATTAAGAAGATGTAACGGTTGGAAATTCCATATGTCCTCTATTAAAACGAATGGTTTGAGTGTGTCATTTTTGTGATTTTGAGCGCATTATAAAGATTTGAAGGAGTTAATGTGATTACTACATGGTGTTTAACCAATACCTGTGGTGAAAAAATCAAAAATCATTATCTACAGTACTTTTTGAACAATGTGGTCAAACTACATTTCACCAGGTTCATTTGTTAAAGTCACTGATGCACACTACTATACTTTGAGTCAGTAAGATTTTCTCATGTGTTCGAAAGAAACTCATCAATTTATTTTGATCAAAAATAAGCAAAAACAGTAATACTGTGAAATATTATTACTTATTAAAGTAACTTTTTTTTCTACTTCAATATGTGTCAAAATATAATTTATTTCTGTGATCAAAGCTGAATTTTCAGCATCATTACTCCAGTCTTCAGTGTCACATGATCTTCAGAAATCATTCTAATATGCTGATTTGCTGCTCAAGAAACATTTCTGATTATTATCAATATTGAAGACTGTTGTGTACAATTTTGTGTAAAAAAGGATTCTTTGATGAACAGAAAGTTCAAAAGAACAGCATTTATTTAAATCAAATATTATAAATTTCTTAACTGTTACATTTAAAAAAAAACATTCTCTCTCTCACTTTCATATTTCACTGTGAAAATTTTTTCATAAATGTTTTGTTTTGCTTTTATTTTAAATTTTCTTTATGAAGTTTAACATGCTGAATATGAAAATTACTTTTTGTGTGTTATTAACAGTGCTCATGAAAATTAAAAAAATATATATGTTGACAACTTATACAAGCTAACCTGTTGTTACTCATGCAAAAAAATAATATATAAAAACTTCCAAATAAATATGTTTAATCTGACAAATCATTGAGGATGAAATCCTATGAAGATGAAAAAGCTGTTTGTATGAAGCACATAATGTTTTATTGTTGTTGTTTCTCTAAAAATGGAAGTGGTTTTCTTTTAGGTGTAAGATCAGGGTTAGTCTGAAGTAATTATAATCACCTTTGTTTAAAAAAAGAGAAATATTCCCACATTCAGAAATCTTGTTAAACGTGTGAACGAGCTGAATGTGAAAGTGCAAAACAAATGTTATCGCTCCGGTTCAGTTGTAAACAGGGTAAGTGTTTGAGACAGTAAACAATCTGGACTGGCACCTTGATGCTCCAGACAGCTGCAGAAATAGCTCCAGCCTGTCAAATTAAAACACTGCATGCAAATGAAACTGACAGGACTTAATCTAATACTTCCGGTGTACTTTCACAGAGCAGCGGTCTGTTCGTACATTAATGATAACTGAATCTCATGTAATAAGAACATGCTTCCACACGGGTTTAACACACAGACATCATGCACCTGCAGAAGTGACACCGTGTGCCTCTGCTCTCCGGTGCTCAATGATGCTGAGCTGCTCTCAGATCTCCATTTAAATGCTTCATTAATCTGGAGTCGAACAGGGAACGGAGATGTCTCTGTTTGACCGCTTGCTCGGTGACTATTCGTATGACATCCACACCATAGTCATACTGTGCAACAGACCACAGAGTCTGAGCCTTCGTTAGCAGGCAATGCATCGCTGTGGTGGATCTTTGAAATATACCATAGTACTGAATGATTATTCATATACAGGGCAGGGCTCTACAGTGTGTTCAAGTGCAGTTATGCAAGCTCACAAATCCTCTCATTATAACAATCAAAGTGTAGACACAATGTAAGAGATTCATTGTGCACTTCAGAGCTTCTTTAAATCTAATAGAAGTTTGTGAAGTTTATGAACTAGATTAGTGACAGCATTTTAATGATTATAAAGGGAGTTTGCAAATGTGATATTGATTCAATAAACCAGAAGTTAATATTAAGTTTTAGAACGAATCTAATGAGTCAATGATTCAATAAACCATTCAGGAAGACAGTCACTTGCTTCTTTCCTGAATGTATCAGCCGTTTGAATGAATCGATTGAATGATTGAGTGACCTTGCCACCACCTACTAGTGGTTTTACTTTCATTTTTAAAGTATCATTTTAGTTATTTAAACCATTTATTTATATATTCAAAACTTTAGAACATTCATCTAATGATATTGCTATTATTTATGCCACCTTTGAGCCTCATTAAACAGTCTGTAAATACAGCTAAATACCATTTTTGTGTTCTTCTGTGCCACTTCGTGCAAAGGTGAATTGTTGATACTGAATTTATTTGATTAGTAACTTATTCTTCCTAATTGCATCTCATTATTCTAATTTAATTTATTGTTTAATTAAAACAAGTTTCTACATATACATTTATTAATTTGACATAAAAGATTACATACATTTAATAAGGTTAAAAAAATGCAACAAAGGTTAAAAAAATGCCGCCACAAATCACTTCAAGGAGTCAAAAATGTTGAAGCATGTGCTCTGAAATATAAATGATATGTGTTACTATCATTTTTGCAGACTACATTGAAAAAATTAAATAAAAATGGCATCTTTTATTTATCTTTCATTTGTCTATATTCAGTTTGTATATCGGTGTGGTATAAATTGTTTTCAGCAGTGTTTAGTTCAAGCCGTGGGTGAAATGGGTGATTTGTCAGACTTCCAAAAAGGACAAATCTTGGAGTCTATTTAGCAGGAGCAGCTGTTATCTTAATAGCTGAATTGTTTGGTGTTTTAAGAACAGTTTACATAAAGCATGGCAAGACTAGTGGGTGAAAACCAAAAGTGAAATAATGGTTTTCTGTTTGAATATGTTTGACTGGTTGATTATGATCAATGTTGAAAACAGTTGTGCTGCTTCATATTTTTTGTGGAAACCACGATGCATTTTTAAGGATTCTCTGATGAATATATAGAAAGTTCAAAATAACAGCATTTATTTGAAATGGAAATCTTTAGCAATGTTATACATGTGAACACTGACCACAGAAAACTTCACAAAGCCAAGATCCACGAAAGAGCCATGAAGAGTCACAGAGATGAACATCTGCCCTGGTCAGACAAATTGCCTGACTTTAATATCATCAAACCACTGTGGGCAGTTTTGGTGAGAAGAGTGAAACATCTCTGAAGCAACTGGTGGATGTTCTGATAGACGGCATTCAAATGGAGGCGATTCAGAAGTTGTATGAACCTTTTCTAAGAAGGTTGGAGACTGTATTGAAGGTAAATGATAATAAAACAAATTATAAGTATTTGAGGCACATCTAAATGTAAAAGTCAAGTTCACAAACACTTCAAGAATTCAGCAAATGGACAAACTTCAGATTGAGATGTTGAATGTAGCATTTACCAACAATATACTTACTGAAGCACTACACATAAACTTTGTGGAATAAGCCAATATGTAATGCTATCTGAGTCTAAAAGGACAGTAGACGGTGGCAGGCTATTTGTCCACTGTGACAGAAATAAACCTGAGAAGCACCTTGACAAGATGCTGACTCAGCGAGTATATCCTAGCTGTATAAATGGGTAAGCAAAAAAAACCTAAACTAAACAAGGCTGCACAACAGAAAGCTGGCGTCTACAATGCAAGCAAAACAAAATCAAGACAGAAGTGCATTTTCCAAGTGAATGCACAAAAATGTCAATGATGAAATCACAACAACGTTCTTCAACAAAACCAGATTTAACATCTTGAATATGACAGAATGCTGTGCTGGGAAAAACTCATGTAGGAAAAGATGTTGCAAGCACTGTAAGTTGGTCTCCTTATCTCTTTCTCTAACAGGAAAAGTTTATCCACAAACGAAGATACTGTAATCATTTACTCTGCATCATGTTGTTCTAAACCTGTGAAAATACTGTGAATGAATATTAATTAGGCTATGCTAGAATATTTTAAGAAGATCGTGTACTGTTTGAATAAACAGTGTATGTGATGTAGTCAAAACACCTTTTATCTTTTATCTTTATTTTACAATTACATATATACAAAAACAAAAATACTCAAGCAACCGTTTCAATAGCACAAGTAGTCACTATTTTTATGTTATTTATTTACTTATTTAAACTCTTGGTACTCTTGGATTTGATCAAGCGCAGTAATTATTCTTGTTGACCAGTTCAAGTGCTCAGCTGAACTTATGACACATGTCATTTATTAACTTCATCTTTACATCTGCTGCGGTCAGATCTGCATGTTGTAGGTCAGTGGATAAACACACGGAGCCGCTCTAGACTATCAGTCATGGCGTGATGATCTAGTGGTAAGTTTTGCTTTGAGCCTGAGGGCAAGGGCGTACATTTGATTTTGGCATTGGTATGAAAATCATAACAAGCGATGTCCAACTTCAGAAACTATGGTTTTCTCCTTAAACATCAAAAGAGAATGTAAGAAAATATAACTTAATTGTGCTTCCTTCTTGCTAAATTTCACACATAAACCAAAATCTGGCTCTAAACCTCTCTTTTCTTTATTCAAAGTTGATTTAGACAAGTACATGGAAACTATCCAAAGCTCTGTTCATCCTAAAGCTCTATATTCATCCTATGTGTCCTCTTAAGGTAAAAAAACAAAACAAAAAAACATGGTTACTATAGATAAACCATGGTAAATCACAAATTAACCATGGTTTTGCTACACAGTAAAATTGTGGTTATCCACAATATAAATCGATAAAAAAAAGAAAAGAAAAATAGAAACATGGTTAGTACACTTTTACTATAATAAAACCATGGTTAATGTTCTTAGGGGATTTGTCCTTTTATACCTTTTATATCTCTACTGCTAGGTTTGATGTTTTGTAGCCTACTGTTTAATTAAAAAAAGAAATCAGAAAAAAGATTTACGGCCCCGAAGTCCCGATCTGAAACAAATGATTCGATAACCTGCACCAAATGCTTCGCTCCACGCTCTGTTGTCTCAATCTGAATAATGATACGTGAACCATCATTTCATATCAGGACTTCAGAGAGTGGAACGTGAATCATTCAGTTCATGAAGTGATTCACAAACCTGCTCAGAAGTTCCGATCTAAATCAAAAGATTCATGAACATTCTCCGAAGTCCTGATCTGAATCAAATGATTTGCGATACCTGAAGTTCCAATCTAAAGGTGTATTCACACCAGGAAAGTCTGCTAGTTCACTTGCTTTGGTCCGGACCAAATACAATGTTGATTTTTTTGTTTGGTGTGGTTCACTTTCACACTGCCCTTTTTGCAAGTGAACCAGAAATTGTAAACAAAACCACACGTGTGTTTTGACACTGTGGTCAAAAGTGTTTTTCAAATATTGCTTAGTGCACCTTTAACTGAAATAAGCATGTTTTACAAATAAAATATCAATATTTCCATTCCAAAGATAACATCCAACACAAATCTATGAACATATTCAGGTGAGGTAACCGGTTTACTGATACCTAGAAAAAAAAAAAAAAAGTAGTGTTGAGGAATGGATGAAATGCATTTGTCCGTGTTTCACTCCATCTCGAATCGTGCTCGCGGAAGGCGCTTGAGAAACAGTATCTCTTCGCGGTAGGCTTTCAACTCTTTTTTTTTTTTCAAACAAGAGACTGTACGACATTCACGTTACATACATTTTTACATAGAGAGGGTGACAGCGCACACAACAGCTGGCCAAATTTTCACAACAGCTGGCCAAATTCAAATACGAAACTAAAATTAAAACATCTTTGAGAGCAAGGGGGCTTCTGGTGTTTCGGGGGCCCTACGCAGCCTGCGTATTCTGCGTATTCTGCGTATAGGGAGGATCAGCTCTGGTTACATTACTTTTGAGCTACTTTTTAAATCTGGGCAGGGCTTGCTTATTTGTTTATATAAAAATTCTTATTTTACAAATGTAAAAGCCCTTTCACAACAAAAGTGAAATGAATATGCCTCAGGCTGAAGGAAATGTAAATTCACGTCTGTACAGTAGAAGGCACAGCTCAAACAAATTGCATGAAGAATATGACGCAGGAGAAGAAAGTTCAACACAGCAAAAATAAAACACAAATTTGTGTCATTTTTGCTTAGTATAGTTGAATTGCATCATCGAAGGTCAGTAGCAAAGACTGGTTAATTAAATACATAAATTATATTTGTCTTATTTAACATATTTAATTATTGCAGGTTTGTAAAATATTCTGAGATGGCATTTGAATGTTTTTATTATTTTTTTTAAATTCATTTTCAGGAATACTGAATCTGTTTTTGTGCAGGTGAGATGAGTAAATACATGTTCATATTTAACTACAGTAACCATGTTCACACAGAGCACACAACTCCTCTGAACTTACTCATGATTTCTCTCAACATGGCAACACGAAAGCTATCAGTCAAGTCATGGGAAACATAGTAACTGCAGTAAACATAGTTACTTATTTGAAATAGTAACTCAGATATTTCCTTCTAAATTAAAAAGTAATGCATTATTTGACTAGTTTCTTAAAAAAAAGTAATCTGATTATGTAACTCACGTTACTTGTAATAACGCTGCTCACAGGAGCTTACTCTATTATCAATATAATAGGAGGCCTTTATTCACCCCCCGGAGCCGTGTGGAGCATGTGCAAAGTGAAAAGTAACATTGGCAGCCCCTGGTTAAAGAAGTCACCACTTGTCGCTGCTTTTAAAATACTTGGATTTCACTGTAAACGTTTGCTGAACAGGTGAATGTGGTCATACCTTAAAAGAGGGCGGACATTTGTTTGCATTTTATTTTGTGATGTCACAGGAAAGTGAAGGTAGATGGAGCGCTACAGAAACATCTAAACAGAGAACTATATAAACACTGCTGCTCTTGATTTCCTCTAAATATGACAACCACAGCCACCGCCTCAGCAAAACATTACAAATGACACATTTCACTGCCAGACTACAACTCATTATAACAACATGAAAACTCCTGTTTAAAAACTGAAGATGTTTCCTTTGTATTACAAAGATCCCAGCTGTCTCCTTCACGCTTGCACATAACCAAACATAGCAACTCGATTTTCGACACTACAGATTCTCTCATGTCTCGTGTCACAAATATACAATGGAGTTTCATTTTTAGATTTCTTCTGCCACCAAACCTCATTGTTTTAACAAGAGCTGCTTTGGTTGTACAATTTTGAGCTACAGTGAGAGAGCCAAAGCTATGAAAATAGAAATAATCAAATATAAGAGATTCAGATAAACAAGAGAAATGTGAAGATGTATGAAAGAAGGCATTTGAGTTTATATTTTGCAATTCTGAGAAAAAAAGTCAGAATTGCAGGATATAAATTTGCAACTGCATGTTTCAAAGTCAGAATAGATATAAACTCACAATTCTGAGAAAAAAGAATTGAGATATAAACAAGCAAGTCTGACTTTATAACATGCAATTGTGAGTTATAATGTCAGAATTATATAAACTTACAATTGTAATGAAAATAGTCGTTTTTTTTCCTCAGAAATGGACTTAACTCGAAGTGATGTTTTATAAGCAAATTTCGGGGGAGGCACGCACAGATAATTAACACAGCCGGCTAATCATTAGTGATTACACTATTTATCCAATCAGCGCATGAGCAATCTCCTATAAATAACCAAGTACGTCCTACCTCCATTATCTCGACTTTCAGCATCCCTCCACCACCCCTTTAGCCCGTTCTACCCCCGCACGGGGAGAAGCACTTGGGGGAGCACTTTGAGGCCGGGCCAAACACCGAGCTCGGACCCCTCTCCCCAGACAGGGGGAGAGTCCCGGGCTCGGGAGTCTTACCAAGCTCGGAGCCCTTTCCCTGGACAGCACGCCAAATACGCATAACCTTTACTCAGTTTGATTATTTGTACGTGTGAACTCGTGTATTGGACTTTATATCTCATAATTTTGAGAAAAGAAGTCAGATTTACGAGGGAAAAAAGAATGACAAGATATGAATTCGCAGTTGCAAGAAAAAAGTCAGAATTGTGATTCTGACTTTACTTCTCACAATTGTGAGTTTATATCTCACATTTCTGACTTTACTCACAATTGCGGTTACAGCACTTTCTTTGTAGGCTATGAGTGTGGACAGGTTCACAAAGCAGAAAAGAAACAGGAACGGAGACAGAATGAAAGGAGATAAAAGCGAGAGACGGTGAGAAAGAGAGCGAGTAGAGTGTTTATTGATCCGTTCTCCTCATCAAGCAGCTGCTTCAGTAAGATGTCGGCATCGTCCGGCTGTGTTAGTACCTAAGCAGAGACCTAGAAGTGCTGACAGCTACGAAATCAGCTTCCATTCACACAAGCATTGTGTCTATTGTCAGAGCACTTTTACTGACTATTACACCTGAGTTCACAATGCTGGTGTACTAAGAAGTGTGATAGTGAGGGAGCTACAGAGAGCAATACAAACGGTCTTCTAGTCTAGCCCATACTTTCTAGCTCAGACAGAAGTGCACAATAGATAAGACCTACAATTGCTCAGTAGCTAGTCTTTAAATAGAGGTCAAATCTGTACAGCATTTATTCAAAATAGAAATATTTTGCAAGAACATAAGTCTTTACTATAAATTTTCAAATCAATTTAACATATCCCTAAATAAAATGATTAATTTCTTCCCAAAAAAAGAAAGAAAAACAAAAAACATTGAACAGTAGTGTATATTACAAAAGATTTATATTTTGAATAAATTCCATTCTTTGTAACTTTTTATTCATCAAGGAATCCTAAAAAAATATCACAAGTTCCATATAAATAAATAAGCTAGCAGCAACACTGACAACAAATCAGCATATCAGAATTTCTGAAAGATCATGTGATGCTGAAAACAAGAGTAATGCATCACAAAAATAAATTCAATCTCAAGGAATAATAAAATAGAAAACCATTATTTAATTTTTTAAATAATATTTCACATTATTACTGTTCTTACTGTATTTTGGATCAAATAAATGCAGCCTTGATGAGCATAAGATATCCCAGCAGTGTGTGTGTGTTTATAGTGTCATACAAGCCTAGTAATCTTTCTCTTTATATAAAATCCACTACTATCAGGAAAATGTGAAATAATTCATAACTTGAAATATTGTGAGATGGTGTTGAATAACCTTCACCTTCAGCCAAATGGATATTTTGTCCTTTTCATGGCTGACAAAATCTAAAAGTGGAGTGATGGTTATCATTGTTTCCAAATGAGCAAAGTCACACATGGACAGACAAATGAAAATCTATTAAATGCATGTTTACATTACATTTCCACACATCTGCATGTTCAGAAGTACACCTAGAACAAATGAATTTGAGATATTTCTACTGAAATGTAGGGGTCAGAGAGGATGTATTCACTTGATGTCTGAAAGCTGCACCGATAGAAACAGTGTCTGTAATCCCAGCATACCACAGATATGCCACAGCGGAGATTCAAAACCATTCTCTGGATCTCATCTGCTATGCAAGAACACAGCCGGTTCAATGCCAGGCGGTCTCTAATGGTACCTCTGCGATAGCCACAAGTACCCGAAACGAGTGGAATAAGAGAGTAAAAGTCAGCTATGCGTCGACACATTCGGGGCCCTGCAGGGGTTGTGGGATTATAAAAGAGAATGACACCTTTAAAGCTTGATGGATTCATCTGCCAGCTCTTACATTTGATGCCTTGTGCTCGAGTCGAATCACTCCCTCATGAGCACTGCCATTTACCAAGCACAGAAATCAAGAGCGGTTCACGGCAGACACTACTTCTGCCAGCGGTGTCAAGCTCCAGCTGACATGGAGAGTGCCACATTCTCTATAAACTGTCTTGCTATTAAATGCAAGGACAGGGGTCAAAATGAAACTGGATGAGAACTTACAAGAGGAGCAGTGTCATGGTTTTAAACCTGCTGCATGCTGATAGAAAACCACTGGCCTGTAGATTTTTTCTGAAAAAATGAAGGCAAACTGGATTTTTAGGTTTTTTGGAGAAAATGTGAGTTGTGCAAAGATCACCAAAATGATGTGTTGTGGGTGCTCGTCAGGACAATGCTAAGCTGTGTGTGTGTGTGTGTGTGTGTGTGTTTTATAGTGTTGCAATGCATTTCTCAATGCAACTCAATCCGAGCAGCTGAATCCTTAGCCATCTTCAAGAAACGGCTAAAAACACATCTCTTCCATCTTTATTTGACCCTCTAACTCTAGCACTCTCTATTCTAATTCTATTTTATCTATCGTCTTCTTTTTATTTAAAAAAACACACACTTGACCCTCTATTTACTGCATATTTATTCTGTAACTGCTAGCTTTTCTTGAAAAACTAACACTAGCTGTCTTTTTTCTATTCTATCTACTAGTTTCTTAAAAAAATATATATAATCTAGATTTCTTTTTTCTATATTCTATCTACTTGTTTTCTTTAAAAAAAATAAAAAAATACCTTGCTACGTGTACTGTGTTAGGCTAACCAAGACTTGTCATAGCACTTGCATGTTGTTGCTCTTTTGTTGGTTTTGATTGCTTCTATTGCCCTCATTTGTAAGTCACTTTGGACAAAAGCGTCTGCTAAATGACTAAATAATAATAATAATAAAATAATTTCTGCTTAGCTGAATTAAGACTGAATTAATGCACAAAGTACCTCAGGAGGAAAAATTGCAAAGTAAAAACAAAAGAGCAAGATACAAATATTGGTAAAAATAAATTAATAAAATTATATATATATACACACACACATGTGGGGTTGTTTTTTTTCACACCAAAAAAAAAATGTGATGTTTAACTTAGCAACACCACTAATGACTAAATAAAATGCTAGTTAACTTGTCAAAACCTGACATACAGAGCCAGTAACAGTCACAGCATTTCCTTAAGCTTGAGTTCTCCATTTGGAGAAAAAGAATCAACAGACTATTATTTCATCTAGCTAATTTTATGGCACCATACAGTCAGAATAACACAGGCTCCTCATTACTCTGGTTAATTACCATCATATTAGCTCTGTGCCTGGAAGAGGCTTTGCTTCACCAACAGAAAGATCCATTGATTCTTGGAAAAATACCATGCTGTGTGACTGTTTTGTTTGGTTTTAAGCAAAGGCCACAGTAGCTCACATGTATAAAGCTTTTGAAGATTATCGTATGACCATCAAACAAAGAAATATAACAAAGATTATTATTTACAAGGGGCTGTGAATAAGACATTACAAGAAGCTCAACACTATTTATTACTAAATACATGTAGCTCAGATGTCTACTCTTATATCAACGGTGCAAAGGGCGTAGAGTTTAGTAGAGATGCTAGACACATCCCAACCAATACCCAGCTACTATTAAATTGTCCCTAGCAATAATTATGATCAAACAATTAAATGTATGTGTACGTATAACCGCGGTTGTAATTTCGTCTGCATCTGAAATAGGTCATACCACTGATATTACCTGAAAAGTTAAAGTAGTATGTTAGAAAACTGCACGCTTTCACACATTTAAAACATGTGCGGAGTAAGAACACATAAGAGCCGAAGTGTTTAAAACATATGTGCACAGTTCAGCTGAATTATAAAGTTTATCCTCTTTAACTTTATGTTGTTATGCTGTTTTGTGTTCATCTGCTTCTCACATTTCCTCATTTTACATTCACTATCACTATACAGACTAATACAATCAGATACCACAATAATTTCTCAAATATTTATTACAATATATACTGATAAATGTAACATTCACTTCAGTGGTGTGAGATGACTAGATGATTTCAACTGATTTTCGATTGAACTGTCACCAACTAAACTGCAGCTCAAACTCAGGGCCGTGCAGAGACCTTTGGAGGGGCAGGTGCTCAAAGTATAAAAGGGGCACAAGGAACACGGCTTTTAATAGGACTGTGCTCCTTGCTGATATGTGCATTGAAATGGATGATTCTGTATTGATACAGCAGCAAATGCCATGACGCAGGCTTGAAAAAGAAACACAGAACAGAAAAGACCATTTTAAGTTTAAATGTTAAAGACATTTTTTGCACCTCTTAATTCAAGGGGAAAAGGGGCAGGTGCTCAAGCACCCAAGCTATTCGATTTCAAGCTATTCACTAGCAAAAACAAGATCAAAAGAGCCATTCCTTTAATAATTTAGACATCGCTTGTAATGATTTTAATAAGCATGTAGTGATGAGTGAAATGGAGCTTTTCGAAACTCCAAATCAGTTAAACCATTGCGTCACAAAATTATTCACTCTTTCGAAGCGCTCCAATCGGATCGTGTATAGGGAATCATATTCAGTTCAGGACTGCAAAGCGCATATCTCAAATTATTTGATTTAGATCGGTATTTCGGAGCGGGTTCGAAAATCAATTGATTTAGATTTCGAGCGGGTTCAATCCATTCCAGATTGTGGAGCGGGTTCACTAATCATTTTTTCCAGAGAAGAAAGTAATGCAAATCTTTTTTTTTTCTGATTTATAAAGAGAAGAAAGAAAGAAAGAAAGAAAGAATAACAAATACAAATCCCTTAAGAATATGAACCATGGTTTTATTACAGTAAAAGTGCATGTTTTTTTTTGTTCTTTGCATAACCACATTTTTACTACGAATACCATGGTTAATTTGTGGTTACCATGGCTTAACTATAGTAACCATGTTCACCTTAAGTCAAGAGGACACATATACAGTAGGATGAATATAGAGATGCAGTTTTTTCTGCTTTAGAACAGTTTCCATGTATTTGTCTAGATCAACTATGAATAAAGAGAAGAGAGGTGTAGAGAGATTTTTATGTATGTGAACATCTAGTCAATATTTACGTTCACCGTATAAGAGCAGTGTGAATATTCTTCTAAACATCTCTTTTTGACTTGCACAAAGGAAAAAAACAGAACAACTTTTTACAAAAACTTTCTGATATTACAAAAATATGTCAATGTTAAATTTGGTCCCTGCCAATGTTAAAATGAATCATGCGCTATTGATTGAGATCATAATACAATTCTATTACCATTTTGTCACATCAGAGCACTTACACTCGCGTTAAGCAAGCAGAACTGTTGTTGTATAAGCTTTTAATGACAAATGTCAGCAAAATGTGCAATGAGTGTAATATTTCCAATGAAAGTGCCTGAAGTAACAACCGGCTATGATTAATTTTCATGTGTCTTGTGGTCAACACAGGACTGCAGTGAGAAATAACACCTTGAAATGACTGAAGATTAGACCATATCAAGGCCCAGCCGTGCAGGAACAGCCCCCGGGTGTCTTACCGACGGGCACAGAAGCTGAACTAGCTGAATCTTGATATCACCCTGCGGGTAAGCGGCTTGCAAGCAGCAGCATAAAAAACCAAAAGTTTATCTGAGGTGCCAAACACAGCTGCAGTGTTAAAAACAGCCCTGAGATGAACGTCAGCCGTCGTATGCTCACCTGCTCCTGACTTCAACACTGTCAAAGCAATTTACAGACAACCAGATGAAGAAAGACTGAGACGGCAGAACCACCGAAGAGACTAAATCAACTGAGAGAGAATAGCGTGTATGAAATCAGAGACGTTTGGATTTGGAGAGCCATAATAATTACTCATTTTATGAAAGAGCAAATGGTTCGGTTTAGATTTGGTAAAATAATGTCCCTGCCACAGTTTTACTTAAATGCAATCAGATAAATTATTTTAATGCATTATACTGACAGTAACAATGGTGACCATTTGTAAGATCTTAAAATATAAATTTAAATAAATCTCAAGTCTCTACTAAACATCATTTTAATATTCATTCTCATCATAGTGTTTTATAGTGTTACATTTATCACAATCTTTATTTATACACAAAGGTGTTACAAATGTAACATGACATGTCAAAAGCTGCTGGAGGCATGGGTCAAAGAAAATTATATTTTTATTCAGAAAGGATGCAATAAATTAATTAAAAGTGACAGTAAAGACATTTATAATGTTACAAAATAAATGTTGTTCTTTTCAATCTACTCATCAAAAGAATCATTAATGTTTGTTTATACAGTGTAGCGATTCCAAACCATTTTTAACAGCTTTTGACATGAAATATTTACTTGAAATATCCCTGAGGAAGTTTCAATAATTTAACATAACATCTGCATGTTTACAGTTAATGGTCACATGCAGGTTAACAAATTAAATATTTCTATTTTTAGTGTTCAAATGTTTACATAATCTTTATTTTATTTATCATTTGCCTTTTATCCACTAACAAAACCACGGCAGTTCTTACATTAAGCCCAGTTTGGGAAACCCTGGGGTAATTTAATGTTTAATGCATTTTATAGTGTTGATATAAATAAATATATTTTCTTTCTCTCTGCTTTTTATATCAATATGGCATGTTTAATGGTAAAACAATTTAGATAAAATGTAGGCTACTCAGAATAAATTACCTAAAAGGAGTAACCTAGAACACAATACTAACTACAATATTCACAACGCAATCTGTAATCAGACTACTTTTTTTTATAAGTAATTTCACAAAAATGACTGTACTTTTGATCAAATAAACACAGTCTTGGTGAGCATAGGAGACTTCTTTCAAAAACATTAGAAAATCTTACTGACCCAAACTATTAATATTGATTGCATGACTATGATATCAATAAGATAACATATTAATCAAAAGTTCATGAGCGACACAGTTACTTCATATTTGCAAAGCTGTAGAAGTCCATACAAGAATGACTAAAGCACAACTATGATAATGAATGAATGATGTATTTATATAGCACTTTATTGTGTATTGCTGTACACCCAAAGCACTTTACAATCATATGAGGGGGTCTCTCCTCAACCACCACCAGTGTGCAGCATCCACTTACATTTATGCATTTAGCAGACGCTTTTATCCAAAGCGACTTACATTGCATTCAAGTTACAGTTTTACATTTTATCAGCTCTTGCTTTCCCTGGGAATCGAACCCATGATCTTGGCGTTGCTAGCGCCATGCTCTACCATTTGAGCTACAAGAAAGCTGTATCCACTTGGATGATGCGACGGCATCCACAGTACAACGGCGCCAGTGCGCTCACCACACACCAGCTACAGGTGGAGAGGAGAGAGAGATAGAGCCAAGTGATAGGGATTATTAGAAGGCCATGATTGACAAGGGCCAGTGGAGGGAATTTGGCCAGGACACCGGGGTTACACCCCTACTCTTTACGAGAAGTGCCATGGGATTTTTAATGACCACAGAGAGTCAGGACCTCGGTTTAACGTCTCATCCGAAAGACGGATGAGACAATATATGTAGGCCTACTGTAACACAAGAGTTTAGTATAACGGTGAGTACATTTCAAACATGGTCTGTCTACTGTAAATCATAATCAAGAACAACAGACAATTATCTGTTCAATCAACATGTTTAAAACACATACAAATACAATCGTAAACAGAAAGTATTCCAAAACATGCACACTGTCATACGGATTCATTAATTAAGTGTGAATCACTGGAAACAGATTTCATTTAATCTGAGACACGGTTTGACTTATTAGCCACATGAGCCATTCATTTGCTCAGCAAAACAGTCCTATCTCCATCTTGAAGGAATGATCTGGCTTCAACACAGACAAGTTCAATCTGTGACATGCTGTTGTTCATCACAGAAAATCGTTTCTGCCCTCAGTTTGTAAAAACAAGCAATAAACGTGTTTACAGTAATGCACTTACAGTGGAGGACTGTGTTATACTGCCTGAGGTCTCTGGTTATTAGCCTTCTCGTGAGCATCAGTGCTTTTACATTGTTACCTGCAGCTGTGAGGCCGTAACGGCAGACGAGACATCTCTAATACTGCTGGATCTCCACAGTCTAATCTCCAACAACCTGCTTTAGCTGTTAATTAAATGTTTTCAGCTGAGGGAGGAGACAGACGGTCAGAAATGATAGAGGGCTTTAGAAAAAGGGTAATACAGAGATTAGCAGGTACAGTGTGCACTGCAATTATTATTAAACAGCACTAGCCTCTAAAAACAAAACTACTACATTATTTAATACATGCAGCCTGCAGGGCAAAGGCTCATGGCACATTTATTTTCAAGTGTGCAAGGTCAATATGTGCTTGCAATAAAAAAAAACACCCACTTGTACATAAAATGGTGTTTTTTAAGCTTAAGTTTACCGAGATGTCCTTGTGAACCGATCTTCTAATCATGCTTGTATATAAGCCGTGATCCAATCCTGTTTACATTCAATAAAACCTGTTTTTGAGTCCGTTTGAACTTTGACAACAATTCTGAGATGAGCTTCGATCCAGAATCTGGGATTGTGTCAGACAGTCAACAATTAAAGCCAGTAAAGGCTTGTTTTATTCAACCCAGGCTCACTGAAAAAACGTGCTTGTGGCAGCATTTAAAAAAAAAAAAATTATTACGTTGCTTCTTGCATGTTTTGCAATGCTTACAAAGTGAAATGTCTAGTGAGTGGCACTAAAAGCGTGTTCAGTTTCATCCAAAACACATGAATTGTGAAAGTTGTATTGTGGAAGTTCAGAAATGAGATGTCCAGAGAGTGGCACTGAAAAGTTAATGCTTTGTTGTGTTTGAAAATAATGTGCACCTTCACTAAAGACTATAGCCTGACTACGTCAGACTTCGTACTTCCGCTCAATTTCAGTTCGCTTCTGTACTCAGTCTGATATAGCAAACCAGCTCCTAGATTATCTCCGGCTCCACACCAGCCGTCCAACCAACGAACAGAGGGCGGGCTGAGAGCCGTGACGTAGACGCTAAACGCCGAATTTAAGATTGTAGTTTAGGTTAGGGAAATCTAAAACGACAGCGGACATGGAGAGACGGGATGCTATTCGCTCTGTTTTGGAGAATATTCCCGGCATTTGCCAACTGAAGCCCGAAAAAGAAGAGTGTTTGGTTCACATTTTGAATGGAGGTGATGTTGTGGCCCTACTCCCGACAGGTTTTGGGAAAAGTTTAATTTATCAACTGTTACCGATCGTCAGCGAGAAACTGGGGAGGCCAAAGTCCGGCAAGGTGATAATTGTGATTGTGTCCCCCTTGGTTGCCCTCATGGACGATCGATCAGGTTAAGGAGGCAGAAAACTCGGTCTCTGTGTTGCACAGCCATCTTCACTCTGGTATTTCGCTCGATGGTTTTGTTTTCGCCGCATACCTGTGTTTACAGCGGAAGTTCGAGGCGGCTGAGCCGGCGCATAACATACGTCATAACCAAACGTTATGTGATTGGCTTACGGGTACACCAATGATTTTAAACTTCAGACAAGCGCCCCCCCCACGAGAAAGTAAACGCTTGTCAATTATGCCCTTCCAGACTCTGTCTACGAAGCAAAGCGAAGTAGCAGAGTTTGGTATTACCAGGCTATTAAGACTATGCTAAACCTTCACAAATAGTGTAAACAAAGGCAAACATGAAATAAAAACACATTAACAGAAGAAACCATGTCATTTTAGCTTTGAGCTCTTTGATTGTGATTCATGTTTCACAGGACTTTGACATTGCAAGTGAAATGCTTTACCAGGTGCGCTTCGGAGCAAGTTTACTATGTCAACTATGAAGTTGATTATCTGATGCAAGTGCCAAAATGTATTAATTGTCAAATCATGCCCTTTGCTAAAAAATGTATTGAGGTCATAATATAGTTTTGTGCAAGGAATCACACAAAAATAAGTATTTATTAACTAATCTCTCCTTGCAAACATAATCTGTATGAAAAGGAATGAAAGTAACTGGTGTTTTCTTTGCAACTAGTCTTCATTTCAGCTGGAAACTGCAGTGAATTGTATGTACAGGTGCATTTTTGGAGTTTTGCAAAAATCTAGCCATAGGCTCGTTTTTCCATGTAATTCACTAACCACCTGCAGTCCAGTTTAACCAGCCAGAGTCAAAAGGATTCATGAGTTAACTGCAATGTTAATTAATTGAGGCTCACAAACCTTAAACGTAGATAAACCATAGAAATGTTGCTTTTTTTATAACTAACTGAAATAAGTTCAAGTACTAAAATTGTAAGTCATATTTTCCCCTCCTTTTCTCTTTTAAATTCTGATTTATTTTTATTTTAAAGCACTTTGACTCAACTACGGTTGTGTTAAACTTGTGCTCTATAAATAACATTTCACTTGATTTGACTAAAATTACTAAAACTGAAATAAAATAAATTAAAGCTAAAATAGAAATATTTTCTGACAAAATGACAAGGCACGTAAAATTAAAAAAATAATAAATAAATAAAATGAAAACTGAAATAAATATGAAAATAAAAGCTAATTCAAAATATTAATAAAGAATATAATAGTATACAGCTATGGAAAAAATTAAGAGATCACTTGAAAATTCTCAGTTTTTATGGATTTACTATGGGTTTGAGTAAAATGTCAACAAAAAAAAAATCTGTAGAGATATGATAACATTTCTTCCAAATTTCAAATAAAATTATTGTTCTTTACCTTTTTTTTTTTTTTTTTTGCGCAGAAAATAACAATTGGTCAAAATAGCAAATATCTTCATTTGTTGTGATTGAAATTCAGGGTTATTCCACCAAATATTGAAATCTTATCTCTTCTGAAGTTAAAACATTGGTATCTAAAAATTAATATAAACATGTCTGAAAAATGGCATTTTTTGTAATTTTGACCAATTGACATTTTATGAAAAGACAACATTTTTATTTAAATTTGGAAGAAATGTCATCAGTAGTTTACAGAATAAAACAAAAGTTATGTTTTACTCAAATACATAACTATAAATCGTAAATCTATAGAGAAACAGAATTTCAATAGGTCTCTTAATTTTTTCCTAGCTGTATACTTTATACTAAAATAACACAAATACTAAATTAATTAGGATTTTTTTCCTGTAATATTTATTATAGGTTTGCAAGACTTACAGTTTATTTACTGATTGGTTGTCCAAATGATAACATGTACATGAAGATACACATAAATAAATAAATAAATAAATAAATAAATATTTTTTAAATATGATACAGAGAGCGAGAGAGAGAGAGAGAGAGAGAGAGACCTTTCAACATCTCTTTAATTACAATACATTAACACAAAACACATACACCATTAAACACAATGCATTACTTCATAAATACATATTCTTATAAATAAAATTATTTAAAATGAATAAAAACAGCTTATTTTACAACAATATATCAAGAGAGAGAGAGAGAGAGAGAGAGAGAGAGAGAGAGAGAGAGAGAGAGAGAGAGAGAGAGAGAGAGAGAAAGAGAGAGAGAGAGAGAGAGAGAATCTTATGTTAAGATCTGAGAAGTCTAAATGACATCCTAACTGAAATCTCCATGGTTACTAAACTGATAAGATGCTGCAGGATTCAGAGATGCTTCTGTAATTCGGCCCCAGGTGTCTGGATCACAGAGATGTTGTACAATCAGATCATGGTGGTCCGCTGCTCCCCTCACAACCCAGCACTCATAACCAGCCTGCAAACGGGGAATTGCTCTCTACAAATTACACTTGCTGTAATTCTGTGGGCCGTTACCTGGTTTGCATAATTTCTTTAGAGGCGCAGGTGCTAAATCAACATAAAGCACGTGCGAAAAACAACGCTAATGCTGGGTGCAATTAGTCAATCTCTCCATCAGTGCTGCATGTGTCTGAAGATTTTTTGCAGGAATAAAGAAGGTCTCTTGGACAGAATACCACCATTACCTCCTAAAACCAGAGCTCAATATCCTCAGCACAGGATAACACAATGGCTTTGGAAGTCCAGGGTTAAGTTAGCAGCCAAATCTCCTTAAGTCATCCATTCCTACTAACCTCCTCACCCTCAGACTCCTGCTGAATAATCTCACGGTCGGAAAGAAGACGTGAAAGCGATTTCAAGAGTAAAGTAATCTTCCCGCTCTCTTCAGAGAACATCTATTCCCTCTAATGTGTCTTCCACATTTAATTACCACAAACCCTCTCACCTTCATTCATGTTCACACACTCTAAATATGAAAATCAAAAGTTGAGTTGAAGCCTAATCAGATGTGTGTTTTATGAACAGCAGGCTCGGTGCGTTACTCTGCTCAGTATGGATTAGAGAGGATGTCTCTCTTAAGTCTCATTAGAGCAAACCCTTGAGAAACATTCTGTCCGGAATTAAAAGAGTAAATCAAATGTTTGACTACATGTGGGGGATGTTTCAGGTAATATTTTCTGGAAGAGGATGAATCCGTTAGGATGTAGTTGCAATCACTGTCAAGATGTTTTCATTTAGAGTTTTTATATCAAACTCTAATGGTTTACTGTGCTTCAGTCAGAATAAATGCCATGTTTAATTAAGCACCAGAAAACAAGACTATAACAGTCTGTTCAAAATAATGTACTTAGTTTCAGAATTCTTTCCACAGATATTCCAAAACCTCCAGCAAACACAGAGGAGTTTTCACTGTCAGTAGCACTAGTTAAACAGACAATGTACTTGTAGTACTAGAAACTACTAACTACTAGTACTACAAACAATGGACTGGGATCAAATTATACATAAGATTAGATTTTTTTTTAATAAGAACAAATTAGTACTTTTATACAGCAAAGATGCACTAATCAAAAGTCATACTGAAATTGTTATATTGTTACAAAAGGTCTCTATTTTAAATATTTATTTTTTCCAAAAATGCTAAAAAAAGCAGCAAAGCTGTCTTTATAGATTATAACAAATAAACTAATTTTATTTAAATAATTATACTTTAAACACTTTAAATAAAACTTTAAATTAAATAAAAAACTTAAAATATATTATTTCACATTATTAATGTTTTTACTGTACTTTTGATCAAATAAATGCAGTCTTGGTGAGCAGAAGATACTTCTTTCAAGAACAAGTAAAACTGTATGTATAACATATAATCAAAATAGTAACATTTAAATTAACATTTATTTGATATATTAATATAATTTGATGACATGCCCCCATATACTGTCTTTTACATTTTTTAATTCTTAACCAATGTTTTATGTTTACAGTTTTAGAATAATATTAACATATTTTAATAATAAGTTTACTAACATCAGATTAAATTTTGTACATGCATTTATTAAAGTGTTTTCTATTATAGTACTCAGCCTGTTAATAAGGTATGTTGTAACAACAGGACTCTTTGTACTTCAAGAATAAGCTGTAGATTTCAAAACAACTTTTTTTTTCTTTTTTTTTGTAGCTGATGAATGTGGGAAAAATTACATCAAAGACACACAGTGCAAAAAATACTGGTATAGTTCTCCCAAAAATGAATTCTGTTATCATGAGTTTCTTTCTTCTGTGGAGCTAAAAGAAGAAATTTTGAAGAATGTTGGTAACCAAACAGTTGACGGTAGCCATTGACTTCCATAGTATGAAAAAAAAAAACTATGTAAGTCAATGGCTACCGTCAACTGTTTTCTTACCAACATTCTATATCTTCTTTTGTGCTCAACAGATAAAAAGAAACTCATACAGGTTTGAAACAACTTGACGGTGAGTAAATTACATAATTTCCATTTTTGAGAGAACTATCCCTTTAAAGCATGCACTGCTCCTGCTTTACATAATCGGGTAGCCGCTTAAAAATATCAAGGATGGGAGACAAATAAAGCTACTAATGCATGTTGCCAATGCAGATCGGACATTGTGAGATCATCTCCAATGACCTCCATAGTGTGTGTACGTATCTCATTACATCCACAGGAAATGGCTCACATTCACGTGGCTTTGCTTATTGGTTCCTAATGGCTTCTTGCAGATCACATACCCACATCCTCTAAATATCTCTCACAGGTCTTAATGTGCTTCAGGGAATCAACAGGGTCCATCTGAGGCGCAGGGACGCTACAGTGTGAGATCGATACCGACTTCAGCATCCTTTAATTCTCACGCTGGATATCGATCACATGGCAGATGGGAAGCAGGGATTGTCCCACCTTGCATGCCATAGGTGTCCAAATAGAGAGAGACAGAGGAGAACTAAGGCATGTGACAGATAATAACCATTGATGTGTACCCGGTAACAAAGTGAAATGTCAATAAAACATATTACGCGGTGACTCTTTTAGAGTGTGTGTGTGTGTGTGTTTTTAGCCTGTATATCTAAGAATGGATTACACTTAAAAAGGGCTACCAAAAAGACTCTTTTGACATACGTGCCCTATCTTTGTTCATGACAGATTCGCAATAACGGTTACTGTCTGGTTTGAGGAGATAAAAACTGAGATGATGCAAGAATATGCCATTTTGAAGAAATAAAGTCATTAATCCCTTGTCAAGCAACATACTGATGAAATACACACACAGAGAGAGCCACAGTATAGATGTGACACCAAAAATGAGAGATACATCTCTGAAGAAATGTGTCATCCTGCTCTTATCTTTAAGATTAAGCAGATTAAGATGAAATCCTGGCTTGTGCGTCAGTCTCCTTTCCCTGGAACTCAATGTTAGCACATATGGGCAACTTCCTGTATGACAATGAAGAGAAAAACTTATTTTCCAAAGCAATTTCTCCTAATGCATAAGCCACACTCAAGAACAGCACACAGACTTAAACTGGCAGGTGGCATCAGTGCCTGAGGGAGATGTGACATCTCCTCAATCTGACAAAGCCCACATGGGCTCAGATCTGACACTGGCAGAGGAACAAACTTGTAAACATGTGTGTTCCTGTTGCTCGCTGACGCTGCTTGCAAGCCCCCCCGGGATCTGGAACTTTTTGTTGTGACATTTTTATGCAGGTGAAACAATACACCCACAGAGATCTTTATTTATTTATTTATTTTTATTTTTTTATTTTTTGTGTGTGATGGACACAACCGGAGGAGGTGTCCTGACTTCAGAGGATATAATGATAGATTGGGTTCCACAACATGCTCAGGGAATAGAAGTCATATGACCTTCAGCTAGCTTTATTTTTGTGGTGGACCACAAAGACAGCTAGATTAACTCTTCTCCTGCCACTGACAGATTTTCCAGCCTTCTGTGTTTTTTACTGTTATATGCTACATCTGAACATCTGAATCAAACACAGATGAAGAAGAAGCAGAAACAAGCGATTGCATATGTAAGCAGATGCATATGTAAAATAACGAGATCATGAAACATTAAACAGCATATAAATCAAAACTGTCTAACGTTACAAAATGAAATGTCGACCCAAGAAGTGGTTTAGGACTGTGAAGCTTTGGAGGTGTTGATGGAAGTGATCGACTCCATCTGTGTTATGATCATTGTTCTGAATCCGATCCAGACGTAGTCTTTGACAAAAACGCAACTTTCCTGTTCATATATATTCATTCAACAAAAAATATTGAGGGGCATGAAAACAGAATTATTTATTGTTCTAAAACTGATTTTAACTTTTGACCAATAGATGGCACTGTCATCAGTTTTATACAGTATTTTTAGGGAATGGTTAACATTAGCTGCGTTTCCATCCACCTATTTTTATGCGCATTTTGGAATATTGCATAAAAAAACCGCTGGATGGAAACGCCAAGATGCGCATAAATTCTAAAAATGCGCATAAAAAACGTATGCGCACATTTGAGTAGGATACATTTTTATCCGGTAAGAAAAAATGTGCATAAACTAGGATGAAAACACATTTATCGAATAAATTCCTCCATGCGCATCAGAAAAGTCATGTGACTTTGCGCTTTGAGACGGGATAACTTGACTAACCAGCGGACTGATCTCGTTCACAGCATCCATATGTTGTTATGGTCATTCTGAAAAACCTGAGCAAAGTCTGTCGTCAAAGTATTTCTGAATAATTGTCTTACACGACTGCGTTCCCAAACAGCTGGCATCCACCTCCGAAAGTAATAACCGCATTTATTGTGTCTCGTCTGCTCGCTCTGAGGTGCAAGTAATTTATGTCATATATGAAAATTATTATATTCAGTGGCTTCTCCTGTATTCTTAGTGATATTTAGTGCCACAGTTTACCAGGAAGTGACGATCTTGTTCTCTTTGACTCGTTGGATGGAAACGGTGCTTTATTCGCATATGTTTTATGTGATATTCCAGTTTTGCGCATAAGTTTAATTCGAATCTTTGGATGGAAACATACCTACTGGCACATATACAATTTAGTGTAAATACGCCAAAGAGTTGTAGCGATACAGCCTTGTATCCATTTTTGTACCTTGCCGTCAAAGCGTTACATGAGAACAGATAGTTGTGTGAAAATGTTAAAGATGCAGTATGTAATACTGAAAATGGTTCCTACAGTCCAAATTCAAAAATACTGGAGAGAGTTGTTTCTCTTGCCCCCTCCTCCTCAGATGCAACACTCACACAGGTTGCCAGATTGAGGACATGCAACAGAACGAGCGCAACTGACAATGGAAGTCGTCGAGCCTTACACTGTAAGATGATGAGTTGATCATCTGCATTTTAATATTCCTCTGGTCATAGAGATTTTTAGATGAATGCCGAGGCCTTGAATCTGTGATCTCTGACCCATTTTATTTGCTGGCTTCCATGGATGCAATATGCTGTGTTTTCCACCAACTGGCAACCTGGAGTGTCAAAAAACCTATTGGGTAAATCTGCAGTGGGCGGAGTCACACAGACCAAAACAAAAACAGACATTCCAACATGGAACACACATTTCAAAGTAGAATAACTGGCTGTAGTGTTGTTTTTCAGAGAAACAGGTGTGTGAACTTAACATGTTTCCTAAATATCTGCAAACATAGTACAGCTTTAGTACAGTTAAAAAATTATATACAGCACCTTTAATAACTTTTGTTCAGCAAATGATCTGAGTCTTATTGAAGGATTTGAAGGTGTTTCACTTGAAGTATACTTTCAATGAAATTCAAAATGAAGGACACATTATGGCAACATATGATATACGGTATTGTACTTGGCGTAATCATGAATTCACACAATGTCATTTGAAAGGAAAAGTATGATTTTTAGGAAAAAAGAGCAAGTATAAAGCTCCATCCCTTAACCTTATCCCTAAACCTAACCATGGGATTGTGGTTGGGATCGTATGAAGTCCTGTGAATTAGCCACCAATTTGGCAAAACGTAAAACAGTTTGGCCCCAAACCTCTCAAATACCTTGCATTTGCACAATTCAGAATATTACAACAAAATTTTAAATGGCCAACACCCAATACAGCCACTGTAGGAACACTGTATCATTTGTCTCTAAACGCTCCTCAGAAATCTAAAGCAATCACGAAGAGAGTGACACGAGAGACATGAGACTTGTACAAAATCAGTTTCTCGGTTATAAATTCAGAAAAGCCAATCATCTAATTGCAGTTACACAGCGCTGCACCACTTACATGTGTAGTGGAAACGCTGTAACCTGTTATTATGTACGCCCAAATAAATGTGTTGCTTACGTGAGCTGTGTGAAACAAGCTTTAGACGGACCACCTCTGATTGTCTCCAATATCGCTAAAAGATCATCCGACTACTAATCAATCACAGAAATGAGCAGCAGCGCGACGGGTCAGCAGAGAGATGTGCAGATGCACCTATAATGAGAAGCGGAAGGACAACAGGGAGCCATTGCTGTTCTTGATGGATGAACACGAGTTAGTTAACAACAAATGAATCTGAAAGAAGAATGATCCCCTTGAACAACCTAGCAGGAGGAACGACAATGCCATTGTTTTGCATTTCTCCTTGTTGCACCTGATGACCCTCTGTTCCTGATAGGATGAAATGATGCACTACATGTGAAGTAGTTGTCGATAGTGGTTGACATGTTGTCAATATAGATGTTCAGTTTGAGGTACTACTGTACAAACCTGAAGAAAATTATATATTTTTTTTAGCCATGGGATTCATCAAGAAATTCTCAAGGGTTTTAGAACAAACTAGTGGTTTTTGATTTATGAGTAAAATAAGGTCTGTAGATAACATTTCATGAAAAGACTTTCACATTTTGTGTTACAACATAGTGGTGGATAAAGTGCACAGATCAAGGACTCGAGGAGAAGTACAGCTAATGAAATATTGTATTTCAAGGATTTCATTTGAGTCAGACAAAAGCAATTCAGGAAAATGTTAACTTGAATCGAGTTTTTGACTCAAGAACAGCTGAAATCAGATCAGTCCAATTTGCAAATAAATTGTTCAACGATCAGTCTGTGCAATAAACTGAACATTGTTTACAACATTACAACATTGATTGAGTAACTTGGAGATATGTGCTGCTCGAACCGTGAACTGTTTCAGACAGATCAGTCTGATTTGCTGAAGTGATTCAACTAGTTCACCAAAAGAATTGGTTCAAAATAATGATTTGTTCATGAACTGTTTGCCTGAGGCTCTGGATTACAGGTAATAATGTTGTAAATAATGTCCATGTTCTACATAAAGACTACAAATACCACAGGGGTGTAATCAGAGAACCGTTGTGGTCCTTATGTAGCATCTTTATAGCAATTTACAGTTGTAAACCTTTAAAATTCAAGGTAGGTATGAGTGTGTGTGATACAAGCTGTATAACAAAACTCTCAAAACTAAAACACACCATTTGAAATTTCCTGAGGCGACCCATGTTGAATTAGCCCTCCAGCTTAGCCTACAAATCGAGGTCATGACTGAACAGCTCTATTCTCTATTCACAGACCTGTTTTGAATTTACTGTGTAGCGTTAACATGTGCAAATTGCTCTACCTCGACTTAAAGGTGAAGTGTGAAAGTGCCAACATAATGGAATTTCAAATTTGCTTATATTTGTCTCTGCGTGTATCTGGCGTAGCAATTACACTCTTCACCTCTGTGTAAACCCAAGACATTTACAGACCTCACTGGACCTTTTATAATTTTTCTGGTTAAGCAGCAAATATGCAAATTCAGCTTGAAGTTTTTGATGATGTAGGACTCGCAGACAGCAGGATTCTTGAGAAGCCTCCAGACTACATAAGCAGTGGATAACAGCCAAGAAAACACTGAAAAGCAGTGAAAGAGGTCTAAAAAACTTGCATTTTATACCAGAAAACATTGCTACAAGACATAATAATTTCAGAATTATGTTGGCTTGGAAAAGCCTGGTATTTTATTAAATAATAATAATAATAACAATAATTATTATTATTATTATGAGACTAAAATTACTGAATGTATCTCCTCCTAGAGCTTTCAAGCTATATCCACCAAACTCAAGTCAGACCTCCAGACTCTATACTGTTTTAGTGTGCTCTGTTTTGTCTAACATGCTAGCAACATGTTAAATCATGCCAGAAACATACTTGGGATGATAAATCATGCTAGCAACATGTTAAAATATGCTAGCAATGTTAAAACATGTTAGCAATGTGTTTGAGTATGCTAACAACATCATAAAAAATTATCATAAAATGTTAAAACATGCTAGCAATATGCTAAAACATGGTAGAAAAATGGTAACAACATGTTAATAAAAGCCATAAGTATACTATAATAAAAACCATAAGTATACTTGCAATGATTAAATCATGTAAGCAAATATGCTAGAAATGTTAAAACATGCTATGCTAAAAATATGCTAGTAGCATGTTATGTTAGCAATGTGTTAAAGCATGCTAGCAACATGATAAAACATGATCATAAAATGTTAAAACATGCTAAATGCCAGCAACATGCTACCAACATGTTAAAATGTGCTAGAAATGTGCTAAAATGTTAGGAAATGCTATCAATGTGTTAAAACATGCTATAAACATGCTAAAATGTTAGAAACATGCAAGCAATTTGTTAAAATATACTAGAAACATGCTATAATATACATGCTAGCAAAATGTTAAACATCTAGAAACATGCTCAAATGTGTTATACACGTGAAACAACTACTTTTTAAAGTCTTTAAAAACATTTCAAACTGAAAACCTTCAAACTTTCAAGTTTGGCTTCTCAAGTCAACAAAGTTTGTCTATAAACTTGACTGTCAAGTATGTAAATGTAATTGCTTATGATGTCATCCTCTATTTGGATTATTTATATAATTTTGTGCCCTTTCTTTGTGCTATTATAGTAATAAATAGTAAAAATAGAGTTCTGCACTTACATCTCAGCTAAAGGACGTCTTCCTCTATGTCCTTCTCATGCAGTAGGTTGACTTGTCATTCATGAGCTTGTAGTTATGGAGCCTGGATGATCTAAATATAGAAGAGTTGGTAACATGGTTGGTATTTCACAGGTGCAGCTCACCTTGCTCCATCCAAGTCAGCATGATGGACATGGCCTCAGGAAATTCAAAGTTGTCAAACCGAAGGACAGACAAGAGGGATGTAAAATATTGAAGAGGAGTCCAACTGTATAGACTCTTGTTACTAAGGGAAATATTTTCAACCAACTAAGGAACACCTAAGTCCAGCAACCTGCCAGTAATGAAAGGTTGAGCACAACAGTTCTCCAAAAATATCAAAGAATTTCCACACAACTTGACAAGTTTTGCAATTTCATGAGTTGCTGTGAAGCTCAGTGCAAACCAGTTAAATAATTTCTAATTTATTCATCAGTGTGCCCTTAAAAGCTCACAGATCTGAAAAGATTCAGTTGAAGGAAAAAGAAAAAAGAAACAAGCAGCTTCAAAGCCACCCTCAAACATGACTAAAATCCTTGCTGGAACATGGGTAAAAAGAGGCTAGTGGTGTTGAAAATCTTTGACAACGCAGATCTATAGAAACTTTCAAATCTGGAAGGGAAATCCACACTCTGTCTGTGATGTCAGGCCCAGAGGGCACATGTTTTGACACATGCTTCCTGAAATGAATCGGCTGGCATTTTCTACAGTGATACAGTAGTGTTGCATCAAAGAACAGAGCTGATTTGATATGACAGAATCAAACAGATGCTCCCACATCAACATTTTCATTGTCACAGCTGTACATTACATGGATCTGAGTGAAGAAATATTGGCTTTGATTTATTTTAAAGAATATTCTAGAATTGTGAATCTGACTTGTTCCTCAGCTCATAAAAAAATAGTACTGTACTTTTTGCTTGCTTATACAATACACAATATACTTACGAATTGTAATCTGCTACAGATTATAGATTACATGATGAAAACTGTAGTAAGTAACAATCTAGGTTACTCATTTTAGGTAATGTAATCGGACTACTTTTTTTATCTGCTTAAAAAACCCTCTCTAAATCCAGCACTTTTAGAAAACTACAGACCGGTATCCCTTCTTCCATTCATTGCAAAGACACTTGAGCGAGTTGTGTTCAACCAACTCTCTTTGTTTCTTGCACAGAACAACCTTCTGGACAACAACCAATCTGGCTTTAGAAGCGGCCACTCAACTGAGACTGCCCTACTCTCGGTTACAGAGGCCCTGAGACTGGCAAGAGCAGCTTCCAAATCCTCTGTGCTCATCTTGCTGGATCTGTCTGCTGCTTTTGACACAGTTAACCACCAGATCCTCCTGTCCACCCTCAGAAAGATGGGCATCTCAGGAACCGCCCTCCTGTGGTTCGTGTCTTACCTCTCAGATAGGTCCTTCAGGGTGTCTTGGAGTGGTGAGGTTTCGAAGTCACAACTTCTTGCTACTGGAGTTTCTCAAGGCTCAGTGCTTGGACCACTTCTCTTCTCCAAATACATGTCGTCATTAGGATCAGTCATTCAGAAGCATGGCTTTTTCTTACCACTGCTATGCTGATGACACTAAACTCTACTTCTCATTCCAACCAGATGATCCGACGGTAACTGCTCGCATTGCAGCCTGTCTGAGTGACATTTCTAGCTGGATGATGGACCATCACCTTCAGCTCAATCCTGCTAAGACAGAACTGCTTCGTGGTCTCAGCCAACCCATCACTTCACCACAACTTCTCTATACAGCTGGGTTCGTCAACCATAACTCCTTCCAGGACAGCCAGGAACCTTGGAGTTGTGATCGATGATCAGTTAAGCTTCACAGACCATATTGCTACAACGGCCCGGTCCTGCAGATTTGCCTTATACAACATTAAGAAGATTAGGCCCTTCCTGTCAGAGCAAGCCGCACAACTCCTTGTCCAAGCTCTTGTTCTCTCCAGACTGGACTATGGTAATGCTCTCTTGGTGGGCCTTCCCGCATGTACTATCAAGCCTCTGCAACTGATCCAGAATGCAGCAGCCAGAGTGGTCTTTAATGAGCCGAAAAAAGCTCACGTTACCCCTCTTTTCATCAGGTTACACTGGCTACCAATAGCCGCTCGCATCAAATTCAAGGTACTGATGTTTGCCTACAAGACCACAACTGGCACTGCACCAATATACCTAATCTTGCTAGTTCAAACTTATGCGCCCTCCAGAAGCTTGCGTTCTGCAAGTGAACGACGCCTTGTGGTGCCATCCCAAAGAGGTACCAAATCACTCTCACGGACCTTTTCCTGGACTGTGCCCAGCTGGTGGAATGACCTCCCGATCTCAATTCGAACAGCTGAGTCTTTAGCCATTTTCAAAAAACATCTAAAGACACATCTTTTTCGTCAGCACCTGACTAACTAATACTAACACTTACCTATTCTCTAAAAAAAAAAAAAAAATTCCTAGCTACGTGTACTGTGCTAGACTAACTGAGACTTGTCATGGCACTTGTATACTGTTGCTCTCTCGATGGTCTGATTGCTTCTATTGTTCTCCTCATTTGTACGTCGCTTTGGATAAAAGCGTCTGCTAAATGATTAAATGTAAATGTAAATGTAAATGATTAATCATATACAAAATAAGTTTTTGTTTGAATAATACATGTGTGTGTTCTGTGTGTATTTATTGTGTATATATTAATACACACACATACAGTATATATTTAGAAAATATTTACATGCGTTTACATGTCTATATTTATATTCATATAATTTATATTATAAATAAATATATTTAATATATAAAAATAACATACAATGCCCTCCAAAAGTATGGAAACACCCCTGGCAAAGTGTGGTTTTGGACGATATCAGCATAAATCCTTATAATTTTTTGGTGCAAATACATTAAAGTAACTTGACATTATCATTGAAGACCAGCAATAAAACATAATAATGGCAATATATACATGTCAAAGTCAGACGTGCTGTGATGCCTGGTTACTGGTTTAAACTTGGCCCAGGTTTTTAAAAGATTTTTGGCTCAGCACACCTTAATCGCTTCAACAATTGATTGCCAATTAAGTTTAGAATACAATGAACCAATTAGAACACAATTTAGGTCAGATAGTTTACAAATATTAAATTTAAAATGTAAGTTTTTTCTATGTATAAACTGTTTATGTAATAAAATATGTTTTCGTAGTTTGTGTTGTCCCTTATCAGTGCAAAATTATAACAAATTAAAAAGGATTCATGCCAATATTGTCCAAAACCCCACTTTTCTAGAGCGTTTCCAAACTTTTGGAGGGCAGTGTATTTTTCTGAAATATATACATGCATGTGTGTATTTATATATACATAATAAATATACACAGTACAGATACATATATTATGTAAAAAAAAACTTTTGGATGCGATTAATCGTTTCACAGCACTAATATATATATATATATATATATACACACACACACATTTCTATATATATAGAAATGAGCTAACCCAAATAAGCTAAAAATCTCCCAAAACCTCCTTTTGAGGATGACCTGATTTTTTTATTTTATTTATTTTTATTTAATTGTGCAGATAGCTTTCTGTTGGGTTAGGTTGTGGTTTATAGGTTATAGTATTTATCTGTATATGAACACAATAAAATAAAAACATGCATGATATTTGAAACCTCACTAGAAAACCATTTAAAAACAGATGCGTGATAAATATTTCTGAATCTGGAGAATACTTTTTTTAAATACCTGAGCACAGCAGATCACTCCCTCTGCTCTCACTCGAAACATCAGCACTCAGAGCTCTCAAAACAGATGCTGCTTTCTTTAACTGAATTTCACAACCAAAGACACATATTTAAACACAGCAGGAGTCCAGAGACATACGGGCAGAGCGGTGTCACTCTCCAAAGATACAGAAAGAAAAACACACACAAAACAGTGCAAAGATGAATGAACAGATTCAATTAGTCTGTTCACATTAGGTTTGTGATGCAGCACAAGTACAGAACAAAAATAATTCCATTATATTTAATTAATTAATCAAAAATATGTTGAATTAGTTTTATTTTTATATTTTCATTTTTACTTCAATTTTAGTTTTAGTTTAAGTAATTTTTAAATGTGCATTATTCATTTTTATTAGTTTTCTATATAGTAATTTTATTACTTCAACATAAACCTATTTCTGCCAAGTCAATATTTCTGATTTTCGTTTTTCATTTATTTATTTATATTTTATTTTATTTTATTTCAGCTTCATTTCTGAAAATGATTTCAACAGTTTTAGTTAACAATAACAACACTGCTATAAAACTGCAAGAAGCACAAAAATAAAATATTAAGTAACTGTTAGTCAAGTGCTCATGTATAAATTTATAGTTTAGTGCTGCTCTCTCTCTCGCTTTACAGAATGTGATCTTTGAATGTTAAATGGGCAAAGGCTAATGAGATGGAGGAAGAGCATTTCTGCAGAACTTCCTCAACCTCTAAATTATTAATCGTTTGTTAATTGTAACAACTGCTCAGGTGAATCAAAATCTAGTGTACTCAAATGCACTCTGTTGTAATAAGTACAATTTTAAATAAATAAAAACTAAATAAATTACAATTGAATTATTACAATAAATACAAGGGGTTTTACAGCTACAATTTTGTTTGTATGACTTCAGAATACTTAGGGCATATGTCATATAGACCACTTTTATGATACTTTAATGGTGCTTTTTATAGTTCAGCAGTATAAATCAGCATCCACTTTAGATGTCAACAGAAGTTCAGACTTTCTGACTAGGTCTCACTTTGCAATTGATGGAAGAAAGAAAACAACTGGGTTGAAACAATATGAGTGTGATTAAATCTTTTGAAAGTATTAATTTTTGGCTTCTTGCACTAAGCATGAAGGAGGAGTGTGATATCTGGTCACAAACTGACCACGGCAACAGTCGAGAGAGGGTCCTCTGGAGTTTACTGCCTCTCCATCACTACTTTACAGCCCCCAGACGGCGCTAAATTTTTTATACGATGTGTTCTACGTTAGAAATGAGTGGCATTATTTATGGAAAGGCCTGCAGAGCTCCGTCACGAGGCCACATAATATATGGAGCACCGCTCCAATCTCACCCCTCTCCACTGAGAGAGCAACACTCAGAGAAGAATAAATAATGGAAAGGGTATTATTGGAGCGACCGGCACTTTAAGTTTGCTTTCTAAAGCTGAGATGGACATCCTTATATTTGCATACAACGATTTAAAGGGTCAGTTCACCATCATGACGTCTCTATGAAATATTTTTCTCCTATGGAACACACTAATTCAAATAAATAGGGATTGGAGCTTTTAAGTTTAAAATGATGTATTTAAATATCATAAAAGTGGTCCATGTGACTATAAACTATATTCCATTCAAATCAGACATTGCTATTTCTCCCAGGAATGTGCCAAGCAGAGCTAAGAATTTCAGTGAATAATGACTTAAATTTCAGTCTGTTATTCACAAAGGTCTTTTAAAGCTTCATAAGACTTGAAATATTGCACGCAAGTCACACGGACCACTTGCCATTCCAGATCCAAAGCACGCTTGTCATTCTTATGGATTACTGCCCACGGCTGTGAGCTACAGTCCAGCCCTAATGTGTGACTGAAACTCATACTTTAGCAAGCAGCAGTGATGTAGGACTCACCTGCTGAGACGCTGCACGTCTAGGTTCAGATCAGATCCTCAAAGACAGAGCGGTTCAGGCATGTTTGGCTATAAGCCTGTCATTATAAATAACCGAGCCTCTATGGACCCCACAGCTGCCCCTAACACTCGCCATCCATCATCACCAACATTACACTAACTCCTGTTTATTGTAGCGGCTCAGTAGATGATGAGTCTCGAGACTAGAGGTTCAGTCTCGTCAGGGTTTATCAAATATAAATTACATTTTAATCTTTTGTAATCTTCAGGGACTGGGCTTATTAAATCCTCCAGTAAACAGCTTTTAAAAGAAAAAAATCCCTTTAGCTGTATGCTTCTTTGTATTGTATTAAATATATATTTTATCTATGATATATCTTCTGTTTATCTTTATAGCCGTTTCCCTCCTCACTTTTCTGCCATATCACACTGATGTTTTTCCAGGAGAATTAATTTCAACAAGGTCAAGGAGGGGGCAAACTAAAAGATCATAACATGAAAGTCCTCCAAAACACACAAAAGCAGCAGTGTAGTTCTACACATCTATTAATCAT